>JBAMAX010004328.1:0-489256 GCA_037043745.1 Chymomyza amoena | reverse complement strand
TGCTAGGCGATGTGTAATAAAGCATTAGAACAATTGGAAATGCCGTCTCTTAATCAATCAATGCATGATGTATTTCAATTGAAAGAAATGCAACGAATCAAATTAATTATCATTCTAATCGTACCGCCCAGGAACGTGAAGATCGCAATGAACGTGAAAGAATTCGGTTAAGACAGACCCGTGAAGCGCGACATTCGACTAATAATGGAGCAAGTTTGAATCGAGCTGCAAACTAATCTAAAAGTCTTATTTTTTCCAGATAAGCTAACTAGAGAATCTTTCGATGTTTATTCACTTTATGAGTATTCATAAAGTTTGGGCAGGACAACGTCTGCCGGGCTCACTAGCTTATGAATAAATTTACAATATTCAGACATTTTGCGGAAAACGAATTCTAACATTTTTTTAGGTAAGTCGTGTTTAATTTTAGTTAATTTTTTGTAAATTAATATTTTTGGGAAAATTTTATTCAAAATAAATAGTATTAGGATAACCAAAATGGTATTTCCGTTATTTTTTTAAATTAATTTATATTTTTTAATTTTAAAACAATTTTACCAAAGTCTGAAAATTTCCAAAAAAAAAAAACACAATAAATAAATTTAAATAATAAAACGAAAATGTCTATTTTACAAAAGAATAATTTATAATTCAATAATTTCTAGGTTTCCTCAGAGCCACGACATATTAATTGGAACACTTCTTGATTTATAGCCTTATTTTATGTTGCATACGCATACAAATACCGGAGTCATATCAGTTGTTGGAATGCTAAGGATCATATCCAAAATAATTTGCTGAGAGGAATCCGTTGGCCCATTATTTAAGGATTTTGGGATATTTTAGGTTATGTACCCTAAAAATTACATTTTTTTCAACTCTTGAGGTTATGTACAATTTATGTACTTCGGAAATGATCGTCAGCTTTCAAACAACTAAATCGTGTTGGCATAAATTATTATTATTATTAAAATCTTTGCTAAAAAATTCACGCAAAAGTTGCCCAAATTGTAATTTGTGCTTAAATTTCTTTTAAAAAGAAGAATAATAAAAAAAAAATTTTAAAAAACTTAAAACTTAATCGCAATTTTTCCATTACACTTCCTGAATATAAAAGAAAAACTTTGAAAATTGTATTTTTTCTAATTATACTTGATAAAGAGATGTGAACATTTTATTTACGAAAATTACTTCACTATCGTTTTTTCGACTATTCGTCTTATTCATAATACTGTAAATAAATTTTATATAATTTGTAAATTTACTTCGCTTTTAGTTCTAGATTACTGCATAAAGAGCATCAACGTATCCTTGCCGCTTAGTTCAAATTTCATCCTTTTTTTTTTTAATTTTTTTTAAGTCGGTAGAAAATATTTTGTTGCAGTAAATGTGGCTTGGTAACATTTTGGCAACGCGGCGAGTTGCCAACCGACACGAAATAAAGCAAAATATGAAATGAATGAATTTTTGTTACCCACTGACACGATTTATTTACGAGTGTTTGCTATGTGAGTGTATATGTGCGTGTGTGTGTGTGTGTGTGTGTTTATGTCCAAGTGTCCTGACATTTTGTACATGTGTATCTAAGCCGCGGCTTTTTGTTGCTGCTGTTGCACGCAGTTGTTATTGCCAGGCGAAGCTACAACAATAACAATTTTTTATTATCCAATTCTTTTTTCTTTCTACGGTTTTTAGAAGGGTCTGGCAGCTCTGTTGGCTGCTGGCCGTGCACACACTGTACATCATTATACAACAATTGAAATGTTGTTGGCAACACTGGCCGTAACTTAACTACAACTGCAGACAATGCACACATACACACACACACATAGACAAGTTTTTACTACCACACGTGCAAAAGAAATCTCAGGTAAACACAACAAGATCATGACCTTAACAAAAGTTATGCATGTAGGAGATTTTGAAATAGATGGTTCGGTTTTTATATATCCTTTTTATTTTTTTATTTCTTACATCAAGTTTTTTTTATGGTTTATGGCGTGGAAAATTTATGGCATAAGTAGTAACCAGAGTTGAAGTTGCAAGGTCAGAGGCACGGAAATAATAAAAGTTAGCTACGGATAATATTATGAGGTTAAAAAAAAGAAACCTGTAACTAAAGTAGATAACAACATTATAAATGGAGGCAGTTTTTAGTACAGTTAGTACAGTAAGTCCTCTTCAACTTCGTCATGGAGAGCGTTCTGCGAAAGGCCGGCGTACATCGCACTGGCACTAACTTCTACAAGAGTGTCCAGCTCCTTGCGTACGCCGACGACATCGACATCATTGGGCGTACCAAGCGGGATGTCACCGCGGCATTCAGTGCTATCGAACGGGAGTCTGCGAAAGTGGATCTGGCGGTAAATGAGGGCAAAAGGAAGTATATGCTGTCGACAAGTAAAGACGGCGGCGGCTTGGGTCCCAGATCACGGCCGACAGCTATACTTTCGATGTTGTCAAGGAATTCATCTACCACCGACAACGAAGTCAGCCTGGAGATCAAGCGCAGAATCACTCTTGCCAACAGGCTATTTCGGTCTCAATGGGCAATTGAGCAGTAGAGACCTCTCGCGCGACAAAACTAACACTCTACAAGGCACTCATCCTTCCAGTGCTTCTTTACGGCGCGGAAGCCTGGACCGTGTCGCTAACTGATACAGCTGCCTTGGGAGTTTTCGAGAGGAGAAGTACTGCGCAAGATCTTTGGTACTATTCGAGTTGGCGATGACTACCGCATCCGCACCAACCAGGAGCTGTATGAGCTCTTCAACGACATGGACGTTGCTCAGCGTACCAACATCCAGCGGCTTCGCTGGCTCGGACATATCGTTAGGATGGACGAGAATGCTCCAGCTAGACGTGTGTTCGATGCGGTAGTCAGCGGCCGTCGGCGGAGAGGACGACCGTGTTTGCGTTGGAAAGACCAAGTGGAAGGGGCCCTGTCTTCGCTCGGTGTGACCAACTGGAGAAGGCGCGCGCAATGCAGAGGCGCCTGGAGAGATGTTTTAAGGCAGGCCGTAATCCGGTAATCGAGTTGTTATGGCCACATAAGAAGAAGAAGTACAGTAAGTCAAAAAGCTTTATTAAAAGATATTTATCAACTGGCTGCACTTAGTCCTAACTCTTCTTTAATTAAGAAAGCATTAATTAAACTTACAATTTAAATATTTAAGCAATACGAGTGCTGCCATTATGCCAACTCTTTTAGCCAAGTATATCCCGAGCATTATGCAAATGTTGACAAAAATGTCGCATTTTAACCCTTTTAAAAGGCAAAAATGTTAAAAATCCTGATATGATTACAGATATGACTATCATTTTATCTCATGCAAAGCTCTTGCAGTTATTTTAATAATTCTCTTGGTATCCCAACGCAAAAATATCCTGACGGCAGCATTGGCAGTGCTATTTAATTTTTCACAGCATGCTTTTAGGCTTAAGTCGTTCTTTCATTTAAATTCATACAAAAAAAATGCGAAATATGAAAAGTTAATTTAAGTTTCACTTACAAATGGAAATGAAATGAAATCCATATCTAGTATATATGTATACAGTTACATATATATATATCTATATGGCCCAAAAAAGGCAACAGCACGCAAAACAACAACAGCAAGGCTGCCAAATGCGCGGCTCCCTTTACAGCGCGTTGACTACCCTGAAAAGGGTTGCCCTTGCTAATAGATTACGCATAAATTTATGCGCCCCTTGTTTGCTTGTTGGGTTGTTTGTTGCCGCTCTCTCTTGAAATATGAATGCTGCAAGTTCATGACATTTGTTTAGACAACTGTCTGGATGCGGCTCCTGTTTGTGGAAAGCATTTTCATGGTGGGGTTTCGTCCAAGTAATATTTGTATAAAATTAAAGCTCTGACTGAGAATTCCACTGATGAATATGCCAACAATTATCCCTTGTGCAAATTCATTTGCCGCACTATTGTTTCCCGCCAGCTGCTAATCCTGAGCTAAGCAATTAACGCGACATACAGCAGCAGTCGAAGGACGACTCAGTTCCTAGAAAATGCGATTTTTGATAAATACTTGCAGATAAGAAGACAATTGTGTGCAATTTAATGGAGTCTGGAGCTGTTAAAAGCCAGACAGACAATAATACAACAACAACGAAAACAAAACGTTTTTTGGCTAATTCTGGAAAACCCTTAGAAATTGTCATCAAAACTTTTTTGATACACTATGAAGGAAGTGTTTTGGTGTAGCTGAAGTTCGTGAAGTAAATTGGCAATTTGTTTAAGGGAAGTCGAATTTTCGGGAATAAATAAGTTATAATTTTAAGAGCAAACCGAACTCTTTAGGTTGATCCTCGTTAGTACATTAGAGCAAAGTAAATTAGTAAGTGTTTTGTCATCAGTCATCAATTGAGAAGGATAGAGCCGTTCGCAGAATTCCGTGATAATGCGGAAAATTTCTGATCGCCATTCACTTGGGAGTGGTCAGAAATGATTCTTTTGCTGAGCGGTTCAAACAGCTCACAAGCTTCCGACTCTCAGTCAAGTATCCTCTGGGTAACCCCCTGAACAACCGTTCTAGGGGTTAGCGAATTGTGAGAAGGCGAATCATGGTTTCGCGATCATGTGGCGATCCACAACGTGACTGACTTTGAGCTTATAACTTACCTCAGAACCTGCTCTCTCACATATTTCTTTATGCTGAGAGTAAAAAAACGCCGAAAGATTTCTTTAAATATATACATACCGGTTTTAGTCAGACATACAGAGTCTACTACGTATCCAGATCCATCTAAACTCTTAGCAAGTGACACTGGTCATGCCGCACTTATGTATTCCTTCCTGACGAATCGATCTGCTCTGGATCAGATATTATGATCACGGAACTCTTTCTAACAAGAAATTTAGATCTCTTCTCCCAAATCGAGAGACTTGAGCTGATGGCAGCCCCTGTGGAAAACCCCGGTGGCATCAATGGTTCACGGATGAGTCCAAAACTGTGCAGGGTATAGGTGTTGGAATCGTTGGACCCAACATCAGAATCTCTACCTCAATGGGCATCTGGCCTAGCGCTTCGTGAGATTTGTGCCATAGAGATCTGCGCCCTTAGTATCCTTCTCAAGGGAACTAGGGGAACAAACATATGCATTTTTCAGATATGCAGCTGCTATTAGGGCTACTATCATCCCAGAGCATCTCCTCAGGATGGTTGAAGAATGCCATAACTACCTTCAAACCCTGTCCGCCCGGAACAAAGTCGTGCTATGTTGGTTACCTGGACACTCGGGGGTGGATGGTAACGATCGCTGACGATCTAGGAAGACAGGGTGCCTCACCCTGACTACATCTTCTGCGCCGTTTTGTGGTATTGGTTGCTCCACAATCAAGACTATGATAAACAAATGGGCTGCAGTAGAACGTAGGAGATACTGGTTCTCCCTTCCGGGGCTTCGTCAAGCAAAAGTGCTTGTCAAACCTTTGGATACAATCAAGACAAAAGGTCTTGGCAGGGCGGACTTAAAGCTTCTGGTAGCTTACCTATCTGGCCAAACACACTGTCAACTAACAACTACAGAAATTGGACTATCGGACTTTTCAGAGTGCAGATTCTGTCTAGAAGACGATATATTCTCTGTGACTGCCCAGCGCTGGTATAGGACAGAGCCTATCACATGGGAAAGGAACGGATTAGTCTTTTCCATCTTAGATCAATACCAACAAAAGACCAACTGCTATTCAGGCGGAAAGCGGAAAGTCTTTTGCTTTAATTTTTGGGTATGATACAAAAGACCTTATGGTCGCACCTTTCTGTTAGGAACCCTTTTTCGGAAAAAAAAAAAAATAATACATACTGGTCAAGCTAATAAATCTCTCGTTAAAAATTCAACTTCGAACTTCCTTTTTATAATAAAATGCTCATCACATAACATACAAATTAAAAAGAGTTATTTAACCCAATTTCCTCTGCCATCTCTCATAAAATATAAAAACGAACAAGCGGTTAAAATACTGGAGTCCAAATGTTTGTTTATTTATGTCACCAATTCACCAAAGTAAAAAAAAATAAAAAATCAGAACCGCATTTAAATTCACCTTTAATCCACTTTTATCAGATATCGCTATCGAATGACAGAATACAAATATTTCTTCAAAGAGATTAAAAAAAATAAGGAATTAAAATTTCTCTTAATTCTTAATTCTGTTTTGGTCTGTAGTTTACTTACCGTACTATAATTGAACACGTTTGCAAAAACGAGAATAAGTAGATAATTCTTAATAATTTCGAAGAACGCGAATGCAAAAGAAGAAGAACTTAAACATAATGAATGATGATAAACGAATGAACCACTGCACAGTGGTTCCCAAATTCTTTTAGCTATTAAAATGTAGTTAGACTTTTCCTTGAGAAGTCATATTACGTAAACGAAAAAATATATTTAAATCAGTTTGAGCTTTGCATTTAGCTCAGGAAAGGCAACTTTATTCGGTTATCGTGAAAATTTAATGATTCATTTTAACGACGTACGTTGATGTTTACGTCCTTCCAGCACATTTTTAAAAAATTGATGACAGATTGTATGTAAAAAAAACGTTCTTCATTAAAATTTAATTTGAACAGCAATTTTTCAATCTCACTTTAGAGTTCGTTAAACTAAAAGAAAAATATATTTCCCACAATAATTTCTATTAAGCTTACTATGATGATCTGGCGAAGAATGCGCAGATAGCGGCTGAAAAAGGGGATACGAGAAATCACCATAGTCTGGTAAAAACTATTGGAGAAAGGATGCCCTATAGAAGACGAAAGTGGCAACGTCGTTACGGCTCAGAATGAACAGTTGGAAGTTCGTAAGAGATACTTCGAAGCTACATTAAATTTCAAAAATAGCTCCAATGAGAATCTCCCGATCCGAAGGAGACATAATGTAAATAAAAACTAGCCCTCCCACACCAGAGGAAATTGAAACTGAATAAACACCCTGAAAAAAGGCAAAGCTCCGGGGGCAGACAAAATTGCCGTTGAATGCTTCCAAGCGAATGCTCACATGATGGCACAAGAGTTTCGATCTTGGAAACTGTATGGACCTCTGAAAATATTCCTAAATCTTGAAAGGAATCGGTAATTATCAAGATTCCCAAGAAGGGAAACCGACAAATATGCTCTGACTGGAGGGGCTCTCTCCTGCCAACCAGCTTGAAAATCCTCAACCAGATCATACTAAGCCGCATTTCCGAGTCACTCAACAAAGTTCTACTTAGAAATCAAGCTGGCTTTTGCCCTTAAGGAACTTGTATTGATCTAATAAACACTGTACGTACATATTATCGTAGAGCAATCCTAGGAATTCAACTCTACATTATATCTACTTTTCATAGATTTTTTGAAAGCGTTTGATACATTTGATAGGAAAGCAATATGGGTGGCACTTCAAGCTAGAGGGATTCTAGACAAAATTGCTCATATACTGGATCCTCAAGCCGAGTTTTGCTCGGCGGACAACTAAGCGATCCTTTTGAATGCAATAGCGGTGTGAAACAAGGATGCACACTGTCGCCCTTGCCCTTTATCACCGTTCTAGGAGATCTAGAATATGCGGATGATTTGTACTATTTTCTTCCCGCTATTCGGACCTTTAAGCCCAGTTAGATAGACTCGCTACAGAAACCTCAAAAATTGATCTTAAAATCAGCTGCGCAAAAATGCCAACAAGCGCCGTTTATATCGATAAATTTCAAATTGAAAACGTAGACAAATTCGAGTATCTTGGAAGCCAAATTGCATCATCCGGAGGAGCATTGAACGATGTAAACTGCAGAATTTGTGAAGCCTGAGCCGCCTTTGGACAATTAAACAGATTCTGGCGAGAACCGAATATCCGGCGAAAAACCAAAATACAAGTCTTCAACCCAAGCATAAAGTGTTATTATATGGTTGTGAGATATGGTTCATTACCAGTATCATTGTCAAGAAGCTCCAAACTTTTTTTAATCGATGTCTCAGAAGCGTATGAGGTTTATGGTGGCCCCGAACCATTAGTAATATGCGCCTATGAGAACTTTGTGAACAAAAACCAATCGAGATTAAAATTCGCAAGCGCAAATACGGTTGGTTGGGTCACACGATAAGCAAAGATTATGATGAGATACCGCTTGCAGTTCTGAAATGGAACCCACAAGGTAATCGATTCAAAAGCAGAACTAAAATGATCTGGCGCAGGACGTTCAACCGGGAGGCCGGGAAATCAATCATCGAGTTACCAGCGAAACAGAGAGCATTGAAAATCCTTCGTTAATAACCTTTGTGAATGACTTCGGTTATAATTTGTTTAAATAATGAATATATCGTTAATAATATTAATAATAATTTCTACAGGCCATAAAATAAATAGCATAAGGTAAAAATTGGGCACACTCCGTTTGTGACTCATTTTTGAAGAGATGTCAAGATATCATCATTTCTTTAATGGAAGCTCACTTCCAATACTTTTAGAATTGCATTTTGAATGGCTTGGCTGTCTTTTTATCATCCAAGGATCGCAATATAAAGAAGAAGAATACTTAAAATAATGATAACCCATCTCGGAATGATGGAAGGAAAATAAGATAAAATATTTTCGAAAATAATATGCATCTCAAGATATTATAGAAAACTGATTCGCTTTACTTCTTTTATCCTTATATATTCAGTGTATGAACTATGTAAGCACCAAGCTATCCATTCAACATTTGAACATATTTCCAACACTGTTTTCAACTGATACAGCACGTCGTAGTGCACAAACAAACCCAAAATATTAACAGAGTATTTTAATTTCGACAAGTCAAAAATGTCATTACGACGTCTTGTTGTTTTTGTTCTTGTTGTAGCTGCAATAATTGCTATCTCATTGTCCAAAAACAAAAAAAAAAAAAAAAACAAGCTCCTTGCGCTTGAGAAAACGCAATTTAGTTATAAAAAGTAAATTGCAATGGCAAATTAGTTGCCATTTAAGGCTTTGGCCATGTCACAATGATAAAAGTCAAGCGGCAGCCATAAAAAAAACTACTGCATAAGCTCAGGCGCACTCTTGAGACTGAGAATTCGGAGAGCAATGAGAAGAACACTGAGCACTGTGACGTAGACAGAGTCGTCGTCGTCGTCAACGTCTTTGGCAACAATGTGCTAAAGCCATAAAAATTTTGATTTGACAAATGCATGTTTGAGCTACAGCTACAATTGCAGCTAAAAAGGAACTGAAGTTTGGAGCACGTCAGGTAGTTAGCTGACTTCTTACTTGGGATTGCTCTGTCAGGACTTGTAGATGAGGGTAAGTGTGTATGTATGTGTATTACCTGGGCCAGCTTTTAGTGAGGGAAATTTCAAGTTAAAGTTGTAAACAAAGTTTGCCAACGTGAGACGCTGACAAAAGTTAGCAGTTAATGCGACAAAGGGGGATTTACAGCAATGCGACAGCAACAGAGCATAAGAGAGTGGAGTACGCTAAGAGCATGGAGAGAGAGAGAGAGATTGAGAGAGAGCAAAAAAGAAAAAAAAAAAAAAAGAGTGTAAGAGTGTGTGTACTTGCTGTGCAGTTTATTAGCTCTGGCAACGCACAAAGGCGCCTGTCAAGCGTCTCTGCACATGGCTGATGATGATGATGAGAGCCACGACAGCAACAACAACAACAACAACAACGTGCATAACGAGGGCTGCTACAAAGTAAAAATGAAAGAGTAGAAGAAGAAGAAGAAGAGCAAATTTTAAGCATAAAAATGAATTGCAGAGCCCTTAACATAATAAAGAAAACGCACGCACGTCACGCCGCCAGCTTTGGGCGCACTTAAAGCCTCAAGGCTGTGGCACACACTCACACATCCAAACACTCACACATGTGTGTTTGTGTGTGGAACCATTTCAGGTTCCAGTCATGCACCGACATGCATGTGCGTGTCTGTGTCTGTGTGGTTTGCGGCAGCGGCATTTCACAAAAGATTCTCAGACGCATTGTGTTACTTTAATGAAATGAATTGTTTGCCAGAGGGCCTATAAGGACTGTGGGAGAGAGTAGTTCCACTTCCAGTATGGAGTATAGGGTAGAGTATATACAGTGTGGCAGGTGAGTAAAAAATGTAAAGGTAAACCAATTTCATGCTGCTCAAAGATGCAAACCTCAAACAATGCCACAAAGTATTGTGTAACTACTGTATGACCCAATGACGTAACAATCAATTACTGTACGAGCACAACATGCTTAAGCAGTATAAACTAATGAGAATAAAGTTTTCATTTTTTCCTCCTTTCATTGTGATGGCCAAAAAAAATGGTTTCATTTGACAGATATATGCATCTGCTATCAATCCTTCTGACAGGAGTGCAAAAAAAGGAACGTTTTTTAATAGCCTCATCCAAATGAAAAGCTCTTCTTAATTCGTCAAAAAAGCAAACCTCGTTTAAAATACAAATTTTCGGGAGTTTGAGATGGGTTTAAACTAGAAAGCTTAAACGTGAACTTAATCGAAGTTTAGAGTATTTCATTACCTTTGACTGTAACAAAATTGAGTCAATTTTTTTGGTGGAATTCTTCTATTTCGACACAACCACGGACGGCGAACGAATTGGACTCTAAAAAATTTTTTTTAGAAAATATATTTTAAAAGACACCTTAAGGGTGTCTTACTATGTAATACCTCATTTCCGAGCGCTATTTTCAAAAATTGATTACTTGAAAACTACAAATGATTTCGGGAAGCAGTTTTTTGTATTGTTATCATTCATTGTTGAACTTTAAATAGTTTTTTTTGGTTTTACATAAAAATTACGTATATGACCGCTACACGTCCTTCACTGCGTCCTCGTCAAAAGTGTGGGCGCACGGGGTGAACGATTTTGACCGATCAGATTATCAGAAACCAAAAAACTTTTAAAATTAATTTTTCTCATCCCCTTGGCTATGGATAGACACGAGCTCTTTCAAAAATTAAAAAAATTTGATTTGGACCCTTAATAATGGCCTGAACCCAGTATTTTAACAATTTCTTAATTCATTTAAATAAATATTTTAAAAACGCTTACATAAGTTGTGAAAAATAATGTTTTGGATCACTGCTATTCTTAAGAGTATAGAATATGAATAGAAATTACATTACATGATATTTTTTATAAAGATAAAAGAATAATTTTGAGGAATTCTATTTTGAATAATTTAATCATAACTTTACTGACTTTGTCAGTTAGATATTTCCCTAATTATTTGCGAATTTTTTTAGTTTTATTTTAATTATTAATGTTATGTTTCGTTATTATTTTTTTAAGGTAAGAATAAATTCTTTATAGCAATATTTATGTTTAGAAAATATTACATAGAGCCTAATGAGAAAAACTGTTGATAAAATTTTTGCTCAAATTTTTTGTTATATATCCAAATTCGCTAAAGACTCATGCAAAGTTAAAGTGAGATAACCAAGAGTAAGTATTCAGAAAACGGATAGCGTCAAAATTAATCGGACGAGACATATTTTAGAGGTCCCACCAGTGGTAGATCTCCGCAGGTGGTTTTTGAGTTCGGACCCCCCCCAAAAAAATTCGAAAAATGGGTTGGCAGTGAATACATACACTTCGAAGTGGAGAACCTCCCAAGACAAAATTCTGGGTCCGCACCTTGGTTCCTCATTCATTTCTTACAACGACTTTTCAATTAAAAATTTAGCAGGAAGATTTATCGTTAATATAGTTGTTCTTCAAAGATTTCCAGAAAATCTTTTAGAAAATAGAAAAAGCCGTCGAAATAGTTGGCATTGAAAGATACAATTCTATCTCTGTAATTAAGGCGGACTATTCTAATGAAGTAAAAAAATTAAGACTGTTAAAATACCTTGAACAAAAAGTTCCCGGAATTACATAATTCAAAAAATCCAAAATATTATGTTTAAAAATCGATATTGTCCCTTTCAATGCATTCCCCACTACAACGCACTTATACTAGAGCACGGTCCAATCCCGAAGTATTTTTTATAATCCGCTTGCGGCTTGGACATCAGAGCCATCTCGGTGACCTTATCTCGGACGCTGTAAAGCCTTCCACGGATCGTTTTTTTAAGACGATCGAACAGAAAAACTTGATGACAAGGATCAGGTGATATCGGTGACCTTATCTCGGACGCTGTAACGCGTTCCACGGATCTGATTTTTTAAGTCGACAGAATAGGAAAAGCTTTCTGACAAAAATCAGGTGATATCGGTGCATGATGAATGGTATTTATTCCGTTTTTACCCAAATGGTTTTAGAAATCGTATATATTCCGGAGTCCCTTTTTCGCATTAAATTATTCCGGTCTTTTGGAACCAGCTTTGCGGCGAGACTTCTGAGTCATACATCTTTAAGCAAAATGTCTTCTTTTGGTTCCAAAAGCAATACCCAACTCCTCTGCCAACTCTCTAATGGTAAATTTTTGGATACGGTCATCCATTCTTTAATTTTGTCAAGCTATCAAAGACACAACAAATTGGGTGACTGAGATCGGCACACTATAATGATTCCGGGAACTTTTCGACAAAGGTAGTAGTCAATAATCCCCATATTCTACACATTAACCGAGTAGATAAGATGAAAAAAATTTCCAGCTTTTAAAATAACATTGGCGGTATTCAAATAGAATAAAAAAAAATTTCCAAATTTCTACAAACCCTCAAAATTGCTTTAAAGTATAATTTTGAAAATCTGATCGTATGCAATTTTTAAGTTTCAAGACTTTTACACTTTTTGAGGGTTTGGCATACATAGAAAAAGAGCTCCAAGAAAATCCATATACTCGATTACTCACATTTAAAAAAAAAAAATCCCAGTTCTTTAAATCATATTAGCGGTTATCAAATAGAATGCCAAATTTAGGGCACTTTAAAAAACATTAAAATTTCTATATTCCTACATTATATCTGTGGAGAATATTGTCTTAAAATTCTGCTCGTACGTATTCACACATAAAATAGGGGCCCCAAGCAAATCAGATATCCAATTCTTTCTGATTTGTACTAAGAACCACTAAAGCGCTTTAGTTCAGCCTCTTTTCTATGAAATGAGTGTTTCATCGAATTATCCTCACAGTTAAAACTTGAATAAATTCAAGGAAGTGGTCGTTTCTTATGAACACAGTTGGAACAGTCCAATTTAGTTCCACAAAATCGAAGTACTGTATGAAAAAAAAGAAATAGCTATAATCAAATCCATCCTCATTGTTATTTATTGACATTTTTTTCTTATCTCTAGAAGCTCAATCAACGCCGTTTTTGGACTTTCTTTTAAGCCTGAATAATTTTTAAATTACAAAAAAAAATATTTACATTTGCCAGCTTGAGATAATCAACTAAAAGTTTATTTCATTACAATTGCGACACTAGTTCTTTATTCATGAACTAGTTCCTTTTTATGCTTTTGCAAGCAACTGTACGAAGATTTCCGCCGCTTTTTATTTACCAAGTTATGACTCAACATTTTAGAAACGCCATTGGAACCACCTACTACTAGTACCAGAAGTAGTTCCCTTTTATTGTATTTTCAAATATGTTTCCATCATGTACAGCGCATTAAGCAAGTCTTCCTGATTGCACCTTTTTTTTCAGTTCGGCTTGTTTATGAGTTTACTCCTTTATGACTGACTTCAGGACGGCAAAGTTGCGTGCATCAGACACATAACCAAACATCTCCCATATATTCGCTCGGGAGAGACTTCCCGAGCCTCACACACTCTTTGGTACGCTTTGTCTGCCAGAGCCACGCACCTATACAGGCAAACAATGCCCTTTGACTCACTGTAAAATTTATAACTATGCGCCTTTTTATACCCTGCAGTTGTAGGGCACGGGTATATTAATTTCTGCAATGTAAGGTAACAGACAGAGAAAGGCGTTAACGATTTTAAGCTCTTTGTACCAGAGTAGCTTAAGTGGAACCTGACTATTTACTGATCCGGCCATCCGTTTCCCTAAATCTAGACCATAAGAGAGATGATCCCTATGTAGTTGTTGATTTAGTTTGAGTTCAGGACAGCTCTCCTACGGAACCGTATGAAGTCCACACTAAAAATCGATCCAAGGAGTTTAAGTGGCTTAACCATTTTGGATGGAGTCGGTTGTAAAAGTTCGTCGAATTGGATAAAGGTCGTGCCAGTTACTCAATTGGAAGTTTTCAGTACCGATTCTTTTACAAATAGCTCATGCAACTTATAGAGGTCCACTCGGGCACGTATCCTCTGGATATCTTGCAAAGTCGAGCTAACTGTTAGAAGGGAAAACGTTTGCCTTGAGATAAAGCAGGCAGCCCCTATGCCAGGATCGGATGTAGAAGATTAATCATCTAATCAGATATGACCCTATGCTCCAACTAGGAGTTTGAGAAAATTCTATAACCATTAGTTTTCAAAAATCGTCGAGGTATTTGGCGATACCTTATCCTGATAGCCCTAGCTCCCCTATGAGAGAAGGACGACAGTAATATCAAGGTTGACCCTAAGATTAAAACTTCAAAAATATAGCCAAATTAACATGTACATTTTTGGCAACACTCCATAAATATTTGCCCACTTAAATAAAGGATGATTCATTAAGACCTTTTTTCTCAATAGGGATTTTCTTGTGGATCACTCGTGATCCATGACAGCTGTCAAAGGCAAAGTTGTTCAGTATTCATTGGCAAATCATCATGGAAAGACTTACACCCGAACAACGTTTACAAATTGTACAATTGTACTACGAAAATCAGCGTTCTGCAAAGAATGTTTTTCGTGCGCTGAGATCGACTTATAGTCAACATAATCGACCCACCGAGCCCACAATTCGTAACACCATCACCAAATTTGAAACCCAGTATTCATTGATGATACACGACCAAATCGACCACATCCAGCACGAAGTGAGGAGAATAGGGCGGCGGTAGCTGACAGTATTCACGATGACCGCGAGGAATCGATTCGGCGTCGATCGCAACAACTTGGCCTGTCGTTTTCAACCACCTGGCGCATTTTACATTTGGATCTCGGCTTGAAAGCATACAAAATTCAACTCAGGCAAGAATTGAAGCCGAATGAGCTTCCTGCACGTCGCGGTTTTAGTGACTTGGTAAGATCGATGAAGATCCGTTGTTTTCGACCAAAATTTTGTTCAGTGATGAGGCCCACTTTTGGCTCCACGGCTTGGTGAATAAGCAAAATTGCCGTATTTGGGGAGAAGTTCAACCCGAAGATGCTCACCAGCTGCCATTACATCCAAGAAAAACAACGGTTTGGTGCGGTCTGTGGGCTGGTGGAATCATTGCTCCGTATTTTTTTAAAAATTACCAAGGTGCAAGCGTTACCATCAATGGCGCACGCCATCGGACCATGTAAACGGACTTTTTGCTGCCTGAAATTGTTGCCCGTGATCTCGACGACATTTGGTTCCAACAAGATGGTGCTCCGGTCCACATTGCCAATGAAACAATGGCTCTATTGCGAGGTCAATTTGTTGAGCGATTAATTTCACGTCCGGGACCCGTACCTTGACCGCCAAGATCGTGGGATATCACGCCGCTCGACTTTTTTCTTTGGTGTTACGTAAAGTCAAAAGTTTACGTGGACAAACCAGCAACGATTGAGGCCTTGGAAGCCAATATTACTCGTGTTATTGGCCAGTGGAAATGCTTGATCGAGTCATGGAAAATAGGACCTTCAGGATGGACCATTTAAAATTCAGTTGCGGCCAACATATGAACGAGATTATTTTTAAAAAATAAATGCCATAAAATATCATTTTGAAATCATATATAAATATACCATCATTCCTTTTAAATTTGCATTTGCCAAATCACTAAAAAAAAAAGGTCTTAATGAATCACCCATTAACACACAGCCCAGGATCGGAAGCAGAGAACCAATCATCTCATGTGATTATAGAAAGGGCAATATGCTCCGTCTAAGGCTCCTCAAGGCCTTTCTCTATACCTAATCCAGATAGACCCAGTTTAAACCTTTTTTTTTTTAGAGTTCGGAAGAATGATTCAAAAAATATATCAACTTTTTGACTCACTTGGATCAAAGAACCAATCATCTCATATGATTATGGAAAGGGCTATATGCTTCGCCAAAGGCTCCTCAAGGCCTTTCTCTATATCTTATCCAGATAGACCCTTTTGCACAGTTTAAACCTCTTTTT
The DNA here is from genome assembly GCA_037043745.1 of Chymomyza amoena. NCBI lineage: Eukaryota > Metazoa > Arthropoda > Insecta > Diptera > Drosophilidae > Chymomyza > Chymomyza amoena. The sequence continues at coordinate 473,126 of JBAMAX010004328.1, read as the reverse complement.
TAGAGTTCGAATGGCGACTTCAAAAAATGTATTAACTTTTTGACTCATTTCCACCTTTGATTTGTTGACTAATGTGACTCTAATCATCAATGGAACGTTGATATTTTCACAAAACATTTTCCTGACCCCAGAGCTCATACTCCTCAATGCCAAGCAAACTTTTTTTTTACAAATTTGGATTACAGAGTATCCCTCCATCAAGCATCGTGCCTCCTGTTTCACCTTTTTATATTTATATTTTTATATTTTTGCTTTTTTAATAAAAGCAAAAGCAACAAGGTAAAGAGGAGATGCAGAAGCAGAAGCCGTGGCACAAGGAAGGAGCAGCAACAAAATGGCCAAAGCTAAAAAGCAAGTATAAGCCACAAAGTAGAAAAGTAAAATTCCAACTTCTTCCACGGAGCAGATCCGAGCACGAGACGGGATGGAGTTAAAGTGAAGTTTAAGTGGCAAACGGCGTTATAAATGCGTGCAACAAGAAGCAGCAGCAGCTACCAACACTACTACATATATACATTTCGCATATATATATATACTTATATATTAATATAATATATATTTGCATATGTATTGCAAAAATGTTCATTTTATTTTGTTTACGCTACTTGCAGCTCACAGCTCTTAGCTGGCTCTTTGTATGCAATTTATTTAACATGAATTGTTTTCTTGCCCGACTGCAACTCTGACTTGGGCTGGGACCGGGCTCTGGGTGACTCCAAGTTGAACTACGATTACAATTTCCGTCTCTGACTTTGGCACGGTAACGCCAACTTGAGCGCAGGACTTTTGCCGTTTGTGACAAATTAAGTTGGCAGCAAATAAGAAAAGCAAATTCTTCTTGCTTCCATGAAATACTCTTTCAGAAGTTGGGTTGTATTTATTTATTTGAACCAATATTTATCAGAGGCAGCTCGAAGTATATTATGAAAAAGAAAGTATAATAATATCTTATGATAAACATAACTTTTCGAGATGGCTACAGAGAAAAATTCAAAATTGGCTGCTTTAATATTTTATTTTATTTTTTGAAGCCTTCAACTCAGTTGAAGTAGTTCTGTATCATTTAGCTTTTTTATGGATGCTGCTCAGCTGACTAAACGCAATGATATCATATTGACAGAGGTTGGCGGGTATGCTCACGACGTTATAGGAAGATCGATATTGGGTAACTCCGCGCAGAAGTTATGTATTCTTTATCGATGGACTTTTCGGAATCGGTAAGACAAAGCGTTAGTTCAGATGGGCAAGGCTTTGAAGAGAAAAATAGCAAATATTGCCTGGTCTGGAATCGCTGCTATACTTCTTCCATATGGGCGAACAGCTCACAAGACTTTCAATTTGCCATTACACATTGGTAATGAACACGGAACGTTGTATTGGAGTAGAAAAATGAAGCAACAACTACAGGACGTAGACGTGATTATTTGGGATGAGGCTTCGATGATACCTCAAGCCATACTGAGTATGATAGACTTCACGTTCCGCGATATATACGCAAGCGAAGAGACGTTCGCCGGGAAGATCGTTGTGTTGGTTGGAGATTTTAGGCAAGTATTGCCTGTAGTGAAGAAAGGCGGAAAGCGCCAAATTCTAGACGCTTGAAGACATCGCCTTTGTGGGATAAATTCCACCAACTAAAACTGAAAAAAAAATATGAGAGCTTAAGGAGACTCTGTAGAATATGCCAATTGGCTGTTAGATGTAGGCGACTATAAAATAGAAGATTTAGATTACCAGAGGACATGCTCTGTGAAGACGTAATCGACGATATGTATCCGTTCGATATTAATGTTGAAGAAATGGCAACGAGAGCAATTTTAGCCGCAAGAAATGATGAAATGAAAAAAATAAATCTGTCTATACTTGATAGACTACCGGGGGATGTTGTAAAGTGTCATTCGATTGATACAGCCGACTCTGTGGGAACTGATGAAGCTGATTAAGAGATTGCCGCTCTAAAATATCCACCAGAATATTTGAATTCCCTAACACCGCCTGGCCTGCGGACCTACGGACCTACAGCTAAAGGCAGGGTACATAGTAATGCTTCTTCCCTGTGAGGTTGGCGTTTGCCATGACCATAACCAAATCACAGGGTCAGAGTTTCGATAGAGTAGGATTAATAGTGAATAAAGAAGACACGATAAGTAGAAGAGGAACTAAAATACAATGCAGCCTGGAAGAGAAAAAAATCCAAAATATTGTATTCCAGGGGCTCTCTCCTAAGCTATGAGTTTACCTTTTCAAACCATTGAAAGAAATTTTGCAGATTAAGTTCGGCGGAGGAAAAGTCATCAGCTATTTCCTCGTAGCCAAAAGTAATATGGGAAAGAACCAAAGCTAGAACTACGAATACTTGGCACTGACAGCTGATATCAACGTTATAGATCTGCAAACATTTGTTGACGGGGGATGTCATTATGGTCCTGAATCCGCACAACGTGCAGCAAAAAGGCGATTCCGTATACGAGAAAATGAACGGAATAGCCATAATTCATGTTTAAATAGATTTATTTCTAAGTAACACTAAAAATTGTATACAAAAGAGAATAAAAAATATTTTTTTTTCAATGGAGCTGAATTCAATTTCAAGTGGGCCCCCAGAGCTGCTTGAGGCGATGGAGTGGTGGGGTTGGTGAGCGAAGCCCCTTAGTATATATTACTATTAAATTATATTATTATTGATTAATTATCATATTTTTAACACCATACTAAACTAGAATTTATTACTAGATTACTATAAATTACTAGATCTGCCATAAATTGATTGCAAGATCCTCAAATAATTGTTATTTTTTTAAAACTTTTTCTTAATTTTTATGAAAGTTCTGATAAATAACAAATATAATATTTATTACAAAATAATAATGCCATTTGGCTCGTTCTTAGTTTGTCTTTTAAAAATATTTATTAAAATTTTAAAACATAGCTGGTTCTGATTGATGATTTTTGCTTATAAAATAAAAAATTTCTAGCATTACAAAAATTTGGAATTCTGTGCAAATCCATAACTCCCCCAAAAATAACTATTTAAATCTTTCGTTTTCTTCGTTCGTTCATAAGTGCATCCAAAATTCGTCATCCGATAAATAGTTTTCCTATGCCCGGCTTTTCTTTTCGCAATAAGCCAAGTAGTAACCGCAAGCCAAGTTGCCAGTGTTGCCACCCGCCAAGTTCTTACACATTATATTATATTATTTTTTATGTATTTTTTTTATTTTGTCTTTGTCTTTGTCGACGAAGACTCACAAATTAGAAGTAGAAAAATTTGTGCACCCCCCCCTAAATTTTTTTCGCTTTTGTTGTTATAAACTTTGAGATTTTAATCAAATTTGGCAAAGTGTGTCCAAATTGGCAAACAGACAAGGCAGACAAATCATCCAACCCCTCCTCGTTGCCCCCAACCCAACCAGCATATGGCATGCAATTTGCATATGTGTGTGTGCGGGTGTGGGTGTGACTGTACAAGTGTGAGAATGTGAGAATGTATATGTGTTTGGCTTTGAACTTTGATCAAATTTTAACCCCTCAACTTTACACTCGCCCCCCAACTCTTATGTACAAAGTAAAATACATTGCATTTGTCTTGCCTATTACGTATGTATGTATGTATATATCTACTATATACTATATATATATGGAGTATCATATCATACTTTTTGTTTTTGTCGCTGCTCTGCCTAAAAGAGAAATGATAAGATGACAGCAAAGTAACAACAAAAATAAAACAACACCAGAAGAAAAAAAATGGCAGCTCATTTTTTAATATTTCGGGTAGACAGTTGGTAAACACAAACGACAGGTAAGACACGGGTCCTGCACCTGTAAGATATTATCTGTTCCTGGGTAGAAAGGGGTCCTTAGCTTGGGTCCTTAGACTAAATAAAATTTTAGACGTGCCAATGATTGTGTGTGTGTGTGTGCAAAGTGTGAGTGTAAGTGTGGAAGTGTGTGTGTTATGGTTAAGTATGGGTGAGAGCAAATGGGGCTCCTTTGACATTGGCGCTAATGAGGGAGCACTTTATGTGTAAATTTCTTCTTTGGCAGTGAACTTGAGTGTAAAGAGTTGATAACTGATGTGCCTCTTAAAATTGCTCAACTCTAAGAAAATTCCTTGAAATAACTCTTAATTGAGCAAGCAATTCGTAAGAATGGAGAATGCAGCGGCTTGGTAATGAGAAATGGAGAATTTAATTTTTTAAATTAAATTTAAGACGAAATTTTTACATTGTCACTCTGGTATAAAGAAAAATAAATAAATACAATAAATAAAAACAAAATTTTTTTAAATATTTTATAAGTACATATATTTTTTAATTTTTTAAACAAGAAAAATATTTCCCGAATGTATTTAATAAAAAGTTGAAAAATAACACTGTCCTACAAAATTGAAAAAAATCTAAAAACTTTTCAAGTGACCTAGTGTACGTTGTAGGTCTTGACGAGTAGATCACGATAGTGTTTTTAAAAATTGTCTAACACCCCCAAAATCGGAAGTTATCGCTTAAAAACCGTTTTTCGGGTACTGCGATCACTCCCACTATCACAACGTCGCCATTTTTCAACCGATTTTCCATTGCTTTACGGCTTTGGAAAGAAGAAGATTCAAGCTTTAAGATGATATATACTTGTTTATACTTTATACAAAGCAACTACGAGATTTTTTAAAAGTTATCTAAGATTTACACTTTTTTTATTCGATTTTCACACTTTGAAGTCATTTTTATATAACATTTTGTTAAAACACCTTTACTTTTTTACATTTAATCTTAAAGAAATATCAATGCCGAGTAAGAAAAGTCATGGTTTATTAAAATCGGTCGATAAAATTTTTAAGTTACAACGCTTATTGTAAACAAGAAAATTAAATTTCCATCGACAAAAAAAAATGTTTTAGATGGATAATTCGTTTGTTCATAAAGATATCGTAACCAAATTTGGAATAATGCTTAAGAACAATAAAAAACTTACAAGTGCCAAATTTGGTCGCAATATTTTAAAAAACAAACGAAATACAACAAATTTTGTTAAAAAATCGATTTTTTGACCGATCGTTCCTATGGGAGCTATATGATATAGTTAACCGATTTTGTTGAAATTTGGCACATTGCTTAAGTGCTCTAAAAATTTCAAAACGCCAAATTTGAACAAAATCGGTTGCCGTAAAGCAATCGAAAATCGGTTGAAAAATGGCGACGTTGTGATAGTGGGAGTGATCGCAGTACCCGAAAAACGGTTTTTAAGCGATAACTTCCGATTTTGGGGGTGTTAGACAATTTTGAAACACACTATCGTGATCTACTCGTCAAGACCTAAAAGGTACACTAGGTCGCTTGAAAAGTTCTAAATCACTGTTGGACATGTGTAATTAAAGGTAACGCTCCCCAGAATTTCGCCAAAATAAGGCAAAGTTTGTATTTGTGAGCAAATGAAAAGGCGTACGAACTTCCGGTTTTGATGATTATATTACTATTAACGAATTGAAAAAAGTAACAAAATTAAGGAAATTCAAAATGGCGGCAACAAAATGACGACTTTTGTGAGCCTCTGCATAGTGAACTAAAATCAAAAATAGTTGAAATGAAAATGAAATTTCCTACGTCTGGAACTAGAATGGCAAAATTTTGCGAAAATTCATTGAATAATAAATATTTGTATTACGAAGTTAAATTGTTTGATACCTTTTTTATTTTAGCCATGTTAAAAAAGATATAAATAAATAGCTTTTTAGACATATTGTTAGTTCATGCCGTAGAAAGAATCATATACTTTCAAACAATCTTTGGATAAAAAAAATCGGATCAATAGATCAGCCCTGAGAGTTGTACCTAGATTGGAAAACATGGTTTCGAGTTGAACGCTTTTAAAGTTGGTGGAGCGTCCCGTAGCCCACTTAAGATATTCTACAAATATTTGGCTTATTTTTTTTTTTTAATTCTGGATAGCGTCCCCTAAATATAATAAATATTTTTTTTTCTTCATACGAGTATTTTATTTATAATCTGTCTTTAGACAATATATAAATTTTCTAAATAATATTTATTAAAATAAAAGTATGTAAATAATAAAAAGGAATTTTATAAATATTCAAATTCTTTAGCAAAATAATATAATATATAATATAATAAGATAATATAATAATAATAAATATATCTTTTGTTTTTTTATAAATAACAAAAATGTTGCCAATTGAAAATATGTTTAACAAAAAGTCGAAAAATAGTATTAATATAATAAAAAAATTTTAAGATTTTCTTCATATTTTATTTATAATCTGTTTTTAGACAATAAGAAAATCTTCAAATTAATTATTAATTTTAAGCCATCAGCTTTAAAAATTAGCACCTTCATTACATCATCTCAGCATTATGTTAAATATTTATGCTCTGTTTTCATACAAATGTGGCTCTACTGAAAAATTCTCAAATTTCTTGTTTTGCTGTAAATTCTTCTCTTCTTTTAAATCACTTTTCTAATTCTTAATCTGGTTTATTTGTATTGTAGAAAGCTTTCTTGTTTACCATTATATTGATTATCATCTTTAAAAAGCAAAATTTTCATAACATCATCTCAACCTCATCTTCCATATTTATGGTTTATTTTCATAAAAATTTGGCTCTAATGAAAAATTTTTAAAAGTGCTGTTATTCTAAAGCGCTTGTCTTTTCTATCATTCGACATAATTTTTATTTATATCTTGTTTAATTGTAGAAAGCTTCATTTCTTTCCATTACATTTATTGAAGCCATCATCTTGAAAAATTAATATTATTATTGCATTAATTTTGTTGCATTTAGCATTGTAGAAATCTTTCTTGTTTGATTTAAGCATCATCTTTAAAAATCAACATCTTCTTTGCATCATCTCTGCATCGTCTTAAATATTTGTCCTATATTTTCATATAAATTTCATATAAATTTGGCTCTACTGCAAAATTCTTAAAGTTGCTGTTCTTCTAAAGGCCTTGTCTCTTGTCGTTTTGTTAAATTCGTGCTTAATTTTTATTGTAGAAAGCTTTCTTTGCCATTACATTGATTGAAGCCATCATCTTTAAAAATCAATATTGCTATTGCAGCAATAAATTGCATCAATTGTTTAAATGCATTGTAGAAAGCTCTTTTGTTTCAATTAAGCCATCATCTTTAAAATTCAACATTCTCATTGCATCATCTCAGCATCATCTTAACTATTTATGCTCTATTTTCATAAAAATGTGGCTGCACTTAAAATTTTTTAAAGTTCCTGTTCTTGTAAAGCCCTTATCTATTTTTAAAAATAAACACATCTTTGTTTAATTGGATTAGAAAACCGTCCTTCCCAATGCATAGATTGAAGCCATCATCTTTAAAAATCAATATTGATATTGCGTCAATCTTGTTTAAATGCATTGTAGAAAGCTTTCCTGTTTCATTTAAGCCATCATCCTTAAAAATCAGTATTCTCTTGCATCATCTCAATTATCTTAACTATTTATGCTTTATTTTTATTCAAATTTGGCTGTACCGAAAATTTCTCAAAATACCTGGTCTTCTAAAATCCTTGTCTATTTTTAAAAATAGAGACATCTTTGTTTAATTGCATTGTAGAAAGCTTTTTTGTTTCGCATTACATTGATTCATTGCATCATCTCAGCCTATTTTTAGTTTAAATCATCATCTAAGCATCATCTTAAATATTATTGCACTATTTTCATAAAAATTTAACTCTACTGAATAATTCTCAAAGTTTCTGTTCTGCTGTAAATTCTTTTAGATGGGCTTGATAAGCAACACCGAAAAAAAAGAGGGCGTTTAAACTTCTTAACTTTAACAATTACAAAAAATATATTCAATAAAAAGTCGAGAAATTGCATAAATATGATAAATAAACAAATATTAAAAAAAATAAACAAATACAAAAAAAAAAATTTCGCTATTAAAACAAATATTTTTAATTAGAAACAGTATCTAAAAGTGAGATACCCTAGAATAACGACATAATCTAAGCCGATTCTTGTATGCCTGTTCACGGTTTAATTTTAAGAAAAAGTCAACGTTCGGTCTTTTTAGGTTAAGTTTGCAAACCATATTGGGTGGTTCTCTACTTGATATATTTTTACTTATATCTTTTGGAGTTTTTATTGCAACTACTTAATTATTTTTTATGATGTTGGGGCCAATCACCCACTCATCGGAGTTAAACCCGATTACTAAAACTGAAACAAATGATAACTTTATGTAATCCTTATATTCCTACTAGCAATAAAAATGGATTAAAATCAATTCGGACCTGTACTGCCAACAACTGGACCGCTTGAATGCAGCACTCATGCAGAAGAGGCCATCTTTGATCAACAGAGGCCGAATTGTCTTCCATCAGGACAACGCCAGGCCACACACATCTTTGGTGACGCGCCAGAAGCTCCGGGAGCTCGGATGGGAGGTTCTTTTGCATCCACCGTATAGTCCGGATCTCGCACCAAGTGATTACCACCTATTTCTGTCCATGACGAACGCGCTTGGTAATCGGAAGTTGTCCACAAGAGAGTCCTGTGAAAATTGGCTCTCCGAGTTTTTTGACAATAGGGAAGCGAGCTTCTATAAGAGGGGCATTATGAAGTTGGCATCTCGTTGGGAACTCGTCATCGAGCAAAACAGCGCATATTTGACTTAAATCGCATTATTATAACCAATTTTATGAACAATTGAAAATTCAATAAAAATACCGCAAGACTTTTTTGACAACCTTATATATAATTATTTCAGCAAGACTTTCTTATAGTAAGAAATATCTGCAAAAAGTTTCGAGTAGCACTTATAAAATTAATATAATTCTTCTATAAAATTGCATTTTCAGCTGTATAATCCTTTTAGTTAATCATCGGTGTTTCTATCTCCTGTAGTCTATATAATCTTTATTAAAAGCAAATCTAACAAGTAACTTAAAATTTATAAATTATAAATTTATGCTCTCAAACAAGGATCAAAGTCCCAAAGCGCTGTCCATAACGCGCTTTCAATCGAGTAAAAGCAATCAGTAAGCCACTCTGGTAAGGCAGGTCAACCACAATGGCCGCCATTTTCCATTGAGGTCAATGCTATGAATCGAAGGGGGAGGGTTGTGGAGGAGTCATCACAATTACGTTGACGCAGCTGTCGTTATGTGCATATTAAACTTGCTGGCTATCTGATTTGGCCAACTGATAGCATGAATACTGATGATGGCAACACATATTCTATAAATATATTGCTGGTTCAAGGCCAAAACGCATTACAGTGACTAATAAATTAAAAATCTTTGGCGGGTAGGGAACAAAAGCTATTATAAACGCTTTAAAAGTTATAAGGAAACCAATATGTTGAGTTTTATATAATATGTGATTGAGTGGAATTCGATTTTGAAATTATTGGTGCACACAATTTCACAAAAAGGATTTTTTATGTGATTTGAATCTGATATCTTTTTTGCAGAATAAATTAAAACATATTGGCAAAGTACGAAAAAAAAATCATATTTTAAAGAGAAATAATTTTTTAAATACTCTTTAATATTCTTAGATTGTATTAATGCCAACTTTCCAGTTCAATGATTATTGACGATTTTCGAAAGTTTTATTTCAATCCTTTTTTTGCCTCAACTTAAAAAATAGCATGCACAGCCAAAACGAATTTTTTTTTATGGTCGTGAATGTTGCGACAGGGTTCCCGCGTTACACAAAGAAAATTTCCCTTGCAACAAAAAAATTAGGTAGTGTTTAAATTCAATGAATATTGTTGTCCAAGTAATATTTTTGTGTAATTTTATTTAAAAGACAGAAAAACAAAGTACAGCGTGCTTTTTTAAGAGGTTCACAACTTTGAGTTGGGAAAATTGCTTTATCTGACAAGCCATTTGACAGCTTTTTGCTGAGTTTTATGTGACAAATCATTACATTAGACTTACATCATTAGACTTACACCAGAGTAATATAAGTAAAAGTCAAACTTATTCGAAATTCAAAATTTTGATCCCCTAAGAAGCCCATTATTACTTTCTCTTCTCCTAAGTCGGGAAACTTGGGCTGATGGCAGCCCCTGTGGAAACCTCCGGTGGCAATAATGGTTCACGGATGGGTCCAAAACTGGACCAGCGTCTTTCAAGCGGAGATTCATGCCATAGAGATCTGTGCCCCTAGGAACTAGGGGGGGAAATATCTGCATTTATTTAGATAGCCAAGCTGCTATAAGGACATTATCAACCTGGAGCATCTCCTACAGAATGGTTTTAGAATGCAAAACTACCTCCAAACCTTTTTGAGCGGAACCGTTTTTGGAAAAAAAAAGCCCCCATTATTGGTTAAATAGGTAAGTTGATATGCAGAATTGTGGTTATTGAGGACAATAAATTAAAATTACTATCATTTGTGTCGATAAACCAGAAATAATTGTACTTCTCGAAATCCACATACGAAGAGTTATTGGGGAAATATGTCGTTAAAATTGGGGTTCCAGATCCAATAAAACCTATTTCATTGATATTGCATATATATTTCTTTGTTTTATTATGATTCAACCTTTTGTAACTCTTAAAAAAACACCCTTTACTAGTAATATTTTAATTAAAATAAAATTTAAACAACATATTGTAACGCCAACACAGCATGAGAATTTATCGGAAAGATACAAAATTTCTCAAAAATAAAATGATAAATGTACAAAGTTATCGACAAAAAATTCTTTATTCGGATCACGCAAGAACGAATCCGGAAAAAATTGTTCGTTTTGGTTTTTTCGTTTTCCGGAGCACCGCCGTATATGCCAACTTGAACTTGCATATTTATTGAAAATTATTAATATTTTATATAATTGTTTTGCCATGGATTTTCTGTTAATTTTTGCCATCTAAAAATATTTTATCAATTTGTGATTCCTAAAAAATGTCTATGTATGAAAGGCTAGAAGCCTGAATAATGCCTGAATAAGCAAAAAAGCAGCCTGTGCTGATTGACTGCCTGTAGAGTAGTTTAAGCTCCTCTGGAAAAAATCTATCGCTAGCGGAAAGCATTCCCGACGATTGGAAACTCAGTGTCCTTTGTCATATACTAATGAAGGGTGACCCGACGACATTCGGGAACTATGGGGGAATTAGTCTAATTGCCATCGTATACAAGATCCTGTCGAGCCTATTATGTGAAAGACTAAAGCCGTATGCTAATACACTGATCGGACCATATTAGTGGGGCTTCAAAGCGGGTAAGTACACCATAGACCAGATCACTCTACGCTAAATCCTGGAAAACACCCGCGAATAACAGATCGATGTCTATCATCTCTTCATCGATTACAAAGCTGCATTCGATAGCCCGATAAGGGAAACACCACTATGTCTGAGTTCGGTATTCCTGCGAAGTTGATTCGTCCTTGCAGAATGGCATTGAGCAGCACTATCAGCTCTGTCAAGAAACGGACCTCCTCAAACCTTTCATTACTGTTCGAGGTTTCAGACAAGGCGACCCTCTATCATGTATACATCGCAATGGCACTTTTTTTTACAAGAGTGTCCAGCTTCTTGCATACGCTGATGATATCGATATCATCGGTCATGGTAAGCGAGATAGTACTGCTGCATTTTCCGTAATCGAAAAGGAGTCAGCGAAAGTGGGTCTACCGGTAAACGGGGGCATGACGAAGTTTATGAACAGGGACACACGGCGTCTAGGCTTCCATTTTGCAGCGGACCGCTAAGCTTTTGAAGTGGTCAAGGAATTCACGTACCTTGGCACCGCCGTTAACACCGAAAATGACATCAGCCTGGAGATAAAACGAAGTATCACACTTGCCAATAGTCTCAGTAAGCAGATGTGTAGCAGAGACATCTCTGGACTAACAAAAGTAACACTCTACATGACGCTCATCTTGCCCGTGCTCTAATACGCCACAGGAGCATGGGTGATGTCGCGGACAGATGCATCTGCTCTTGGGGTGTTTAAGAGAAAAATTCTTCGTAAGATCTTCAGTCCCGTTCTTTTTGAGGACGACTATTGCATACGGATGAACCACGAGCTGTACAAGCTCTACGATGTCCAGCGTATCACAATACAGCGTCTGAGCTGGATCGGACACGTCGTACGTATGGATAACGATGCTGCAGCGAAATGGGTATTCGAAGCGAATTCCGACGAAGGAAGACGAAGGGGAAGACTTCAACTCCGATGGAAAGATCAAGTACTCTCGCCTGGCGAGTGCCCTCAACAGCTCTAACCGTAACCCGAGAACGGGTTTTCATGTCCACACAATGAATGAATTTTTATTATTACTGAATTATGTGGAAAGAGTTTCTAACTATTTAATACTGTGCATAAATAAGCAATTTTGTCAGATATCCATAAAATATACACAGCTCCTCAAATACACACAAGTTTCTTCGGCAATGCTGCCACCCCAAAAGTATAAAATGGAATTCAAAGTGAAATTAGTATATGGACTGTGACCATACAGCACTGTCCATTACTATTCACTACTAATTATAGTTCCAGCCTTAAAATAAAATTTCAATTTCAATTAAAACAGTTTTCTATTATTTCATTTAAAACTGCTTTTCGAAAACCTTTTAGCAAAAATGTCCAACAGAAATAAAAACTCTTTTCAATTCAACCCATTTTAAGCTGCCACAAATTTTAACCTCCCCCCAAACTTTCCGTTCAATCAATAACTAAAGCATAAATAATTACTCAGCTGTCAGATGACGTAATACGCAAAGAAGCTGAAAAAAAACAACTTAAACGTCAACTTTAATTTAACAATAATAAAACAACAAATATCGATTAACCAAATTTGTGAAAACTTTTTCAAAATTTTTGCGGACTCTTAACCCTTAAGTGTCATTTGAAAGCGAACAATGCTAAAATAAATATATAATAAAATTAGCCGAAATGGTCAATAAATAAATTATTGAACAGTCTCAGCAAAAAGTCCGCCATCACTATAAACAACAACAACAAAAAATTGGTCATCAAAAATTAATGCAAAAATAAATAATAAAATAATACACCGTTAAATAATCCGAAAACCAACACCATTAATAAAGTGTCTGACGCCCACACTCACACACACACACCAATACCAAGGCAAACAGACACACAGATACTCACACACACAGACACACACCTACACAATGAAATATTGGCAAATAAAACGATTTTGACACTGAATTTTAAACAAGTAGCGAAAAACTGAAACACTCACGTACAGCATCCAGGAGCAGTACGGACACCAGGACCAAAGCCAGACCAACCCCAAAGGCAGCAAGCAGGACATCAACGACGCGGCCTCAAATTCAAAATCGCATTTATTATACTTACATTCCGCCCAGGCACACGCCCAGCCCAAAACTCTCCAATTCGAAACCCATACCCACAGCTCCCACTCCCACTCCTCCTCTACCCAACTCACACCATAATCTTCTAGAGACCGAGACCAGTGACAGTGCGTACGTTTGTCAAATATTTGTTCTTTGGATTGGATCGTAGGATTTACTTATTAGCATGCGCGCTGCGACCAAGTGGCATTGTTACCTTCCGACGACCCCGCCACACCCGGCCTGCTCTCCAGCTGACTAACGAATTTGAATTGAATCTTCCTTTTGCAGTTAAATTCAAGACACTTGAGGCACGTGGAGCATCATCGCATGCTCAAGAGCGCGTTGACAAAAAAAAACAAAGAGACACCTGTAAGGACCTCTGTGATTCATTCACTTGCGCCAATCATGGACACAGGACCAAAAAAAAAACAAATAAAGTAAAAAATAAAACAATTGCAATTATAGCTTAGCTAAGGGTATATTGGATGTCGCAGTGGGTTTAACCCAAGGCTGTTGCGAAGGATGCTATGAGAAGAACTTTCGTCATCCCAGAGTTGCCTCAAAGAAATGATAGAAATCTTTTCATTAAATTCTTCATTAAAAAAAAGGGAATTTTAGCATTCTCCTTTTCAGGATACAACTCTTTATAGAAAGTAATTTAAAAAAATTAGTCGGAGGGCTCTTGCTGGTAGAGATACTGAAAAACGACCCCAACAATTTTTAAAAACGAATGCTCCGGATCAAATAAATTGTACATTTTTTTAAGCAAAGCTGCAGAATATTTTTGATAAAATCAGCCGTGCTCTGAAAAATGAAAAAACGCAAATCGAACAATTTCATTGGGATTCGTTTATGGGTACTCCGAAAAACGAAATCTTTTGTCAATAACTTTGAATATTTCCCTTTTTATTTTCGATAAATTCATATAATTCTCTTATCTTTCCGATAAATTGTGATGTTTTTTTTTATGTTTTTATTTAATGTTTGTTTGGGTTAACCAGTTGGGTAGATACGGATAAAAAGCAATTTAATATAATTGTCAAAAAATATCTAACTTGAAGTTGGCATAAATTTAATTAAAGAATATGAAATAATATTAAAAAAATTCGATTTCCAAACACATAAAAAATTTGGTTTGGTTCAAAGAACTTTAAAACAAACGAAACGCAACGAATTGTATATAAAAACTTATTTAGGACCGATTGGTCCGATGGAAGCTATATGATATAGTCTACCGATTTTAATAAAATTTGGCGCAATGCTTAAGACCAACAAACCTTACAAGTGACCCATTTAATTGCAACACAAACAAATGAAACACAAAAAATTTCGTTCAAAATCGATTTTTTGGAAGATTGGCCCTATGGGAGCTATATGATATAGTCAACCGATTTTGTTCAAATTTGGTACAATGCTTGGGTACTATAAAAAACTTTTGACGCCAAATCTTTCGATATCTTTATTAAAAAACGAAATATAGCGAATTTTGTATAAAAAAGTTACTTTGGCCGATCCGTTCAATGGGAGCTATATGATATAGTCAACGGGTTTCGATAAAATTTGACCCAGTGCTTTCGTATCTTAAAAAAAATCTGAATGACAAATTTAGTTACGATATCTTCATAAAAAAACGAATTATCTATCTAAAACTTTTGTTTTTTTTTCGATGTCGTCTGAAACACTCCTATGGGAACTATATAATTTAACTCCGATATCAGAAAAATAAAATAAACTTGTCTCTTGTAGAATAATATGGAATCTAATGTGAAAGTTTGGTGACTCTGTTACCATCTCTGAGATTTAGGCGTTACAGTTTATACAAAAAATTGTTAATTTAAAAAATATGAAATTTCCTTTCTTACTTCTTCTTCTACATTGATTAGGAAGGTCCAAAAAATTTCCAATTTTATTTTTAAGTAATTAAAGTGTATTTATATTGTATTTTTCGTTTAACATATTCACATTGTCAGATTTCCTGTGGCTACTCTTTACTCTTTCCAGTGTAACGTCAATCATTCCTTAATCCAGCTGTTGTTAAATTATTAAATTATTTGAATCCGTCAAAATGTCGTAAAAAGTAAAACGTTAACAATTTTAGTACCCTAGAGATAAAATAAGGGTAAATATCATTTGTCGAAATGAATGTAAAAGGAGTGGGATAAGGGAATTGGGAATAAACATATTCCCAACCAGTACGAACAGCACAATCCATATAAACTACTAGTGAGCCCGGCAGACGTTGTCCTGCCTAAACTTTTTGAATAACTCTTAAGTAAATAAACATCGTAAGATTCTCTAGTTAGCTTTTCTGGAAAAATATAAAATTTTTTGATTAGTTTGCAGCTCGATTCAAACTTCAAACTCTATTATTAGGTGAATGTCGCGCTTTACGGGTCTGTCTTAACCGAATTATTTCACGTTCATTGCGATCTTCACGTTCCTGGGCAATACGATTAGATTGATAATTCTCCCGATTGAAAAATATCATGCATTAATCGATTAGGAGACGGCATTCCTGTTCTCAATGTTTTAAACGACGTTGGACCTTGAACATTGATTAACAACAATACCAGTTTTTGCATATAGGGCAATATACACACAAAAACCGATATTCACAAATATATATTATATTTATTCGTATATCTCACGAACCAATATACACAAATACATCGCAATAGACTTAAAACCTTTGTATTGACAATCTCTAACACACGCAGAAATCAGATTTGAAATTTATAGACACGTTTATGAGAACATCCGTAACACGCAAAATATAAATTTCTTTTATAAATTAAACTATTAGTTCCCTGATATTTTAATCATAATTTTTCATTATTGGTATTGATTTGTAAAAAAGCAACCAATGTACATTATAGGGAAACTCGACTGTATACAAGTATAAGTCTGTACTTTAAGAACTAACAAATAGATATTGGATAGATATCAATAATTATAAACGTAAAAATCATCTCCTTTGAATATTGAATAGGTGAACAACTATTCAATATTTTTTTTTAAATACAAAATTCACATTTAAAAATAAAAAAAAATATTGTATTCACGTAGTACCTGTTGAAAAACAAAAAATCCTCTTCTTAAACAATTAATCGATAACTCATTCACGATATTTTTGGCGAATAATGACAACACTGAATTTTTACCAAACACACAAAAATATGGTTGTCCATTTGATAATTTCAAGTGTCATATTGTGTGGGGTGTCTTTTTGAGAAAAATTTTATTTAGATATACATATTAAATTTAAAATTTCGGGTTTTTGTATGTACAATATATCTATAATATAAAAATTAATTGCTGAATGTGTTGCTAAGCGCAAATCTCGAGAGCAGCTTAACCGATTTCGCTTATTCTTTTTATATAATATTCCTTAAAGTAGGAGAATGGTTCTTACGGAGGGAAAAATTTAAAAAATTACCTGAAAAAATCTAAAAAAAACTTTTCTATATTTCCATACAAAAGATTCGTAATAATAATTAAAAGCCAATTTGAACTTTAATATTATACCATAAAGTTAAAGTGTTAGGGGAGCGGTTCCGGGAACGCAAAACAATTGAGTTAATACGGTTACTAATGAAGATGATGTCGTGAACTATCCACCGGAATTTTTAAACTCACTTGTTTTGCCAGGATTGCCGCCTCAAAATCTTCAATTAAAGGGTGAATCAATTTTTTTTGGTAAAAAGGCTCTCAGCGATGTTGATTCTTTGGATCATTTTAAGCTCGCTCTGGTGACGCTCAAAATTAAAAATAGATGTATCAATGGATTCCTCGACCTCACAACCCCGCAAAAACATATTTGGCTTGAAGAAAAATAAGTTTTTTTGACCTTGAAAATGAAAGATCTAAATCGAATTTTGAATATTTCGAAAAAATTCTATATTGAAAAAGTGGGCGAATTGAAATTAATTTTAGACCTATAGTTTCTTGGACAAAATTGCCTAGAAAAATCCAAAGAATCACAATCGTTGAGAGCCCAAACAAAAAATAATATATAAATTTTCAACTTTTATATTGTAAATCCAAGTGTCTGGCCAGTTTTTGATGTGAGAAGGTGCTTATCGTTAAAAAGTTCACCCATTGGGCTAGTTACGCGGATTACTTATACCTTCTATTTTTATTTTCTACATAAATTTACTGTTTTTGTGTGCTTTGTTGTACTCCTTAAACAAATAAATAAAACAAAAAATACAAAAAAAAAAACGATCTTTAAATTCTTTTGTAGTTTTTTGACAAAATTCAGCAAATACCATATTTTGAAAGATTTTCTCTTTGATTCAACACCTAAAAACTAAAATAGGATCTGAGTTGGGGTAAAGTTGAGTCAAAAGTTTAAATTTTGGCCTGCAAATTTTGTTGTTGCAAAAGTAGTCCGTATATCAGCTAGCGTGAATACCCTTAATATAAATTTATGCAAATTCAATTCAATATTATAACTGTTGCATAGAACACATCTATTTGGGGGTCTAACAAAATCAAACTATCTTTATAAAAAAAAAAATAACAACAGCTTAATAAAAAATGGCGGACGTAAAGTCGGGCGCGGACGACTTTAGGATACCCTGTACCACTACCTTGTAATAAAGTCCGATATCTTCACAAAAAACTAAAAACAAGAAATTTTTAAGCAAAAATTTTTGTTTTGACCGATCGTTCCTATGGGAGCAATATGATATTGTCAACCGATTTCAATAAAATTTGACACAGTGCTTAAATGCCTTCAAAAAGATATGAATGCCAAATTTATTGTAAATATCTTTACAAACAAACAAAACACATCGAATTTTGTATAAAAAACGTGTTTTTGGACCGATTGGTCCTATGGGAGCTATATGATCTAGTCAAACGATTTGGATTAAATTTAGTACAGTGCTTAGGAACTATAAAATAGTAACGAATGTCAAATTTGGTCCCAATATCTTAACAAACAAACGAATCACAAGAAATTTTGTTAAAAAATCGATTTTTTGGAAGATCGGACTTATGGGAGCTATATGATATAGTCAACCGATTTTGTTCAAATTTGGCACATTGCTTAAGTGGTCTAAAAAATTTCCAAACGCCAAATCTGGTTACGATATCTTTATTAAAAAACGAAATATAGCGAATTTTTCTTTAAAAAAGTTATTTTGGTCGATCGGTCCTATGGGAGCTATATGATATAGTCAACCGATTTCGATCAAATTTGGTGATTGGGAACTATAAAAAACATTCAAATACCAAATTTGGTTACGATATCTTCATAAACAAATGAATTATTCATTTAAAACGCTTTGTTTTTGTCGAGTTCGTCTCAAACACCCCCATGGGAGCTATATAATTTATCCCCGATATCAAAAAAATAAAATAAACTTGCCTCCTATGGAATAATATGGGATCTAATGTGAAAGTTTGGTAACTCTAGCTCTTACCATCTCTGAGATCTAGGCGTTCACACGGACGGACGGACGGAGGGACGGACAGACGGACGGACAGACGGACATGGGTATATCGACTTCTCTATTCACCCTGTTCATATTTTAGGTAACTTTGGGGTGTCTCCGACGTCTCCGTCAATATGTTACATACATTTTCGGCTTGCACAAACTTAATATACCCTTGGTACCATACTGTACAGGGTATAAATATGCTCTGAACTATTATATTTATGGATTTTTTATATAAACAAATATTTTATGAAAAAGGAGCATTCCAAAATTTTGTTTCTATAACAAAAAAATGTTGTCTATACGCATAGCTGATTTAAGAAGACTTACAAAGAAACATCGAACAACACTACGAATTATATAACATTCAAATATTTTCCAAAAAATTTTCAACCTTATAAAAGAAGTTTAAATTACGTATTTTATAATTTATTCCATTTACATTTCTCCTGGAGAGCACTGTGTTCGTTATGACAGTCGAATTCCTTAGAGTATACAAACTTTTCCAAATAAAATTCAGTTTTATTGTTTTCGTTTTTTTTTTGGTTTTTTTGAAGGCAATGCCGTTACCGTTACCGCCTCTCTTTTGAGTGTTGAGAAATTACCAATTAGGCAAATGGCAAAATGAGTAAGTGTCAATATGCGTTGACTTTGAATGTGGCCGTGTCACAGACAGAAGCTGCCACTGATGCGCGTGTGTGTTAGTGTGTGTGTGTGTGTGTGTGTGTGTGTGTAAATGAGTGTTGGAAAATGAGTGTTGGAGTTGTTGCCGATGATGATGGCTTTGGCGTTGGCGCTGGCGTTGGCGTTGACAATGACGTTGCCGATGCTTATTTAATTACGGAACCATCTGTGCGCATAGCAGGGCGCGCTTTGATTTTACGCTTTTCTGAGCATTACGTCGTCGTCGTCCTTCGTCCTTCGGTATGGCTGCACTAGCATTGGCTTCAGCCCTCGTCATAGTATTTACTTTGCTTTACATTTTTTTTTATATATTATTTTTTGATTTTATAAGAGATGAAGTCGATGCGGCGTCGCACATTTTCTTTCTTGTGTTTGGTTCGTTAATTTCATTGTTTTCGCATAATGTGCAACCGGAGCAGTCGCTGCGTTTGGAGAGCGTGAGAAGCTGTGGATGGAGTCCAGGCAGGACTCTGTCAAAGGTTTTTCTGCAGTGTCATGGTATTGACCAGCATTATTGCGTTTAGCAATAAGTATAAAATAACATTTTATTTTAGAAGTTTTTGAATCCAATGAATTTCTTCATAATTTAAAATTTTTGCGATTTAATGGAAAACCATGAACAGGAGCGATGTTCGGTTTTTGCAAATTTGGAATCGAAATGCCTTGAGGAGTGTTAAAAAGTACTGGGTACAATGGTGGCCATTAAAGGCGCCATCACAAAATAACCTAAACTTTAACGATTATATAAATAATAATGTGCATAGTTAAAGAGATTTCAAATTTAAACTAATAAATTGACACAATTTTTATTTTTTTTTTAAATATACGGTTTTTTAGATTAAAAATAGTATAATAAAACAGTTTATATAATTGATAATGTGATTAATTATAGGGGCTACAAATATAAACGAATAAATAGAGAACATTTTTAATTTCCAGAATTAGCTTTTAAGTCTATTAAAAAATGTACAAAAAATATTTTCAATAATCACAATTGTTCTTTGTTATTATTTACTAATATTTGTTATTTTATATTTTCATTAATTGTTATATTTATTAATCATTACTTATTATTATTAACTTTTTATATAAACTTTAATTTTTCATTCAGAAAATTTCGGAATATCGTAATTCGTCGGCAAAATATATTTTGACAGGCAAATAACACTATGCAACAGTTTTTTGATCCCGGCTTCAAAATAGTTGACTCTACGTTTATGTAATTAATTTTCACGCATGAATGTCATAATCTGCTTAAAGAAATTTTGAAAGTAGAACAGTTTTAGAGATTATACGCCAAATTTGCATTGATTATCATGAT
Source organism: Chymomyza amoena (assembly GCA_037043745.1). Lineage (NCBI taxonomy): Eukaryota > Metazoa > Arthropoda > Insecta > Diptera > Drosophilidae > Chymomyza > Chymomyza amoena. Next base: position 452,360 of record JBAMAX010004328.1, on the reverse strand, counting down.
TTTTGAATTCAAACTTTAGTCTTTCACTAAAAAATACAATGTTCTCTGGTTTGAGTGCACCGATTTCAGTGAATTGGTACGAATATTGAATAGAACAAAATTATTTCGTAAAATAAATTACAGTTGTTTAAAATCGAATGATAAATGAATGAAATTATGGCACTTCAAAGTTGAATTTTAGTAAAAATTTTGAATGATTTTTCAATTTTTTGCATGACATTGACTGAAATTTTTTCGATCTTTCCATAAAAATTGACTCGGTTTCAGATATTGATATGATGATGTAATCTTTACGAACATTTATTGACCTAGTGCATCAACATCGAGTGAAAATGACATCCGCATTTGCAGTATTTGGTAAAATGAACTCAAATTTTATTTTTATGAATTGAAAGCGACATGAATTCTATTGCTCTCACAAGCTCAAAAGTTTTGCATTGTTCGCACAAAATGATATGAATTTGAATGCAAAATTTGCCTCCGAATGCAAATGTAATGAACATGAATGAAAAGTCGGACGGTTACTGAAAATGATATGAAAATTTACGGTTAATGAAAATATAATGAAAATTGAATGAAAATGAATGAAAATGACTATTGAAAATGAATGAAAATAAATGAAAACTGTACTACTGTCAACATGTTAATGAAAATTTGAATGCAAAATGAAATTGTACATAGGAATGAAATATTTTGAAGCCGAAGATGAATGAAAATGAATGAAATTTGAATGCATAGTGTAATCAACTATCGAATGAAAACTTGAATTTCGAAAATAAATTGCAACTATGAATTTGAAAATGAATGATACTGAACTGAATAATTAATGAATAATAAATGCAAATGAATTTGTAAAATATAATGATATGAATGATATTTCTTGACTATGAATCATTTTGAATTCAAACTTGAATCTGTCTTTAAAAATAAATGAACAGTTTGAATGAAAATGCAATGAAATTGAATGAAAATGAATGAAAATGAATGAAAATGAATGAAAATGAATGAAAATGAATGAAAATGAATGAAAATGAATGAAAATGAATGAAAATGAATGAAAATGAATGAAAATGAATGAAAATGAATGAAAATGAATGAAAATGAATGAAAATGAATGAAAATGAATGAAAATGAATGAAAATGAATGAAAATGAATGAAAATGAATGAAAATGAATGAAAATGAATGAAAATGAATGAAAATGAATGAAAATGAATGAAAATGAATGAAAATGAATGAAAATGAATGAAAATGAATGAAAATGAATGAAAATGAATGAAAATGAATGAAAATGAATGAAAATGAATGAAAATGAATGAAAATGAATGAAAATGAATGAAAATGAATGAAAATGAATGAAAATGAATGAAAATGAATGAAAATGAATGAAAATGAATGAAAATTAATGAAAATGAATGAAAATGAATGAAAATGAATGAAAATGAATGAAAATGAATGAAAATGAATGAAAATGAATGAAAATGAATGAAAATGAATGAAAATGAATGAAAATGAATGAAAATGAATGAAAATTAATGAAAATGAATGAAAATGAATGAAAATGAATGAAAATGAATGAAAATGAATGAAAATGAATGAAAATGAATGAAAATGAATGAAAATGAATGAAAATAATGAAAGTTAAATAAGTCATTTGGTTATAATTTAAGTAGTCGGGCTATCATTTACGCCAAATAAAAAATTTATATTTCAACAAAATTTGCCTCTATCTTTTTGATTTTAACTTTTAATCATCTGTATAATTTATAAAAAATATTTTAAAATATGTGTTAAAATATTATTATTTGTTATCATCATTTTTTATAATAATTATTTTTTTTTTATTCAAACTTTCATCTATTATTAAAACAAAATCGGAATGTCGTTATTAATTGGCAAGATTTTTTAGTCAGTCCAATAAAAAAAAATGGCGGACGTAAAGTCGGGCGCGGACGACTTTAGGATACCCTGTACCACTAGCTTGTAATAAAGTCCGATTTCTTCACAAAAAACCAATCGTTCCTATGGGAGCTTATGATATAGTCAAACGATTTGGATTAAATTTGGTACAGTGCTTAGGAACTATAAAATACTCACTTATGTCAAATTTGGTCCCAATATCTTAACAAACAAACGAAACACAACAAATTTTTTTAAAAAATCGATTTTTTGCAAGATTGGACCTATGGGAGCTATATGATATAGTCAACCGATTTTGTTCAAATTTGGCACATTGCTTAAGTGGTCTAAAAAATTTCCAAACGCCAAATCTGGTTACGATATCTTTATTAAAAAACGAAATATAGCGAATATTTCTTTAAAAAAGTTATTTTGGCCGATAGGTCCTATGGGAGCTATATGATATAGTCAACCGATTTCGATCAAATTTGGTACAGTGATTAGGAAAATTTTCGAATACCAAATTTGGTTACGATATCTTCATAAACAAACGAATTATTCATCTAAAACGCTTTTTTTTGTCGAGGTCGTCTCAAACACCCCCATGGGGGGGAGCTATATAATTTATCCCCGATATCAAAAAAATAAAATAAACTTGCCTCCTTTGGAATAATATGGGATCTAATGTGAAAGTTTGGTAACTCTAGCTCTTACCATCTCTGAGATCTAGGCGTTCACACGGACAGACGGACAGACGGACATGGGTATATCGACATCTCTATTCACCCTGATCATATTTTAGGTAATTTTGGGGTGTCTCCGACGTCTCCTTCTATATGACACATACATTTTCGGCTTGCACAAACTTAATATACCCTTGGTACCATACGGTACAGGGTATAAAAAATTAATTTTATTGTTGTTTTTTTTTAACTTTTAATCCTCTTTATTAGCCTTACAATGTAAAAATGCTGCTCTTCGTCTTAGATCGTTATAAAAATGAAGGAAAAAACTTGGTAGCTACATTAAAATTCTGATCCGGTGTAAAATATAAAAAAATGTAATCTATCTTTCAATTAAATTTTATAAATATTTTGGATGAATTATTTTTTTTTATAGTTTGGAGAACGGACATGAATCAACTCCATAAAAATACAATACATCTTTTGGTATGCTCTTCAAATACTCCACAAATTAATAATGTTTATAACTCTCTTGTTGCAGTGTATAAAAATCGAAAATCTTTCAAATATTTTGCAATCCATCAATTACACTAAATTTCAAAATTTCAACTTGAACCAACTAAAGTTTAAATAAACTTTTAACAAACAAACAAATGTAATTTTAGGTACTAAAAAGCATTTCAAGATAACTTTAAAAAAAAATAAATAAACTTTCCCAACAACAATACTGCAAAATTTTTCAATTTCAGTCATCCGAGACTTCGGAGACCCTTTCCTCAAAAACCAACCATATCTCATTCATCAACGTCAAGGAGCAAATTTAACGATTAGTGCTTTAAAAAATTTGCCAGGCTATTTTATTATATCTCTTCTTCATTTTTTATTTTTATTTTTTTATTTTTCGTTCCAGCCAAGTCAACAAGCAGCAGCAACAACAACAACAATACCCAGCCGAAGAAGACAAGAAAAGCAAATTAAATTTACTAACTGACACCTCAATTGAATTTTGCGTCAAGGCTAATGCAAAAAGGAAATTGTCAAAAACAAACAAAGAATGAATGAGGAGCCAATGGAAAAAAAAAATAAATAAGTAGACATTTTTGGATATATCCTGGGACACAACAGGCCAGACAAGGCTGGAACCCAAAACATTTGACTTTGTTGTTTGTCTCCTGGCTTGATTGACATACGACGCTAAGGTAATTTTCAATCAAATGTCAATCAAAAGTGCTTAAGTTGTTAACTTTGTTGCAGAGAGCATTAACAGCTAGCTGCCATGAGTCAATGACTCAAACTGACTCCACGACTGACTCAATGACTGACTCAATGACTGAATGACTCAATGACTGACTGACTGACTGAATGAATGTCTTGACTGGTTGGCTCACTGGCTGACACTGCGCACAGATAGCAAGACAAATTTGACACAGGTAGAGAGCACAAGACCAAGACCAACCAACAACAGAAGCAGCCAAATCTCCTTCTAGCCATGTTAACTAACCAAATGCCTTTGGTAATTTGTTAAAGCGTTTTTGAGCGGATATCACGTACGCGCCATTGTCACAAAGGCATAACACGTAAGCCAAAAAAGTTTGGTATGTGAAAAAAAATCGAATTTTAAACACCCTTCACGGTACTAACAGAGATCGATTTTTATCGAATTCATTGAAAATTATTGCTAGTTATCGAACAGATATATAAGTAAGGCTTTTCGGCGCTATCAACTTAATCCTTTTTTTTAGAAATGAGTTTCATCTTTACTGCTGCCTGTTATCGGCCTCATCCTTTCAAGGAGATGCTTTTAGAAAATGAATTTAACTAAAATTTCTAATTCCTTCAATAAAATAAGCCAAATAATTCTTTCTTTTGCAATTTTTGGCTATGACGACTCATCCCATCTTATCTCATCTCATCTCATCTCATCTCATCTGATCTCATCTTATCTCATCTTATCACATCTTATCTCATCTTATCTCATCTTATCTCATCTTATCTTTTCTTATCTCATCTTATCTCATCTTATCTCATCTTATCTCATCTTATCTCATCTTATCTCATCTTATCTCATCTTATCTCATCTTATCTCATCTTATCTCATCTTATCTCATCTTATCTCATTTTATTTCATCTTATCTCATCTTATCTCATCTTATCTCATCTTATCTCATCTTATCTCATCTTATCTCATCTTATCTCATCTTATCTCATCTCATCTCGTCTCATCTCATCTCATCTCATTACATCTCATCTCATCTCATCTCATCTCATCTCATCTCATCTCATCTCATCTCATCTCATCTCATCTCATACAATATCAAAATTAAAAAACTATATCATTTCTTTAACAGAGCAGAACATGGCGATTTTTTAGCACTAAATCTGAATGAATTTATCGAATATAATTTAATTCATTTTGAATTGAACATCTTTTGCGGCAGTTTACCCCACTTTATTGTATGTGGTATAAAGTGGTACACAGGCGGATCACTTACTGATCAAGGAAATGGCCTGGGGCTAGTAGAACCCGGGACCAAATATTACGAGCCTCTAGGCAGACACACCAGCATTTTCCAAGCTGAAGTCTGTGCTATTGGAAGATGTGCAGAATTCAATCTGAAAAAGAACTACCTTGTCAAGGATATTTCCATCCTGTCTGATAGTCAAGCAGCAATAAAGGCAGTAAGCAAAGCCAAGATCACGTCAAGGCTGGTCAAAGAAGTGAGAACGTCACTGGATAATTTAGGATCTAGGAATAAGCTCACGATTAGATGGGTTCCAGGAGATTACAATATTCCTGGAAATGAGGTGGCTGATAAACTTGCAAGAACCGGTGCAGCAACTCCGCTAATCGGTCCTGAACCACACTGTGGGCTTGGTAACCACATGGTACGGAACCTACTGAGAATAGAGGAGAATAAAAAACGACTTCTTCACTGGGCGCAGATACCAGGGGTTAAACAGTCATAAGCCCTCCTCTCCAACTACAACCGTAAGAGGTTCGAAGTCATAATACCGCACGGGAAGAACAACTTGAGAATCCTGACGGGCCTTCTGACGGGACACTTCAACAAACTTGGCATAGTGGATAGTGAACTATGTCGCTTTTGTAGCATGGGGAAAGAAACTTATTCGCATGAATTATGTAAGTGTACGGCACTCGCCGGGAAAAGAAACAAGCTTCTGTGCATGTACGTTCTTCCACCGGGGATCCTTGAATGTATGGCAATCGCCGGTAAAAGAAACAAGCTCCTGGGCATGTACGTCCAAATAAAATACTGTAATGCATGCAAGCCTTAGGACTTTTGGGAGAGTTCGAAGCCATGAAGGGTGTACAATAGATCCACCTGGGTCGCTGTATATACACCCAATAATAATAATATAATATAATATAATAATAAATCTATACGTACAGGGTATGGATATATACTTAAAATTTTCGAAAATGTTCCAATATAATTGGAGGTAAAAAGTAGGAAGTCGCGTTGGACTGGATACACATTCCGGAAAGAACATACCAACATTGTGAAGATGGTCTTTGAGTGGACATCTTTAAGGGTCACGTAGACCGCTAGGTGGAGCCTCACATCAAATGAAAAAATTAGTGTGACTGTATATTATTTCCCCAGCTGTTGTCTGCTAGCTGAAAACTTATAACCTCAAAAAAATACATACATTGTGACAAAAAAGTTGCCGGAATGCGATATTCGTGGTGTGGTGCATCATGAATACGTACCAGAGGGAGAAACGGTCGAGAGGGAATATAATGTGCCTGTTTTGAGGCGTTTGGGTGAACGGGTCCGTCCTATTCGGCCGGAATTGTGGGCAGACAATTTGTGGATTTTCCACAGCTATATAGATCTTATCGAGCCACGATTGAGAACGCATTTAAGGCAAAATACTCAAAAAAATACCATCGACCAGTCACCGTACATTCCAGATCTGGTCCCGTCTCACTTTTTCCTCTTTTCAAAACTAAAATTGCCACTCCGGGGAACCCCTTTTTGACTCCATACCGACCATAAAACAGAATGCGACGAGAGAGCTGAACGCCATCCCGGCCAACGTCTATGAAAAATGTTTCGAAGATTGGAAGAATCGTTGGCTTCAGAAGGGGTATATTTTGAAGGAGACAAAATTAATATTAAAGAAGATTAACTATTTTGGCTTTTATTTAGAAATTCCAATTATCACAATGTACGAGGTGTGTTCAAAAAATAAGGCGACTTTTCAAATTTCGCTGGCAAAGTATTTTCGATTATCGATTTTTTTTTTGTTTTGTTGTGTTGGTACACTCTTTTCGAACATCTGTACCAAATTTCAAGTGAATGGCATTTTTGTTTGGTTGTGAGAGGCGTAAAGGTTATAAGTGTTTTCATTTATTTTAAAACAGTAAGCCCGGCAGACGTTGTCCTGCCCTACTTGGGCTTGAACCCAACTCCCGGGCCAATACACACAAACACATCGCAATAGGTTTAAAACCTCCGTACTGACAACCTCCAAATTCATCAACACATTCATGAGAACACCCGTAACACGTATAACATAAGTTTCTTTTATATATATATAGATTTTATGAAGCTTACCATATATAATGTTACCCATATCTCCCAAAATACTAATGAAAATTAAAAAAAAGAATACCAGCTTAAAAACCTATTCCCTGGCATACCTTAGCTTAAATCCATAGTAGTTATCCCTTTGACAAGAGTATTAAAGCAAACCCCAACAGGCACAGGCAACACACTCAAGCCAAGCCAAACCAAACCAAAAAAAAAAAAAGATGGAAGGCTTACCCAGGCCCAAAAACCCCAACGAAATGCTAGCGTTAAAATCAACGTCGTTTCAAGACGATTTGACACGTTGATTGATCCGCTCATTGACGCAAAAAATGGCAGGGAACAACGGCAACCAAGTAAGGCAAATGCTGAAGGATGGAAAGGACTATGCTGCCAAGTTAAAGACGTGGCAGGCAAACCAGTTTCCTTTTTATATATTTTTCAAGTTCTGCTTCTTCTTCTTTTTTTTTGGTGTGCTTTCAAGTAAATCTGCATGTGAGACTCGTCTCGTCTCTGGCATTAAACAAAGTAACAACTTCATGGTAAAAACGCTGTCATTAGTGGCAAAACGTAAACGCCTTTGCCATTTTTTAGGGCGTGCCTTTGCAGAAAATATCAAAAACAACAACACCGCGACACCGACAACGAGGACGACGACGCTCCTCAAAGGCAACTCCACTCCTGGCCGACAGTTGCATGCAAAAAAATGATTATGAAAATTCCTGAAAGCGCAGTCAAGTCGTGTGCAAAATTATTTGGTAATTAACTCTGACGTTAAAACTTTATTGACAATGCATTCTTCTATAAAAACCAGCTAGGGAGTTTTTTGGCTAAGCGTTTTGGCTTAGACGGTAAAGAGTGAGAAATCGGATTATTTATGGGTGTGGCTAACTTTTTTTTTTGCATTGTTTTTGACTGGCACTCCAAAGTGATTAGATTGCTAAATATTCGCAAATTGTTGCATACTTTCCAGGGTGTGTCTTAGTTAGAAACAGCGTTGGGAGGCGTTGAAAAAAAGTGACTAAGAGATAGTTTCAATAAAAAAGAGTTCCAAAACTTGGAAATATTGTTGTTCACTGGATTTAAACAGCGATGGCAAGGCCAATCCTAACTTATGGAGTTCTGGTATGGTGTCCGGTGCTAAGTAAAAAAAATGCACTGGAATGCATGAACTCCATTCAGAGAGCGGCTAGCTTCAGTATCAGCGGCGTCCTAATAACGACTCCCACAGATAGATCTATATAGTAAGCAATTATCAGTAAAATCGGCCTTAAGGCTAAGAGAATCATCGGATCTCGCCATATGTTCTAGAGGACACTCGACTATTCTGCGCCTATATCCGCAAATTCCTAGAATCACTGACTTTTCTAACTCAATGGAGCTATTCTTAGACAAACCGTTTAATGTATGTTTCCCATCTCGTGAAGATTGGGACAATGGTATACCAGACTGCAATAGAAAGATTACAAATTTTTACGGACAGATCTAAGCTCAATGATCAAGTGGGGAAAAACTTGTAACTCTTCGGGTTTTGTATACTTTTTGTTTGCTATTTTAAATCTGCGTTCAACTTCATAGTGAAGTAAGTAGTAAACCCCACAATTTTAAGCTCTTGATAACAATAAGAAACCTACAAGTTCGAAATAAGAACATTTGTATCTACTCGAACAGCCAAGCGGCTATTAAGTCCCTAGTTTCGATGACTTCATATATAAAGTCAGTGAATAACTGACGCTTGTCTTTAGGGAAGAAGACTGAGCATATACACTAGCACTGATATTTGGGGTGTTCACAACGTTGTGCAAAAATGTATAATGGTAAAAGGGCAAATGTCCAATAAATAAAGGGAATTTTTGCCTGTGCCCAAAAAATGTATTCTTATCCAAAAGAGTATTGTCAAAGCGCCAATAACTACAAGTGTGTGTACCCATTCCATAGTTTTTTGGAGTTGCACAGCACTTACCAAATTCTTCCCGACGAGAGAGGGGTGGAGAATGTGGGTTTCACTCCGGACCCGGAGTTTTCTCAGTGGCCCGGTGCAATTACTGTCGTAATAAAATGATTTAAGCTAAAGTAAATACGAGGGCCTATATGGCCCTGACTTTTTCATAGGACCGATAGGTCAAAAAAAAGGTTTTTGATGGAAAATACAACTGTGGTAACCAAATTATGTAATTAAATATCTTTGGGAGTTATTAAGCAATAGGATTTAATTGGAATGTTGTGGTACAAGGTATTCCAAAGTCGACCTTAAAGTACGCCATTTTTATAATAAAAATTGTGTTATAAGTAAAGCGAAAATCGAAAATCTTCTTACAGTTTAGATATCGTTACACATTTTTAAATATAATATACAAATACTTCTTATAATTCACAACTCGTTTAAGAAGGAATAAGGGTATATAGCGTCATTTTCTGGGACTATTAGTCTATTAGTTTTATTTTGATTTTAGTATTATAAAATAAGTTTTTGGATACCTCTGCTATAAACGCATGCATTGGGGCGTCAGTTTTGTTGTCACTTGATGCTTGCCATATGTCTTCAAGGAATTCACAGGAGCTGCAATTGCCTTACATTAAATAATGTGCAAAGAGCTTACTTTATTACTTTATTTTTATTATTAGTGGAACATATAAGATGATGTAATGTTCGTATAAATATATTTGATAATTCTGCGATCGGCCGAGTCAACCTGCTTTATACGACCGTCTGCCGTAAAGACTGATGAGGTTTAAAAAGAAATATTTTTAAGGCGTAATTTTCTGTGAATATTTAGTGCATTTTTATACCATTTGGTAACAAGGGAATTTTGAAGCTTGTGCAAGCCGAAAATGTGTGTATCGTTGCTTGGGTATTTTTGCCCTAATGCCTTTATGCATGACAAAGTAAACAGCCCAATTCTCTGCACGGCCATGTAACACTGTCCAACAGTGATTTATAACTTTTCAAGTGACCTAGTGTACGTTGTAGGTCTTGACGAGTACATCACGATAGTGTGTTTCAAAATCGTCTAACACCCCCAAAATCGCAAGTTATTGCTTAAAAACCGTTTTTCGGGTACTGCGATCACTCCAACAATCACAACGTCGTCATTTTTCAACCGATTTTCGATTGCTTTACGGCTTTGGAAAGAAGAAGATTCAAGCTTTAAGATGATATACATTTGTTTATACTTCATACAAAGCAACTACGAGATTTTTTAAAAGTTATCTAAGATTTACACTTTTTTTCCCCGTTTTTCACACTTTGACGTCTTTTTTATATAACATTTTGTTAAAAAACCTTTACTTTTTTACATTTAATCTTAAAGAAATATTAATTCCGAGTAAGAAAAGTTATGGTTGAAAAATGGCGACGTTGTGATTGTGGGAGTGATCGCAGGACCCGAAAAACGGTTTTTAAGCAATAACTTGCGATTTTGGGGGTGTTAGACAATTTGGAAACACACTATCGTGATCTACTCATCAAGACCTACAACGTACACTAGGTCACTTGAAAGTTCTTTTATTTTTTTTGATTTTATTGTAATTTTTGATTTAAGTGTAATTAAATAGTAGCACAAAATTTGCATTTGCTTTTTATGTAAATGAAAATTTTAAATCAAAGTTGATATTGGCAGCAATAAAAAAATTTTAAGTAAAATATGTTCCTTTTAAAGTATTTTAAATATGACTATAATATAGTCTAGCACATGACTGCCACAAAAAGTCGCACTCTATAAACACCTTATACAGTCCTTAGTAACCTTAGAGTCTATTCGGATATTGTTGGGCATTAACGAATCCTTCCGCTTACCAGATCATTGTAGTGTAATGGAAAGTATTCTCACCAATTAAGAATCGCGTTTTAAGCGAAAGAGAAATTCAGATCTGTGGCGATAGTCAGGCTGCTTTCAAAACAGTGATGGAATGTTACGAGCTTTTACGAGATGCTACTAAATTCTTCAACATTCATCTGCTTTGGGTACCAGGTCACCGAGATGATCAGTGTGCAAAAGGCTGATAAACTAGATGAATCGGGGTACAACAGCACCACTCCAACCGGATAAGGCGTTGATACCTATACCACTAGCAACGTGTAAATTATTAATAGATAGAAGTATCAAACTATAGATGGGAGCAAACTGGAAACTGTCTTATAAGTAGGAAAACTTGGCCACGATGGAGCTTGAATAGGACCAAGCTACTTTTAAAGCTCAGCATACTAGACATAAGAGTTACGATAGGAGCTCTTACTGGGCACTGTCTTAGAGTAGATTGGACGTGCCGCATTTTGACTACTATAGAAGCTGTCGGGAGATAGAGGAGGAGGATACAGTGAAGCACCTCCTGTGTGGATGCATGGCACTATGCAGGAAGCGACAGAATACAATAGGTTACGAAACTATTGGGAATATTACTGAATTCGCAGGAATCAGAATAAATAGATTAATTCGTTTATTAAATCGACAGATTTGTTTCAAGAGGATACAGGGAAGTAAGGACTAACTCAAGTACCATCACAACGAGCCTCTCGTAGGCCTAGGTGTGTCGGAAGACAACCACTTCTACCTACCTACCCTAGAAATAATTTAGTAGTCGGTTATCCCAGCCATTCTCGCTAAGAATTTTTGCTTAATAATATTTTTATGCTAAAAAATTGCCAACTTTTGAATACAAATTTTTGATTGCATCTAGTACAAACCAAGACGTAAACAAATAAATAATGTGCCTCTTAATAAGGTTAAAATTTTATAACAAATTTGTTTGGAGCAAAGCAACACGGCAACATATGATCCCTCAAAACTCCGACCTTGTGAAAGCTTTACGGAATTAAAAACTATTCTATTGAGAAAACAAATGGCACCAGAGAGTACTAAAATATATATACGAGGCGAAGTAACTCAAAAAGTTTTTTTTTCCGTTGAAAGATTGTGCGAAGGATGGGAACGCTTGGTGTAAATGCATATTCAAACATTGTGTTTCCGACCCCATCTGGCGCGTGATCTTTCGAAGGCTTACACTCAAGAGAGAATCTTCGCGTCTATATATTTTAGTACTCTCTGATTGCACTCAATTATGTAAAGCATAATCATTTAAATCTCAAAAAATTTGACTGAGCACTTTGAGCTCCGGTCCGCAAATACATAAATTTGATCAAATATTACACGCAACTTCTATTGATTATCGATACAATGGTTTAAAAATATTGCGTCGTTCACTAAGTAATTTCGTTTGATGACAACAGCTGATCTTATTGAATTTTCTCGCAGCCAACTTCACACTTAAACGCTTATCCTTTATATGTTAGAAAGGTTGAATTTTTTGGAATAGTTTTCGCTTGGTGCCCTATCGAAGATGGAAGATCGAAAATAACATTTTTGGCATATGTATACCCTGTACCGTATGGTCCAAGGGTATATTAAGTTTGTGCAAGCCGAAAATGTATGTAACATATAGACGGAGACGTGAGACGTCCCAAAGTTACCTAAAATATGATCAGGGTGAATAGAGAAGTCGATATACCCATGTCCGTCTGTCCGTCTGTCCGTCTGTCCGTCCGTCTGTCCGTCTGTCCGTCCGTCCGTCCGTGTGAACGCCTAGATCTCAGAGATGGTAAGAGCTAGAGTTACCAAACTTTCACATTAGATCCCATATTATTCCATAGGAGGCAAGTTTATTTTATTTCTTTGATATCGGGGATAAATTATATAGCTCCCATGGGGGTGTTTGAGACGACCTCGAAAAAAGTGAGAGCAAGCATTTTAGAGATATTCGAAATTTATCGAAGATAGTCCAATACATCTGTCAAATTTATGGCTCCAAAATAACAGGACACGTTTTTTTTAAAGGAGATTTGTCATATAACTTCTATAACAGATATCTAAAGAATTGTATTTGAAAGTTCCTAGACCAGATGTGACTAATTTAGAACAAAATAGTGCCTATGTGAGTCAAAGTCCGAACTTACATAAATATTCGATTTTGTAACCTAAAAATTTGTTGTGTTTCGTTTGTTTGTTAAGATATTGGGACCAAATTTGACATTCGTGAGTATTTTATAGTTCCTAAGCACTGTACCAAATTTAATCCAAATCGTTTGACTAGATCATATAGCTCCCATCAGGACCAATCGGTCCAAAAACACGTTTTTTATACAAATATTCGATGTAGCTTTTGTTTGTTTGTAAAGATATATTGAAATCAAACTATTGGCGTCTATATCTATTTAGTAATTTCATTTAATGACACCGTGTCAAATCTTATTGAAATTGGTTCGCAGCTATATCATATAGCTCACATAGGACCGCTTATCGGTCATATATTAAAAAATTTTGCTTAAAATATTCTTCTGGTTTTGGTTTTTGTGTGAAGAAATCGGACCTTATCGCAAGCTAGTGGTACAGGGTATCGTAAAGTCATCCGCGCCGATTTTACGTCCGCCATTTTCTTATTTAATCTATCAAAAGGGTAAAAATGCGGTTTATGCAAAAAATTACGTAATGTGTACGGAGAAGATGTGTTGACAGAACGGCAATGCTGTAAGATTGGTTTCCAAAATTTCCTTCCGACAATTTCGATCTTGATTCTTTCGTAGTCATGAGGTTTGAAAAGGAAAAGACGGCTGACTGTGCCTTCGATACCCTTGCATGGTAGTAGATGTCTAATTACGCTTTAATACAAAACGTCCTCAAACGCAGATCCCCATGCCTAAGCCCACATCGGGTTCATCGCGCTATAGAAGAATTTCGATCTTGAGGTTGCACCAAGTCCTGGAAGGCCTCTTAAAGCCGATGCGGGTAAAATAAAGTCGTTGGTCGATGCAAATCGTGAAATAACAACTCGAGAGATAGCTGAAAGCTTAAATTTGTCTAACGCGACCGTTCACAAGCACATGAAAAGTCTAGGATTAATTTCGAAGCTTGACATATGGGTTTCTCATGTTCTTACAGAACGAATATTGCTACGTCGCATTAACGACTGTGATTTGCTAATCAAACGTCAAAGAAGTGATCCATTTTTGAAGCGCATTGTTACTGGCGACGGATAGTGAGTCGTTTACAAGAATGTAAAGCGCAAGAGATCATTGTCTAAAAAGGATGAACCAGCACAAACCATTTCGAAGGCCGATAGCCACCAAAATAAGGTTTTGTTGTCTGTCAGGTGGCATTTCCAAGGGATCGTGTGTTTCGAGCTTTTGCCTGACAATACCACGATTAATTCTGAAGTGTATTGTGATCAGCTGGACAAATTGAGAGGTGCTCTCAAACAGAAGAGGCCAGAAATGATCATAGAAATGGAGTAGTGTTCCATCAGGACAATGCGAGATCTCATACAAGTTTGATGACACGTCAAAAGCTTTTGCAGCTAGAATGGGAAGTGCTACCACACCCACCATATTCTGCAGACTTGGCACCTTTGGACTATAAATTGTTCCCGTCTCTGCAAAATTTTTTGGATGGGAGAACGTTTACCTCAAATCAGGACGTCAAAAACCACTTGGAGCAGTTTTTTTTCTGCGAGTATCAAAAATTTTATAAGCGTGGAATCAATCTCTTGCCCGAGAGATGGAGAAGGAATTGGAGCAAAATGGAATATATATAATTTCATAAAATGTTTTATACAATAAAAAAATCGTGTTTAAATTGCACTAAAAAACTAAATTACTTAGTGAACGAGCCTAGTATGTCCTCGAAATAAAATTTTTTGTAAATTTAATGTAAGGAAGAAACATTTTTTAATTTAGGATAGGTAGTTTTTTAATAAGAAAAACTCAAAATCTAGTTTGAGCCTAGTAAATTTAAGGAAAACAATTTTTAATTTCTGTAGAATAGGAAAAACTCAAAATCAAGTTTGAGTCAATAATTTAACTATGATTTTTTTAAAATTAAAAAAATTACTTACCTTTATTACCGCTTTACTTTAGGTTATCATTAAGCGATTTAATTAATTTAATTCATATTTATGCTGTTAAAGCCAAATAAGTTTATTATTATAGAGATGATGCAAAGAGAGTGATATTTGCTCTCTTCCATCCTTTCATTTTTTACACGCACTGCATATTATAAAAAAAAAAAAGAGAAAAAAATTATTTGCGAACCTTTTCACGCGCACAGCATTCGCATTTTAGATTGGCCTTCCTTTTCCCACTATCTTAAATACTTTTCACTTTATTTCTCTTTAAATATTTTTTTTTTATTATTGACTGCAACACAATAGAAGAATAGGATCAAAGCAACCAAAGAGAGCGATATTTGCTCTCTTAGACACAAACACTCTTGCACTTATGGCAGTTGCACTTATTACACTTGCTCTTATTATATTCACTGCATGTAAGACACAATACAAAAAAAAAAAAAAAACATTTTGCGCACCTTTTCAAAATCGCGCACATTTTTCGCACTTAATATTGCTCTCTTTAATGCTTTACTTTTATTTTATTAATTTTATTACCATGCCGCTTCCACATATTGATTGCAACACACAATTGAGGAATAGGATCAAAGATACTAAAAGAGCGATTTTCGCTCCCTTAAACACTAACACATTTATTATTACACTTATTGCATTTGCTCTTATTTCACTTGCTCTTATTACACTAAGTGCATATAAACAACGAAACAAAAACAATTTGCGCAGCTTAATTTTTCAAAGGCAGATTAGCCTTGCCGCTTACCAAAAAGAGAGATATTCGCTCTCTTAAACACCAACACGCTTGCGCTTATTGCATTTGCACTTATTAAACTTGCTCTTATTAAAATCATCGAACATAAAAAACAAAACAAAAACAATTCAGACATATTACTTGCCTTGCCGCTTACACTTGTTGGCTTTAACACGAAATAGAAGAATAGGATCAAAAAGAATGCAAAGAGCGCAATATTTGCTCTCTCGAACACACATACACGCTTGCGCTTATTCCAACTGCACATAAGAAAACGAAGCAAAAACAACGCAAAAAAAAACTATCGCGCACTCTTTTCGCTTTTGAGCTAGCATTTGCATTTTTTATTTACCGTTTTTTTCACACTATTTACAGCCTTCAGCAATGCGCATTTTAACAATTTGCTTTAATTTAATATTTAAATAAATGCGCGCATTGGCAAACAATTAAAAATTGTTGCTAATAATGCCAATAATTGGATTTAAATATGTTAATGCTTTTATGCAATGCATAAACTAATTAATTATAAACAAAAGTGCAGCGCGCAGCCGCCCACGTAAGTCGCGTAATTGTAACTGAGATAGCTGTAGTAAGAGCGTTGCCAGATGCGCAGTTTCCAATAGGAACCATAATTTGGAACTATTCTCTATGGAGCAGAGCGCAGATGTGGCTACGCTATAAAAGAAAGTTAAAGAAATACATTAAGCAGTGTAAAAGAATTTTGAACTAGTTCTCTTTGTGGCATGTTTGCACTATCTTTGAATAAATTAATGCTTTAATATTTTTAATTTAGTGCTGAGCTTTTATTATTATGAATTAAACAATTTTAAAATACTGCATTGCACATTATTTATTTGGAATATTATTTTGCCCTTTTTTTCTTAGACAAATGTATGCAAGCTACAAATTAAAATATAACTACATTAAAAGAAATTGTTGCCTCAAAAAGAAAGAAAATTATAATTTAACATGGTTCTTTTATATAAGCATATTTTTTAATCATAAATTTAATCAATTTAAACAAGCATTCGTATGATTATTAGGAAATGATTTCATTATTATTGTAATTTATTTTTCTATGACCTAATCAAAATTATGACCAAAATAATTGTCCAAAAACTAAAATCAACTTACAAAACTTAATCAACTATTAAATCATTTCTCTTTTTTAATTACGCCCTTTGTACTCATCCGTTTTGACCATTTTATTAAACAAACACTTTTTGTCAAACAAAATATCTCTTACCATATGAGTAAACAAGTACACCAATTTATAACATATTACATAATAGTTACGAAACATTAACCTTGGCTATAAATAAATCAAATTCGCATCTAATGCAATTTAATACAAGTTGTGTAACAAAATATGAGCACTAAAAAACCAAACTTGCGCTTTTAATTGCATTTATTTGTTTGCTTTTAAGCCTTAAAAGCTTTAGGCAGCCTTTGTTATGTATTCAAACATATATCCAATAACAATTACTTGATTTAATTACGTAAAATTTCTATAACAATAGCAAAAAACATGCTTTTGAATATCAAAAGTGAAAAATAATTCATACATAATTCCTAAGCCAATTATAACAAACACAACAAAAAAAAACGAATATAATACAAAATATTTGAAATAAATATACGAAATTTTAAATCAAGTCAAAAGCTTTATTAAGTGTGCTTCGTATTACTATTAAATGTGAAAAGCATTTAAAAAAAAAATTAAGTAGACTGTCCAAAATGATTTTGAAATGCGCTACAATTTTGGTTCATTTGATTTTGAGGAACATTTGAGAACCATTTTTTTATAGGTAAAATTGTTTCTTTAGTGAAATTTCTATATAAAAAATGTTAATTTTTTGGAATTTATTATAACTCCCGATATTGCTGGGTCATAAGATGTATCATTTAATAATAATGCAACATCTTTACTCTTTCTAAAGTTAGACATACAAATATAGTTTTTCTTAGTAAAATTTCTTGATAAAAAATGTTTATTTTTAAAAATTTACTATAACTTCCGATGTTGCGAGGTCATAAGCTGTACCATGTAATAATAATGCATCATTCTAACTCTTTTCTTCAGTCAGACATGCACATATAGTTTCTTCAGTAAAATTTCTGGCTAAAAAATGTTGATTTTTAAAAATTTACTTATCCTCTTCCTAGCTCTTTCCTACAGTCAGACATACAAAAATGGCTAAATGGATTCCATTTTTCGTTCCGATCATATTTTGGCTTTACGCTTATGGTGGGTCTTGACCTTGTGTCCAAAATTAAAGGGTATTCAGTTAAATGGTACAGTCCGATTTTGGATGTCACTGTAAGCAATAAATCTAAATGACGCTTGCGAACATTTAAATCGCGCGAGTTTCATTTGACATTTCAATTAAAGTAACATAACCTCAAACAAAACACAACACATGCCACACCAACACACACGCTAATTCACACACACACACACACAGACACAGACGTACACTGTGATTTGGGCATGGCACAAAAGTCAATTTCATGCATATTTCATCATTGTACTATGCGTGGCACGCACACCTACAACTACACCTACACACACTCACACACACACTTGGCAAGAGTGCTGCCCTTGCCCCCTTTTCCTACACCATAGTGTCACAGCAATGCTTTTCAATATTTCATGAGTATTGGCTGACTGACTAGCTCTATGCTGTGGCATAATCAAGCCGGCGTCGCATATTTTCTATAAGCTCGTTGCATGCACTTGAAAAAATTGCATTTAAAAAAACAAATTTCGAAGATTTGTAAGCATAAAAATGAACCAGTTCCTGGAAGCAAAAAGTGCCGCCAAAAACTTTTGTTTATTTACTAAAGATGAAAGCTGATGAATATGGTAACCCTATTTTTAATTGTATGTAAACAATTAATTTATAAACGCCATTTTTTCTCTCAGTGTACATATGCAAATACACAAACACACACAGCACTCTCTCCCACACACACACACACATGTGCGCAGAGTTAAAGTTATTTTTGCATGTTGTATGTATACATGATTCGGTTTATTAGATTCCCACAAAGGCACACACACACACCAATACAATATGCTTGTCTAGCTGTAAAAGTGAGTGTGTGTGAGTGTAAAAGAGAGAGCGCAGCTTTGTATGCATGTGTGTGTGTGCGTGTGGGTAAATTCAATTATTTGGGGCTGATATCGTCGTTTGTTTTTTGTAGCGAGTAAATTGCTGCCGCCTACGTCTCATCGAATTCATATTTATTGTACGCCATTTTAAATTGGTATATTTACATTGCTAATTCACACACACACACACGCACGCACACACGCACGCCTATGCATACCATGTAAAATGTAAATATGTATTGGCTTCATTTTGTCATCATTTGGCATACGAATTGGCATATAGCAATTAATTGACAAAGTTCATTTTGCTATTTTACTCTCCAGTTTTTTTTTTTGTTTCAATTTTAATAGCAGCGGAATGAATGTTGTATTGTACTCTATATAAATTGTTTAGCAGTGTGAGTGTGTGTCTGACTGTACTTTGTGTAAATCATTTATATACTCTATATATCATGGTGTTATTAGGGAATTATGTAAGACTAGGAATATGGAGCAGAAGATGTGGCAAACTGAAGGTAACTTTTCAAAAATTATTGCACAGAAAATCGATTATTCAGCTTGGATCATCTGTGTTTAAAGTCCTTAAAATTATTTTGCAATCAGTTTTTTGCCCATAGCAAGAATATCTTATCTCAAAATTGCCATAGAGTTCCACTCTTTTATAGGGCATTTCAATTTATTTATAAGAAAAAGTAGATCTCTGGAACTCAACTAATCGGAAACCTGCGCCACTTAAAGTATGCGAGTGTATGTAAGTGGCGATGGATTAGGCATACCCTTCGGAGAACCAAAGAGAACCTGGCTCGGCAGGCACTTCGTTGGAACCCTCAGGAGAGAGGTCATCGCGTTGGTTTGCCAGAAAAAACATGGAGAAGATCTATTGACCATGAACTACTAGCCTATGTAGATCCCAGTGACCCTAAAAAGTGAAGAGTAACTCCAATTCTTTCCAAACTCATCAAAAACTTGATATAGAAACTTCATTTTTTTCTTTAGGCTAATTGGTTACAGAGTATCCCAATGTCGAACTCATCTTTGGCTAATCCAAATTGGTATTACTATGCGTGGAATCCAATATTTGAAAAGAGTTTTTTGTGGTCAACAGTGTTGTGTCATTGGACAGACCCGCATGTGTGATTGTTACATGGTGTTACTATTACTATTGATATTCCTTTTAAAAAAAAACTAAAAAGGCTGGACGGGCTTTAAGCCTAAACACTTTAAAGCTGCGTATTGAAATGAAACACTGCGTAGCTTAAAATCGAAAAACTCTACAACGGGGGAACGGTAGAAGATATTCACATAATTCAACAAACTTCAACTTCTGAGAAGGCCGTCAGCCTATAGGTATCACAAGGGGATCAACGTGTAACCACTTTGTGCGGTATGCGGCGTAATTGTGATACACTACTGGTAGTGCGACTATACTCTCCCCGTGAGGGAGGCTGGAAGCCGGTCCTTGGCACGGTCATGTCTCTTGCTTGGATGCAGACAAATTGTAGTCGGGCGAAGAGAAGAACACTCTTTCAAAAATTACCCCAATCTGAAGTGGAACATCATACTCCGATAGATGCATGACCAAGGAGGTGCTCGGTCGCTAGAATGCAGACTCTGGATACCTGTCAACCTCCAGTTTTAATCCTTGACCTCCCACGGCATCTCGGCTCAATATAGCATATGGATACTTCAAATAATTCTGATGAGTTTGATGACACTCTAAAAGCATTACCAAAAGAGGAAGTCTGCACGGCCACCTTTCTTTGTACCGTTACGGCTGATGTGCCGCAAACAGCAGCTCCCCTTAGTAGTGCTTTTGGGCATACAGAAGGGGTTCGGGTTCAACCACCTGAATCTGTTCAGGAAAAACTTGTATTCCATCAACTGAAAGGACCACTGGTTCTTCATCGGCGCGCCTACCTATAGCTCTTATTGTCTTCGAGATCTAGTGGTTCATACAGACTGAGAGACGGACGAACGGATGGACGGACAGACGGACATGGTTCGATCGCTACCCGAGATTTTAAAGGAGTTGGTGTCACGCCTCCTTTTGTTCATTACTTGCCAAATCTATATAGTCCTTGTACTTATACTTACAGGGTATAATTAATATTATTCGGTCATGCCCCACAAAACGCATCCGAACACTATATTCAGATTCATTTGGAAACCGAATATTCGGTGATCCCAATTTTACCAAAACAAATTTAATAGAAAATTTAAACGCATCTATCGATAACATAAAATCGGTTTTCGCAGTAAGCCAAAACGCAGCGGAATAAATTTGTTCGGTTTGAGCAAGGCCGATTATTTCTGTTTTCGAACCAATCTTTTGGTCGGTGGCGTGCTCTGTATAGCGATCCAGTTGGAGCTCGTTGTCGTGGTAGACCGAAGCAGCGTTGGTTTGACGCTGTACAGAGAGATATAAATGCGCTGGGCATCCACGACTGGAAATAAAGCAGAGAACAGGGAAGAGTGGAAGCGAGCGATACAAGCCTAAACCCACATCGGGTTCGTCGCGCAATAGAAGAAGAAGAACCACTCTTGTATATTTTGATAAGATTTGCATTGTATAATAACTTTAAAATTATTTTCTAATTGAGAGATCATTCCAATATTGTGCCAGGTGAGGGGGGTGCTTATAGAGTGCTGATGTCCCCGATAGCATCCTGTTATTATAGAATCAGCACTCAATTCCTACTTCCACGTGCTGCACCTTGGTAGCTTGAGCAACCTTAACGAAGATACGGTAACCAACCCATATGGAAGTTTGGTCAGGGCTAAGAAGAGAGGGAGCTCTACAAACGTGTTATGAGTATCGTCCTTGGCCTCATCACCTATCGACTTTAGCACCAATCGATGTTTCAAGTATGGAAAGTAACAGCAATAGAAACACTAATCCAAGGGGTTATCGTCTTAATACGAGAACTTCTCCTGCTTCGGCAGCTGGCACAAGGATTTTGGAGGTGCAAAATCCACGCAAAGACATCACGATGAATGAAACCAACACCATCCAAAGGTATCGAACTCAAGGATCTAACATAGGTATGGAAGAAAATCTGAAATTTACACCATGGAACGTGCGCACACTTTTTGAAACTGGCAAAGTAGAACAACTGAAACCCGAAATGGAACGCTACAGACTTGGTTGCAATTCGGAAAAAAATGGACAGGACAAGGACAAATACCAGGTGAAAATAGAGTCCCTATGGTCCACTGGGAGCCAGGGATGACAGAAGAAGTGTCAGGTGAGTACAGTTTAAAAAAAGTATTTTGTTCCCTGCTACCCCTAGAGCTTCCAAGCTTCCGCATATTATGAATTGACATTTGTGCCCAAGTTTAGTAAACAAGTTTCTAAAGTTTAAGCGGAAGTAGAAAAGAAATATAGTCTTTATTTAATAAATACTTAAATACTTTCGGATCTTTTTAAAATTTTATAAGTAGACTTTGAAATTTTTTGTTCTTTTTTACTACTTAAATTTACTTAACAAATGACCAATTTCAGCTATAGGAATGAGATCATATTACGTAAGTTTATTAATACACCCAATAGCATTACCAACTGTATTATTACCCAGCAACACTAAATCCACCGTACACCATTTAAGCTTTATCTGTGACTTTCTGGCTACAACTTAAAGCTCTAAAATCCTTCAAAATAAAAAAAAAAAGAATCGCCCAGAGATCTAGATTTGGTTATGCATGTATTGTGCGCACCAAACGCCCTCTATTGGCTGGTTTGGGCTAAGCTTAAGCGTAGCCTATAGACATCATGGTATTATTCTGAATTTTAAATTTCTAAAAATGAATGCATATTACATATGGAGTACATCGTACATAAGCCCTCCGGCGCAATAATACCAAAATAGAAAAATAAAACTATGGTATACTTTGGGATGCATACATAAAGCCATATTCCAACATTTGGCTAACAAAAGTTACAACAAAAACAACAACAGCAACCAAACCAAAGCAAATCAAACAAATTTTACAGTGCATTGGTGCGGGCAATAACAACAAATTCCAACTCTAAAGCTTTATGTAGGGAAAAAATAAACTTTTTTATACACTAAAATATGGGTTAGGACTGTAGAAATTTACTTTGGTAACCAAATGGTATTTTATTTAAAAATTTATATAATTTTTTTAGTAATGAAAAAAAATATGTTACGTTAAGCGAAAAAAATAAAACGTACAATTTTAAACGCCAGTAACTAGTGCTCCTTAAATTAATTTTAAGTTTAGTATTAAATACTAGATTTAATTTATTTTAAATTAAATACTAGATTAATAAAATTAAAATTAAAAAAATAAAGTAATTTTAAACGTATTCAATTTATCTGCTCCCAAATCCGAATTTTCCCTATCATCTACTCAAATTTCCCTTCCTTATTGTTAGCATGGTTTTACTCCTTTCGCGGGAAATTTTTCAAGACTATGCTTTGCCTAATAGTAGGAAATTTTAATGCAAGATAGGAACCATACAGAAATTCAGTTTAAGATCTGCATGGGTTGGATTGTAGACATTTGCTATCCAAATAGTATTTTTTATAATGCAACAAAATATGTTAAGCTAAACAAAAATAATAACAGGAACAATTTAATTCGGATTCATTTTTGCATGTTCCCAAATCAGCGTTTTTGCTATCTTCTTCTTCTTCTTATGTGGTCATAACAACCCGATTACCGGGTTACGGCCTGCCTTAAAACTTCTCTCCAGGCGCCTCTGCATTGCGCGCGCCTTCTCCAGTTGGTCACACCGAGCGAACCCAGGGCCCCTTCCACTTGGTCTTTCCAACGCAAACACCGTCGTCCTCTCCGCCGACGGCCGCTGACTACCGCATCGAACACACGTCTAGCTGGAGCATCCTCGTCCATCCTAACGACATGTCCGAGCCAGCGAAGCCGCTGGATGTTGATACGCTGAGCAACGTCCATGTCGTTGAAGAGCTCATACAGCTCCTGGTTGGTGCGGATGCGGTAGTCATCGCCAACTCGAATAGGACCAAAGATCTTGCGCAGTACTTTCCTCATGAAAACTCCCAAGGCAGCTGCATCAGTTAGCGACATGGTTCAGGCTTCCACGCCGTAAAGAAGCACTGGAAGGATGAGTGCCTTGTAGGGTGATCGTTTTGTCGCGCGAGAGACGTCTCTACTACTCAATTGCCTATAGAGACCGAAATAGCACCTGTTGGAAAGAGTGATTCTGCGCTTGATCTCCAGGCTGACATCGTTGTCGGTGGTAACGGCGGTGCCAAGGTATATAAATTCCTTGACAACATCGAAAGTATAGCTGTTGGCCGTAATCTGGGACCCAAGCCGCCGCACATCCCTACTTGTCGACAGCATATACTTAATTTTGCCCTCATTTACCGCCAGACCCATTTTCTCAGACTCCCGTTCGATAGCAATGAAGGCCGCGGTGACATCTCGCTTGGTACGCCCAATGATGTCGATGTCGTCGGCGTACACAAGGAGCTGGACACTCTTGTAGAAGATAATGCCATTGCGATGTACGCCGGCCTTCCGCAGAACGCTCTTCATGACGAAGTTGAAGAGGTCGCATGATAAGGGGTTGCCTTGTCTGAAACCTCGCACGGTATCAAATGGCTCGGAGTGGTCCTTTCCTACCTTGACGAAGCTGCAGGAATTACTCAACGTCATTCTGCAAAGCCTTATCAGCTTCGCAGGGATACCGAGCTCAGACATTGCGGCATATACGCGATCCCTTATTGGGCTATCGAAAGCTGCTTTGTAGTCGCCGAACAGGTGGTGAGTGTCGACTTGATGTTCGAGGGTCTTTTCCAGGATTTGGCGTAGTGTGAATATCTGGTCGACGGTGGACTTGCCAGGTCTGAAGCCGCACTGATAAGGTCCAATCAGTGCCTTGGCGAGTGGCTTCAGTCTTTCAAACAGTACGCTCGTAAGGACCTTATATGCGATAGGGAGAAGGCTTATACCCCTGTAGTTGGCGCAGATAGTGGGGTCTCCCTTTTTCAGGACAGGAAAGTTTTTGCTATCGCTATCTTCTTAAATTTCCCTTACTCATTGTTAGGACAATTTTCAACCTTCAAAGGAAATTTTCCATGACTATGCTTTTCGCATAGGAATTTTAGGAATCTTGTCTTAACAAGGGAATTTTTTTTATCCATGACGGGGCCAATATAAAAATTCGGTATTAGATCTATATGCTATTTTTTAAAATGATACAGAAAAAAATATAATTAAAAATATTTATTTATATTATATTTATATTACCAATTTAACCTCGAATTGAAATAAATACCATCTGAGAGGTCTGAAGGCTTTGTTGCCCTGGCTTCATACTTTATATTTTAGAATTAAATTCTAATTTATAAATAATTAAAAAAAATAAAACCATCTGCGAATATCAAAGAGCATTTAAAAAATGTTTTTCTAATAGAATACGTACAATCCATTTCTCCAACTTGATTAAATTGCTCTGACAAAAAAAAATTCGTATACAAACCACATAAAAAATTAATTTGCGTGAAATTAGGAACAACAAAAATTCGGTTTCAAAACGTATCCGAAAAATATGTTCAGATTTGTTTTTGGATTGTTCATTCTTATATTACATAGAAACTTATTACACACTAGTTTCATAAAGAAACCCATTCTTCCCATTGCAAACTTTATAAAAAACTTCATATGCCCCAAAAATAAAAACAATAAAAACATTTTCTATGTATAGGCGCATATGGTATATAGTATATAGGAAAAATAACGCATACGCAGTGGTGTACGCTCAGCTCTAAAGCGTAATATAAACTAAAGAAAAAGAAAGCAACAAACTTTGCATATGCCGAGTTTGGACCATTACACATAAATGCTTATATACTTATACATACATACACACATGCATGCACTTATTTACTTGTAAATGGGCCATTCTTTTACAAATTAAGAATCTTTTTTGATTACAGAAATTTAAGTCGAACTTTTTGTTTTTGTATTGCTATGATTGGTGTTTCGTGATTTTTACCAGAAAAATACTTTTTCTATAAAATACATTTTTTTTTATTTTTTGTAATATTTTTTGTAATATTTTTTTTAATATTTTTTCAAAAATTGTTTAAAAAATTTAAAAAACCCGCTTTAATATGGAAACCGAACCAAAAAGTAGAAATTCCGACAATCAATTACGACTTATTAATTTGAAATAAGATTAAAAAAAAAATTAAAGTGATATTAAAATAATTCAATTTAGTAAAAACAATGTGGTACAGTCGAGGCGATGACCGACAGTGGAATACCCTGCACTTTTTGTGATGAACAAATTTTTTCTATATATAAGAACTTTTCAATTGGGATTTATTTTTTTTTTGGTGAACTTCGATATTTACGAGGTGTGTTCAAAAAATAATGTGACTTTTCAAATTTCGTGGGCAAAAAATAGACAGGCACGGAAAAAACTTATAACCTTTACGCCTTTCACAACCAAACAAAAAATGTCATTCACTTGAAATTTGGCACAGATGTTCGGGAAGAGTGTACCAACACAACAAAACAAAAAAATCGATAATCGAAAATACTTTCCCAGCGAAATGGCTTAAGTTACATTATTTTTGAACACACCTCGTATACCTTTAAGTTCCGTAAATTTTTACCGATTCTGATGAAACTCGAAAGTTACGTCAAAGAAGCTATTCTAAGCATATTATGTAAGTTTCAAGTTGATCTGTTAATGGGTGCGGGAGAAAACATGGTAAATCGATGGCTCAGGGTGGGGGATCCGCATTGATAAAATTTGGATATGGATTTGTTCATTCCAATGAATCAGCTTACCAAAAATTGTTATTCGAAGTCAGTTTTAACCATAGTTAGGTAAAGTCAAATATTGACGCAGTTCGTTTTTGACTGTAGCTATTGCTGTATTTGTCCGATTTTGTTAATTTTTGATACACAGATGCGTGGAACCGTAATATATCACTCTGTTAAATTTCAGATGCAATTATTTAACAATGTGTCCAAAAATCTACTTCGGAGGAGCGGGGAAAGATATTGACATGATTCAACAAACTTCATCTGCTGAGAAAATTTGCGCACCCGCTGGTAAAGTTTAGTGTTTCTAGCTCTTCTAGTCTCCGAGATCTGGGCGTTCATTCGGACGGACGGACTTGGCTCAATCACTACCCGAGGTTATGATAAGCATTTTGGTATAAAGGACTTGTGGTCTGCCACGCCTCCTTCCGTCCGTTACATGCATTGCACAAATCTAGTATGCCCTTTGTACTTTTAAGTGCAGGGTATAGTTAGTTATTAAATAATTATATTATCATCAGTACTTGACCCCTATGTCAATTTTCTAGATGATCAGACTTTTTGAAATTGGTGAAAATTTTGCTGAAAGATTTACTTATTTGTAGAAATTTCGATTAAACACTTTTTAAATGAATTGCTTGAAAAATTTGGGTGGGGCAAATCCGACCTAGCAATTGGTTTTGGCTATAAAAAGCTTATATGACATCTAATCAACTCGTCCAAAATACCAAATTAAAGCTAAGGACTTGCGGTGCTTTTTTCTATTGGGTTGCCCAAAAAGTAATTGCGGATTTTCTCATATAGTCGGCGTTTATAATTTTTTTAACAGCTTGTGACTATTTAATTGTATTTTTTCTTTTGACATTTATTAGCTGTCACTATTAGCTTGTTTAGAAAAAAAGTGCGCGTAATTTTGTTTACATTTGTTTGTTTGGCGCCCTTTTAATATGGAGTCCACAAAAGAGCATTTCCGTCATATTTTATATTATTATTTCCGTAAAGGAAAAAACGCAGAGCAGGTTGCTAAAAAGTTACGTGATGTGTATGGTGATTAAGCCTTAAAAGAAAGAGCTGATAATTTCTTCGGACCAATAACAAATTTCCCAAAAATTAAATTCTTGTCATTTCCAAAAATTGTAGGGTAAACCCGACCGCCTAATTTTTGGTTGTTATAGCACAGATATGATCAAAATTTACAAGATTATCGATTTTAAATTAAAGTAACATAATTTTGTATTGTAAAACTGAATGTATTTATTTAAAGGAACGGAATGCTGAGAGCAAATAAATCGAAATGAAAATTGAATGATTAATGGATGAGTGTATAGAATAGCTAAATCACTAATCAAAGTTATTTGATTTGCTATCCAAGCTTGCTGGCGTATTTTTGGTTGGAGCTGGAGGTCTGGTTGGACCCACCACTTACAGGTCGGGTTTGCCCCACGGTGTCATTTTTTAAGATGACGCGAATGAAAAAATTATACAAAGGGGTTTGGCTGGATAAGATACTTGAAACTATCCCAACGATTTTTGAAAACTAGTCCAAAGGCCAAGATCCATAGTCCAAGTCCAAAGGTTACAAAAAAATAATTTTTTTAAATTACTATTTTTTTTTTAAAACAAATTATACATAAAGGCTTAGCTCGACAAGGTACTAGAAACTGTCCCAGCGAATTATGATAAACTTGCACTAGTTAGGCCAAGATCCATAGTTCATAGGCCAAAGACTACAAAAAAAATTTTTTTTTATCCTTTAACAAGAAGTATCTGTTATTCGATTCTTTATAATATTGTTTAAATTTATAATAATTTTTGACATCATTTGACTACAAAAAAATTGTTCGTAAATTTATAAAAAAATTTACAATATTCTAATTTTATTTTTTTTTAACATTGATCCATCAAATCGATTTGGTTTATATTAACAATAATTAAAGAACGTACAAAAACACGTCTTATAAAATATATATAAATAATTTTTTAAAATTATTACTTTTTTAAAACAAATTAGGTTTACTAGAAACTGTCCCAGCTATTTATTATAAATTAGTCTAAAGGCCAAGATCCATAGTCCATATGCCAAAGACTAAAAAAATACTTTTTTTTAATCCTTTTATGAAGAAGTATCTGTTATTCTATTCTTTTAAATATGGTTAAAATTTATAACAATTTTGGCCATCTTTTGACTAAAATTTTTCTTCAAATATTTATAAATTTTTTTTCAAATTTTTTATTTAATTTTTTTTAACATTGATCCATCAAATCGATTTGGTTTATATGAACAATAATTTAAGAACGTACAAAAACAAGTCTTAAAAAAAAATGTATAGACATACTAATTAAGAAAAAAATTAAATTAAAAATTTAAAAAACCCCCGAACTTAAGTAATTTTCATTTAAAAAGTGAAAAATAATAAAAGAAACTTAATGTTAAAGTACCTAAGAATCTATTAATAATTCTAAAAATACGTCGCGTTGGGGGACACGCGAGGGCAGACGTCGTTGACGGTCGTATCTTACATGCAAATTTTTTGAAGTAATTCTATGAAAGTTTTTGAAGTATTTTCTTAATTTTGTTTTTAAGTTAATCTTTGTTGCTTAATTAGACTATTTGTATTTAAATTGTTAGTTTAGGAGCGGTCCCCCAACGCGACGTATTTTTTAGAATTATTAATAGATTCTTAGGTACTTTAACATTAAGTTTCTTTTATTATTTTTCACTTTTTAAATGAAAATTACTTAAGTTCGGGGGTTTTTAAATTTTTAATTTAATTTTTTATTTCATACTTTTTATAGGTAGGTTAGGTTAAGTTAGACTTTAGTATATTAAAATATACTTACTATAATTTAGATTCTTGTTAAGGTATAGATTACATTTAAGGTCAAGCTCGTTTGCTTTTTTTTTACGCATTCTCCCCACTTTCACTCCCCACAACTTTTAAACGGCTCGACCGATTTTCATCATGTCTAGGAACACTCGCACATAAGTCACCTTTAATACAAAAAAAAAATAAATTGAAATCACTGCATGCGTTCGGGAGTTACGATGCCACAGACAGACAGACAGTCAGACAGACAAATTTTAAGCCAATCGGACAAAGTTGATGTTTTTAACTTCAAATGGCCATAACTTCTAAACGAGAAGAGATAGAGCAAAAATAGCCTCAGATTCGAATCAGTGGCGTCGTCAGCTTCAATAGGACCAAATTTTAAGCCAATCGGACAAAGTTTATGTTTTTAACTTCAAATGGCCATAACTTCTAAACGCGAAGAGATAGAGCAAAAACGCAAAGAGATAGAGAAAAAATAACCACAGATTCGAATCAGTGGCGTCGTCAGCTTTAATAGGACCAAATTTTAAGCCAATCGGACAAAGTTTATGTTTTTAACTTCAAATGGCCATTACTTCTAAACGAGAAGAGATAGAGCAAAAATAACCTCAGATTCGAATCAGTGACGTCGTCAGCTACAATAGGACCAAATTTTAAGCCAATCGGACAAAGTTGATGTTTTTCTCCCCACTTTTACTCCCCACAACTTTTAAACGGCTCAACCGATTTTCACCAAACATGTCTAACAACACTCGCA
The DNA here is from genome assembly GCA_037043745.1 of Chymomyza amoena. Lineage (NCBI taxonomy): Eukaryota > Metazoa > Arthropoda > Insecta > Diptera > Drosophilidae > Chymomyza > Chymomyza amoena. The sequence goes on along the minus strand of JBAMAX010004328.1, from coordinate 422,094 downwards.
CATAAGTCACCTTTAATACAAAAAAAACTAAATTGAAATCACTGCATGCGTTCGGGAGCTACGATGCCATAGACAGACAGACAAACAGACAAACAGACAGACAAACAGACACGTCAAACTTATAACACCCCTCTTTTTGCGTCGGGGGTTAAAAATACTTAAAATACATACTTTAAAAAAATAAAAATATGTAATATTTATTAAATTTATATTTATTATTTTTTAAAATAATAAATAATTTTTTTAAAAGCTATAATTCAGTAGCTTAGACACAATTATTTTAAAACGAAAACCACGATTTTTTAATGGAGCCGCAACGCGTTTAGTTTGAAAATTAAGATTTTGCAAAATTTCGTTTTTGCCATAGGTATCGAGCTGCGTACTAAATTTTGAAAAATCGCAAGAGGCAGTTTCTGGATCTTGTCCAGTTAAATCCTTTCAAATCAATAACAAGAGAAAATGTCTAACCAAATATTTATATTAATTAAGTCAAAATTCGTAAAAATATACTTTATTTTATTCATCTCGAGTTGTATTAGAAAAAAACCGAAAAATTCTAATTTCATTATATGATCTTAAATACTTTTTGCGCGCTTCTTAATGTAGCAAAGACAAATTAATTAATTAAAATAAAATATTAATTCTTTATTTTCACCAGCATCCTCTTCAATTTCTAAAAGAACTGCCCCTATACCCATTCATATGTCTGCGTTTGTTTAAACTGGTCTGCAAGTCTCGACGGAAGCTTCAACGAGCCTTTTTCACACTGCCAGAGACAATGGCTACAACGTCGTCGTCGTCGTCGCAGTCATCCTCGACGGCGGCGGTGGCGTCGTCGTTGTTGCCACTAGATAATAAATGACCAGCCATTAAATTGCAATTAAAAGCTCATATGTGCGCATAAACTTTTGCGCCCAACCTCTTGCAACAAATTTGCCTACAGCATGGCTGCCACACAATAATGGCCGCCAACTGAACAGTTAAGTTGCAGCGGCAGCAGCAGCGGCAGAGACAACGGCAGATGCAGCATAATAGCCCGTATAATAGTAAATTTAACAGTTGGTTGGACATTTCCAGGCGGCTTTCAATAGTCAACGCGCTGTGCTGGTAAACAAATTACGCTTCCAGCTTGAAATACTTTCATACACACGCACACACACACAAAGATACACACGCACACAGATAGGTACACACGCACACAGATACTAAAGTGCGAAGCTGGCCACTTTCTTACATAATTGACATAACGTAATATGCAAATGTATGAGTAAGTCAGACTGTGTGTGTGTGTGTGTGTGTGTGTGTGTGTGTGTGTGTGTGTGCAGTCAATTAGAAAATGTGCATTGTACATAATTAAGATTTATAGATGAAGTCAATACCATAATTTTTCGTATCGTAGTTGAAGTGCAACCGCTTGAAAAATTTTACCTTAGACATTAACGAAGCTGGAATACTCTTTTGACATAATAGTCATAATATCTGTCAGTAACTGACGAAGATTACACTTTTTTAAAAATTATTTTTAATATTCGATTTTTAAAGCACGAAAAGCTATAAAAATGTTTCCATTGGAAACTTAAATCAAAATATTTAATAAAAATTTCGCTAGTGGAAAATTTTTAAAAACCGGCTTATAATTAAAAATAAGCAATTTTTTATTAAACTGAATTAATTTTATTTTCTTTTATTATAGTAAATGCGGAAAATGCACTCATTAAATATTAAGAAATAAATATAAAATTTTCAATGACCAAATTAAATTTTCCACCTCACTCATTGCATTTAAAAGCATTTTCTTTCCAAATTAAAATAAAAAATTGGGAAAAATTATGTTGAATTTCACTAATTGAAGAGAATCTATGGATTTAAGCATGTTTTATATTGATAATAACAAATAATGAGAACAAAGAAGTTTTATTTCACACTTAGTATAAATTTTGCTACCAATGCAACGCAGATTTTTCAAATTAAATAATAATCCCAATAATGTAGAACGCTATTTAAAATATTTAGCTTCGGGCCTTGGATAATAACTTCTGATTAATCAAATTGGCATATTGAATTTAATTTTTTTTTTAGATTGAGATACCTCCGATACGAATCAGCGCTTTTTATCGCTCTAGGACGCTTAGTTTGCGAGTTGTAGCTATTTGAAGTTGGGAAAATACATTTTTGCAGAGTGCTTACAAATTAAGCTCCTTTTCGCTCTAAGTCGCTTAGTTTATGAGTTATAGCCATTTGAAGTTTTCAACATAAAATTTGGCTGATGGACCTCACCGTTACGAATCTGCGGTTTTTATCACTCTAGGACGCTTAGTTTGCGAGTTATAGCTATTTGAAGTTGGAGAAAGACATTTTCTATTTCCATATTTGTCTAATTCCAATATTTTTGTCAATATTACAAGTCAAAGCACTCGATAAATACCATCGAGCAGGCACCGTACAGATCAGATCTGGCCCCGTGAGGCTTTTACAGGGTCCGGCACTCGAAGATGGTTCAAAACGTGAAGAAGCGACTTGAGCGAAATCCCCGACGAAGTGCCAATCAAATGGCGAAAGAACTGAAAATATCTGACCGTAGCATCCGTCGCATACTGAAAAATGATCTCAAGGTCAAGCCTTACAAGATCCAAAAGGCACATGATCTCACACCGAAGCAGCAACAAGTCAGACTTGAGAGAGCGAAGGAGTTGCTTCGCTTGGCCGAAAGCGGTCAATTGCCGAACATTGTGTTTTCTGACGAGAAAATTTTTACAATTGAGCAATTCGTAAACTCTCAAAACGATAGGGTTTACTTGAGGGACCGTTCATACGAGAATTTGAGTCATTGATTGGCCACCAGGAGGCAGCACCCGCCACAGATAATGGTTTGGGCCGCTGTAACCGCAGATGGGCGCTCTCCAATCGTTTTCATCGAGCCTGGCGTCAAGGTTAATGCGCAATATTATCGGGAAAGTATTCTGGAGGTTGCTTTGAAGCCGTGGGCAGACAATCATTTCGGTGGCAGACCATGGACGTTTCAACAGGACTCGGCACCGTCTCACAAAGCTCGAGTGAACCAAGAATGGCTGAAAAACAACGTTCCGAACTTCATAACGTCCACACAATGGCTCTCGAATTCACCAGACGCGAATCCGATGGATTATTCTCTTTGGGCCATTTTGGAGAGCAAGGTCCGAACTAAAAGATACAACAGTCTCAAGGCGCTGAAAAAAGCCATTGTCCACGAGTGGGCCAAAATACCTGCAAGTCACATTCGGGCAGCTTGCGATTCATTTTTGCACCGTCTCAAGGCCATAGTGAAGGCAAAAGGTGGCCATATTGAGCGAAAGTAAATTGTTTCTAAATTTCGTATTATTTTTACACATTTTGTACCTTGAATTGAGTAAAGGTAATTTTCCAAAATGAATTTATATCCTTTTTAATTGGTTACACTTCGAGTGCCGGACCCTGTACAGAATGCGAGGTGGACTGGCATTAACAGCAGCCGTAAACAAACTGGTTGACAGACTGTTCATTTTTGGCATAGTCGTTAAGTAGTGACATACAGAAATAGAGAAACTCAAAATCTTGAATTGATACGATGGAGGTCTCTATTAATTAAAGATTCGGCTATAAACTGTAGGTCCCTGTTTTGTTCGAGCAGTTATTAATAGAGATCCCCCATGCACCCTAAAGGGTTAGTCAGGGAAGTATTTTTTTTATATAGGATGGCACGAAGATTTTCGCTTTACTAGAAACGAAAACATAATTTATTAGATTCCAAAAGGGAATACAAAATCGAGAAAAAATTAAACTCGTGACGATGTTTTCTTATTACCAAAGAGGATGAACTTGCGAGTGAAATGTAAACATTTTATCGTGGCTTGAGAGACAAAAGATGGATTGGAAACAAAAATTTGCTCCTTGATCCTAAATCTACGTAAACTAAGAACTAAAACAACTTACCTGTTGAGTGTTTGCGCAACTTTGCAACGCCAAAAATCAACATACAGCGTGAATACCCTCAAATGATAATTCTTTTATTTAAGGTAGAAATTTATTTATATATCCAGATTCAATATTCCAAAATGTCAAATTTGGCGGAGACAGTTTGAAGAATCATAGAGAGATATCCAAAACCGTAATATAGCAATCCATGCAAATTAAATTCGGCATAGATTTTGTTGATATTGCATGATAAATTACGGAGTTATGGCTAAAACCAAAACAAGAATTATTTTTGTGGCATTGTTATCATATCAATCAATCCTATGCGATTGGTCTTCATATAGGTCTCCAAGTTACCATTGCTGTAAGCTTTGCAAAGTTATTCAATTTGTTAGCCACGTCCTTGACTCGACAACATTGCATCAGACCAAAACCAATAGAGTCCTGTGTCATAATAAACGCACTTTCGCGTAGCCAAGGAATCTCATCGCACATGCTTAAGCAAAATTTCAATGTATCCTCAGTTCTTGCCTGTTCGAAAATCCGAAAATAAATAGTAAAATATTAAAACGTAACAGATTTTTGTTTCCCGAAAGGGCTCCTCACAAAAAGGTGGGACAATGCGACCAAAAGGTCTTTTGTAGCATTCCCATAAATAACAACAAAAGACTTTCCGCTTTCCGCATGAATATCCGTAGGTCTTTTGTTGGTATTGATCTAAGATGGAAGGGACTAATCCGTTCCTTTCATCCTGGCTCTGTCCCATACCAGCGCTGGGCAGTCACAGAGAATATGTCTGGTGGTTTCATCGTCTTCTTGACAGAGTCTGCACTCTGAAAAGTCCGATAGGCCAATTTTCTGTAGATGGCATATAACAGTGTGGTGGCCAGATAGGTAAGCTACCAGGAGCTTTAGGTCCGCTATGCCAAGACCTTTTGTCTTGATCGTATCCGGAGGTTTGATAAGCACTTTTGCTTGACGAAGCCCCGGAAGGGAGAACCAGTATCTCCTAAGTTCTCCTGCGGCCCATATGTTTATCATGGTCTTGATTGTGGACCAACCAATGCGACAAAACGGCGCAGGAGATGCGGTCAGAGTGGAGGCACCCTGTCGTGCTAGATCGTCAGCGATCGTGTTACCATCCACTCCTGAGTGTTCATCTACCCAACTTAGCATGACTTTGTTCCGGGAGGAGAGGGTTTGGAGGTAGTTATGGCATTCTTTAACCATCCTGGGGAAGATAGCCCAGGATGATAATGCCCTAATAGCAGCTTGGCTATCTCAATAAATGCAGATGTTTGCTCCTCTAGTACCCTTTAGAAGGATACTAAGGCCGTAGATCTCTATGGCATGAATCTCCGCTTCAAAGACGCTGGGCCATATGCCTATTGCGGTAGAGATTCTGGTGTTGGGTCCAACGACTCCAACACCTACACCCTGATCAATTTTGGACCATTGTCATTATTAACCGGAGGTTTCCACAGGGGCTGCACAAGTGCCCCGACTTGGGAGAAGAGATCTAAATTTCTTGTTATGAAATAATTCCGTGATCTTAAGATCTGATCTAGAGCAGATCGATACGTCAGGAAGGGAATATACAAGTGCAGCATGACCAGTATCGCTTGCTAAAAGTCCAGATGTGATCTGAATATATAGTAAGCTCTGCATGGCTGGTTTTTGGATGAAAATGTGCAGTGGTATGAGTCCAAGAACTGACTCCATGACAGCTGTCAGACAGATACGCATAGCTCCCGAGAGAGATATGCATACTAGTCTTTGAAGCTTGCTGCATTTCTTAATGGCCACATTTTGTTGCGTCTTGGGCCACCACACAAAGACAATAGGCTGTACCATCATATGGTATATCATAATATGAAGGCTGACGCCCCATGTGCTGCCAAAGAATTGTCTACAAGCCCAAATGGCTCGAGTAGCTTTAGAGAGCACTATTCCACCTAAGTATTATTTATAACATAACATAACTAACTTACCAGAGGGGAATTATGTGCCACAAGAACAAACTCCTCGCGCTCTCCCAAACTATTCGCAGTTAAGGAACGCACATGGGCCCATATATACCTCGGTACGGTCAATCTTTGGCCATTGGCTTTAATAACCATTTTAATCGGACTTGTAAGGCTGTTATGTGGTAATGACAAATAACCAGATACGCCAACCCGAACATCATACTTTTTCCCATTTATAGGATCACTTGTAGATGTCTCTAATGCATTTAGCCAGAGCCTCCAGTTACCAATGCGCAGCGTGCGCAGCCAAACGATATTAAGCAGGTGCTCAAAGTCTAATAAATCCTTAGCCATAATCTCATCCTGGATTAAGCTGGCATACTCAAAAGTATCGGAAGAAATGATCTTCCGCGGCTTTTCCTGTTTGAATGCATCATTAACCTGATTTGGGCTGAAATTAAAATTTTGTTATTTTTTAATTATATCATTATTATATTGGTTGCACTTACGTGGGTCTGCGTAAAATGCTCTGTGAAGCATTAATCTGGATGTCTAGAGCTAGTGCACTGAGCTGACCAATTTGTGGCTATGTAATAAATTTAGGATATAACAATTTTTGAGATAATGGATCTTGTTCTTACCTCTTGGAAAAGCTGGTTGTTTGGTAAATAAGCCGTATATGCAACATCTTTCAATTGTAGATTATCAAAATCATAGCACATGGCAATTAATTTTCTTGAGCCTTTTGCTCCATTGGCACCCACCAAGAGGGTCATATAGTCCTCACAATCTGGTATACTGATGCGACTCTCATATAACATATTCTTTTCGTTACCCAAGCATTCCACGTTTTCGACTCTATTCTCGTCTATTCGCGGGTTGCCATCGTAGAAATTTTTACCGTCATAGGTATAGGTAAAGTCTCGTATACATTTTAAAGTTATTGTGGTCCTTGAGCTAGATTAGAAAAATGAAATAATTTTTCAATACTTAGTTAATTATAAAAATACTAGTGAGCCGGGCAGACGTTGTCCTGCCCAAACTTTTTGAGTACTCTTAAAGTGAATAATCATCGTAAGATTCTCTAGTTAGCTTAACTGTAAAAATATAAGATTTTTAGATTAGTTTGCATTTCGATTCAAACTACAAACTCCATTATTAGTCGAATGATGCGCTTCACGGGTGTGTCTTAACCGAATTATTTTACGTTCATTGCGATCTTCACGTGTCTGAGCAGTACGATTAGATTGATAATTAATTTGATTCGTTGCATTTCTTCCAATTGAAATACATCATGATTATTAGACGGTATTCACTGTTCTCAATGATTGAAACGATTTTGGACCTCGAACATTGATTAACAACAACTCCAGTTTTTGAATATATTGCAATATACACACAAAAGCCGATATTTACAAAAATACGTAAATTTCACGAGCCAATACACACAAATACAATAAATAGGCTTAAAACCTCCGTATTGACAACATCTATCACACGTAAAAATCAGATTTGAAATTCATTGATGCGTTCATGAGAACACCCGTAACACGTAAAACATAATGAAGAAGAACACGTAAAATATAATGACACTGCTCCGTTTCGAAAAAGTCGATTTGAGGTAAATTCGGAAGTGTCGAAATGAGCAAAATAATTATCTTGATTGAAACTTTTTTTGTGTCAAAATGGCAAGAACCAACAAAAAAACGAAACAAATCCCCGTTAACCGTTTATAAGCTCTGATGATTTGTTGGAAACGCTCAAGGCAGTGGATATCGACAAAAGAAGTGGTTTTTTTTTAAAGATTTCCCTCTTTTTTGCAACAAAATTTGTTGGCTTCATTCATTCAAAAAAAATGGAAATCACGAATTTGGGATCTTTTGCTAATTTTTGAAACTATTTAAATTCCCTAAACAACACAACTTTTAATTTGGTTAATAAACTTGATGAAGATACGGTAACCATCCGGTGTAGAAGTCTTGGTCAGGGCTAACAAAAGATGTAGCTCTCATTTCTAAGGCCATGCTTGGTCTAACTTGGTTAAAGAGAGTACGCATTGAAAGGCGGATGAGTAATTTGTAGCGTCTATCAACAGCCATCTGCGTTAGTTGCAGCAGTTTGCAAACCAGGGCGTCTGTCTCGGATCGAACAGCCTCGCTCTACAAACGTGTTATGCGTATCGTCCTTGGCCTCATCACCCATCGACTTTAGCACCAATCGATGTTCAAGCATGGAAAGTAACAACAATGGAAACACTACTCCAAGAGGTAATCGTCTAAATACGATAAATCCTTCTGTTTCGGCAGCTGGCACAATTGGATTTTGGAGATGCCAAGTCCACGCGAAGAAATCACGATCAATGAAACCAACACCATCCAAAGATTGGAATGATATCTGCCTTGAATCCCGAAAGAGAGTTCACTACAAGAGGATGGTCGACGTCCCTATGCTCAACTGGGAGTCGAGGATGACAGAAGAAGGATTACTTTTTATGTCTTCTAGAAAAACAGACAAGTCCTCCAGTTCCCTTTTCACTCTAGTATACTTTCATATTATACTGGGGCTCCCTTTTTATACCCTGTACCGTATGGTACCAAGGGTATATTAAGTTTGTGCAAGCCGAAAATGTATGTAACATATAGAAGGAGACGTCGGAGACACCCCAAAGTTACCTAAAATATGATCAGGGTGAATAGAGAAGTCGATATACCCATGTCCATCTGTCCGTCTGTCCGTCCGTCCGTGTGAACGCCTAGATCTCAGAGATGGTAAGAGCTAGAGTTACCAAACTTTCACATTAGTTCCCATATTATTCCATAGGAGGCAAGTTTATTTTATTTTTTTGATATCGGGGATAAATTATATAGCTCCCATGGGGGTGTTTGAGACGACCTCGACAAAAAAAAAGCGTTTTAGATGAATAATTCATTTGTTTATGAAGATATCGTAACCAAATTTGGTATTCGAAAGTTTTTTATAGTTTTCAAGCACTGTACCAAATTTTATCGAAATTGGTTGACTATATCATATAGCTCCCATAGGTCCGATCTTCCAAAAAATCGATTTTTTAACAAAATTTGTTGTGTTTCGTTTGTTTGTTAAGATATTGGTACCAAATTTGACATTCGTGAGTATTTTATAGTTCCTAAGCACTGTACTAAATTTAATCCAAATCGTTTGACTAGATCATATAGCTCCCATAGGACCAATCGGTTTAAAAACACGTTTTTTCATACAAAATTCTATGTGTTTCGTTTGTTTGTAAAGATATTTGAAATAAATTTGGCATTCAGATCTTTTTTAAGGTATTTAAGCATTGTGTCAAATTTTATTGAAATCGGTTGACTATATCATATAGCTCCCATAGGAATGATCGGTAAAAAAAAAATTTTTGCCTAAAAATTCTTCTGTTTTTGGTTTTTTGTGAAGAAATCGGACTTTATTACAAGCTAGTGGTACAGGGTATCCTAAAGTCGTCCGCGCCCGACTTTACGTCCGCCATTTTTTTTCAATAAAAAGATGTAATACCGGAGTTTTACCAACCTGTCATGCTTAAATCCACTGGCGCAGTAGAACGTGGCCTCTTCATCTGCCTCATAAGTCCATTTGGCATCCAACAAAATTTGTTTTGAGCCAAATTCAAAGATCTGCTGCGGTTTTCGCGAATCAATTTCAAAACTGCAATTCAATGTAATAACGCGGCTGATTAGCCCGAAGATTGTCAGCCCAATAAATACGGAGCGTAATAATTTCATGTTAACCGGAAACTGCTAAATGAACAACTGAAACATGCTGATCGGCATTGGGCTTTTATAGAGCTTGCTAACATACTAGATACACATCTACAATCTCATACCGTGCAGGAGTTGTGTTTGAAATTCATATATACTGTATATTACAAATAAATACAAATTGAAAACTTGCTAAATTTATATTTTTTTACCGAGAATTATTTATATTACCGAGAAATTAAATAAAAATAATAAAATATACAATATTGTTATACAGGGGCTACAAATAGTGAGTACTTCGACGAATACTTAGCTTTTGCTCACGAACCGGTTCAATGTTCAATGCACAAATGATTAATTACAAAGCCACACAAAAAAAAATATTTTTTCGGGTCTGGAGGTCAGACCATGTTTTCGGGGTCGCTGAATACGAACCCTAGGTCCAAAAAATCCCAGTGCGTCAGGGTTCTGACTTAACCTCAAAAATCCTCATAGAAAATTGTGTTGAATTGATATTTATTCAATATACGGCTAAAGTCAAAAGGATGAAGCTTTAAATAGCTTAGATAACGGGATATATTGAAGGTTATGTCAACCACCTGACATGCTATTGTTTTTTGGACGACGGATTCGGATTCATCGACCAAAAAAACATGTAATAAACATGGTCTGAGCCCCGGACTCGAAGGGATGAGGATTTTTAGGTTATTCAGAACCCTTACGTGGTGGGATTTTTTGGACCTCGGATTCGGATTCAACGACCCCTAAGTCATTACGTAAACATGGTCTGACCTCCAGACCAGCTGTATTATGTACTGATAGCTACTGCAAAAATAAAAAAAATCAAGTAATTTTGATCTAATGTGGTACACTGTTTGGGAACTCTTTTGATATATTGCTGAACTTACGAATTTGGTTACGATATCTTTAAAAAAACAATCGAATAAGCCATTTAAACTTTAGTTTTTTTTTTTCAAGGTATTGCTATTTTAAGCCCGATACTACGAAATGAAAAGAACTATTTAGTTCATTAAAAGGCATCTTAAAGTTGCAAGTTTAGTTGCCCTATATCTTATCATCTCGGAGATCTAGGTGGAGATTAGTCATCCTGATTATACTTTCGGTCATTTTATTGCATCAGTAATAACCATAATATAAAGGGTATAAAATTATAAAAGTCAATTGCTTCGATTACATTTATGCTGATAATCATGGGTCATAAAAAGGTTATGTAAATAATATTATAATACATTGATTGTATTTCTTCGAATCAAATATTTAAAACTGCTGACGAATGACTAATTAAACATTATTCACTAATTGGTTATCAAGAATCTATAGAGCTGAAATTCTAGGTAATATGAGAATTAGTAAGAATTTATATTCGTAGTGTTGAGGTCAAGAAAATTGTAATTAAACTTTTAACATATCTTTGAGATTCATTTACAATGCATTATTATTGTGCCTCATGCGTTAAGTATTAAAATCTATGTGACATTTCCCATAGTTGTACCAGAGTTGGTGACTTTTTTTTTAAATTAGTGCACCTGACCTGGAAGTTTATTTTTCAAGGGATTTTCCAAATTAAAAAATACTGTCAATTGTCAAAAACAATACGTTTTTAAAAATAAACGTTTGATAATTAAAATTTATTTTGAACAACATTTTTCACTGAAATGAATAATTTTAATATTTTTAATCGAATTAAAATTCATTTTTTGGAAAAATATACTATTTTTTTCATTATAAATGATTTTAGATTTTTTCTTTTTTAGTCTAATATTTTTTAAATAAATAAACTGTAATTTTTTCTGCTCCACATTTTTTCCAATAAAATGTGATTTTTTTATTACTATCGAGTATTTGTAAAATAAATAATTCACAATCTCTTAAAATCCACATTTTTAACAATAATATTTGTCACTTATTATTTTCACAAAATTAATTATTACAAATTTATTGTTTAAGAAATCGAACTGAAATTAAATTTATTAAAAAATATATATTTATTTTTCTTCATATAAAATGACTTAAGATTTTTAATTTATGTATACAATAATATTTTAAAAATAAATAAAGTGAATTTTTTTCTTCTACGCATTTTTTCCGATAATACGTGATTTTTTATAACTATCGAATCTTTTTTAAATAAATATATTCACAAATTCTTTTGGTCAAGATTTTTTAAGATACTTTTTTTTTGTTCTTATTTTCACTAAACATAATTATTAAAAATTTATTTTTAAAAATCTAACTAAAATTAAAACATTTTGAAAATATACTTTGCATCTTTATGTAAGATTATTTCAGATTTTTAATTACTATCCAATATTTTTTATATAAAATATTCTGGTCAATATTTTTTTATAACACGCTAGATTTTTTATTAAAAGTAAAATTTTTTTTTTAATTTATTACTTACTAAAATGTAAATTACGATATCTTTGTTTCAAAACTATCTTTTAATCTTATCTCTATAAATTGTATAAATAAACTAATGTATAAATATTATAATGAATAAAAGTATAGTTAGGAATATCTATTTTTATTTTAAAATTAATTAAAAAATAAAATGTCAATAATAAATCAATAAAAATAGAGTCTATTTCCAAAAATAATATTTTTTGAAGACAACATGATGTATTTATAAAAAAAAATTATATTTTTGTATAATTTTAAGAATTCGAACTAAAATTAAAATTGCGAAGAATATAACAGGTTTATCTTCATATGATAAGGTTTTAGATCTCATCATTGCGATAAATAGATTCCCACTATTCACAATATGATCGTACGTCCTCGATAGACCCAATATTTTACAAATAAATAATTTAAAATTTCATTCTTCTTCAACAACCAATATATTATTATAGTTAATTTCAAAAATTATAAAAAATATATGTAAATATTTTTTAGAAAACAAACTCGGCTGCTCAAAAAATCGAATGAAAATGATATCTTTTTTTAAAAATAATATTTTGCTAAGCAACTAGGATGATATTTATCAAGAAGAAAATATATTTAAAATATAATTTTCAAATTTTGAATTAAAATCAAAATTGCGAACAGGATTAACATAGTTATTAGTTTCATATTAGATAACTTAATATGTATTTATTCTTCTCAACATTTTTTCCAATAATATTCGAGTCAATATTAAAAAAAATTTTTTTTAGTAAACTAGGGGCTTCGCTCACTAACCCCTAGCATGTTCTACACTTTCAAAAAGATGAGAAAAAAATGGTTTTTCATAAAATAGAGATAAACAAAAAATGACATCGAAAAATCAAATGAATAAAAAGATGGTATCAATTTTTAAAAATTATATTTTACCTGTAATAGAGGGTGATATTTTAAACTTATATTTGTCAGTATTTTTTACAAAAATTTATTATTTGGTAAGGAACTTACAGTATTTGAATTGGAATTACTTTTTTTTTTAACATAAATTTTTTCTTTTAAATCATTATTTTATTTTAAAAAATGGCGTACGGAAAGTCGGGCGCGGACGACTTTGGGATACCCTGTACCACTAGCTTGCAATAAAATCCGGTTCCTTCACAAAAATCCAAAAACAGAAGAATTTTTAAGCAAAAATTTTTTTTTTGACCGATCATTCCTATGGGAGCTATATGATATAGTCAACCGATTTCAATAAAATGTGACGCAATGCTTAAATACCTTAGAAAAGATCTGAATGCCAAATTTATTTCAAATATCTTTACAAACAAACAAAACACATCGAATTTTGTAAAAAAAACGTGTTTTTGGACCGATTGGTCCTATGGGAGCTATATGATCTAGTCAAACGATTTGGATTAAATTTAGTACAGTGCTTAGGAACTATAAAATACTCACGAATGTCAAATTTGGTCCCAATATCTTAACAAACAAACGAAACACAACAAATTTTGTTAAGAAATCGATTTTTTGGAAGATCGGACCTATGGGAGCTATATGATATAGTCAACCGATTTTGTTCAAATTTGGCACATTGCTTAAGTGGTCTAAAAAATTTCCAAACGACAAATCTGGTTAGGATATCTTTATTAAAAAACGAAATATAGCTAATTTTTCTTTAAAAAAATGCAAAACTTTGAGTTAATACCAACTTGGCTATAAATATGTTAACAAAATGTGGGCGCAAAGGAACTCGCATTATGACTGATAAATAGTTATTTTATATTTGAGGTGTTAAGCGATCCTGTAGGTCCCATAACTGATCAGGAATGGTCTCATAAAGCTGTCAGCCTTGCCTTTTGTTTACATCCGAAAATACTTTCTAAGAGGACAGCCTTTCAGCGATCTAGTTGCAATCATTCAAATTTTATTACTGTTTATGACGTCACAGATCCCTTAATTATACAAGATGATGCAATATTTAATGATGTGCGTTCCTTAAGCTTCGATGGCAGCCTGATAGCTCATCATAGATGGTCCTGGCAGTTAATTTAAGAATCTGACCATTCAAGCAGCTTGTTATAAGACACTTGGCCAACAGTCCCTATTTCTGGTATAGCCTTATAAGCAATTTAAGTCAGAAACAGGCAAGCTAATCTATACCAACTTGATGCATTTCTAAAATCCCTTGTCCACAAACTCTCGCAAAAAGTTCATACTTCCGGCTGAGCTCAAAAAAAATTGTAAAATTTCCTCAGATCTCTTAATTGCCCTCTCTATTATCTGAAATCTTTACAAATTCTCAGACAAACTAAAAAATAAGCCCTACCATTTTTTACACATTGTTCCGATTTTGGTCGTCTTTCATTCATCTTGCCGCATTTCTCATATCTGCCTTGTACACAAATCCCAGCTTGCAGCTTACATTTCCAATTTAGCTTCAATAAATTCAAACTTTGGCCAGATCTCTTAATTACTCGCTTTCATTCTGCTGCTATACATCATTTAGAGGGATATATCTGGAATCGTTACAAACTGTCCAACAAAGTTAAGCTGACCGGATCAGGAACAAAACGCTTGCGAAAAAAAAAACCCCCCCAAAAGCGAGCTAACCATTCTGTTGCACTCTCCCAGCTGCCTCTCTCCCCCGAACCATTCCAGGCACTTTCGCTCTCTTTCCGCTCTTTCGCCCGGCTGCATGCAAATTTCCATTAGCAATGCAAACGCAAAACTAGCCGCCATTTATCTGTCTAACTGCATGTGTATGCGTACGTGTGTGTATCTATGTGTGTGTATGGCAACATGGCAGTAGTTAAAATTTACTGCCAACCGCCGTTACCAAGTTGCAAGTTGCTGCTAGTTGCAAGTTGGGCTTGTTGCAAGTTGGGCAATATGAATACGCATTTTATGCACAGCAAGCAGCAGCAGCAGCGACGAAGCATTTTAATGGAAAATTTTATTGAAAGCCAACAAAGCGGGCTCAATAGCACGGCTAATGGCGTTAGTTTCAAAATGGACGCTGGTGCTGGTGGTGATGGTGTTAGAACTGGGTGCCGCCATCAACCAGCTTAAAAGTTAAATAAATGCAATGAAGCCAAGTAGCCAAGTTGCTTTTCGGATCTAGTGAACTGCAAGAACTATCTCGTTTATATGAATTTATTAATATCGTATCGCCTTTGACTTTTATGTTCTTGTATCCGTTCGCCTGCGGCCCAAAGGCCAAGCAACAGAAGATTGTAAAAAATGTTGCCAATAACTTGGCTTTAATTTTTTGCAATTTCTTGCCAAAGGCAAAACAAATAACTTGAATAGCAAGAGAGCATTAAATAAAACACAAAAGAGGCGGGGCAGTAGAAGAGCATCGAAGGAGAGAGATATTAATAAAGCAGAATTGCGTAAAAAATATTTGTTCTGTACATAATTATATGAAGGCGAGTTTTTAAAAAAAAATTAATAAATGGGATATGGAGACAATTCTGCTATGAGTGAAAGATGGTCTTTGAGAAAAGTGAAACGAATTTTTATAAATGCCACAATAATAATAAACGAAATTGTATTTTGTGCTTTATAGAAAGCAGTCATATTAAGTATACGCTTGGGTGGCTTTGAAAGAGCAAACCCAAATAAAGATTTTTGAAAGAAAGTGTTAAATCAATGTCACAGAAATGATTACTGATATTCAAATTAAAAATGAAATTAAAAATAACTAATAAATAAAAGTAGATTCGCAGTTGAAACTTCGGACGCCAGGATTATAGCTAATTTAAATAGAATATCAAACTTTCAATATTAAGTATACGATATATGCTGATTTTTAAACAGTATTTTCTGGTAATTAAATTTAAATTATATTTATGTCAAAGTTCAGACCATCAACACATAGGGTTTGATTTGCCGGGGCGTTTAGAGTTAAGGCAGAGAGTCTTTAATCCAATGAACACCAACTGGACTTATTTTCACACACTGGTAGAAAATGCGGTCGACTCATTAGTCTCCAACATCAACTCGGTAAACGAGATTGATTTGGCTGTAAACCAGCTTGAAGATGTGCTGATCTCCTCTTTCCAAGCCAGTACGGTTGTACGCTCTTACCAGACGAAACGCGAGGTGCCTTGATGGAACGCCAACCTAACGGCTAAAAGGAAAACTGTTAAGAGACTCTTCAATAAAGCTAGGAAAACCAGGCAATGGGAGCGCTGCACTCACTGACTACAACAAGGACATCAGAAACTATAGGGGAAACCTGGAAGAACTTCTAATGTCCAAAAACCTTACGGAGGCGGGCCAAAGAGTCCTTAAACGGGGTGTGATGGCTCCTTCACTTCAGTCCGTAGGAAAATATTGGAGCTTTTACTCCAAACTCACTTTCCAGGCTCTTCAATCTGCAACGGGGATGCCCAACTCTCAGATTGGATCGAGCCAAATCTCCGAGGGGCTGCCAGAATATCTGGCACCATTTTCGATGCCGACAAAGTAAGATGGGCAATTGGCTCCTTTGAACCTTTCAAGGCACCTGGTGGGAACGGAATTTTTCCAGTACTTCTCCAGAAATGTCTGGATTTCATCCTAAACCCACCGATTTGTCTGTTTAGAGCAAGCTTTGACTGGGGATATATACCTCGCTCTTGGAGGAGAGTACGGGTTGTCTTCAACCCCAAATCTGGCAACAGGCCAATATACAAGCCCAAGTCATTCAGACCAATCAGTCTAACCTCATTCCTTCTGAAAACAGTAGAAGGACTTAACGATCTGCACATCAGAAACAAACTGCATGGCGCGAACACGCTGCATCCAATGCAGTTTGCCTATTCCAAAGGGAAGTCAACAGAGGTTGCCTTTCACCATGATTTCGAGGTAGCTTTCGACAATACTGACTTAGGTTCTATCTCTAGAGCGTTGGCTCGCAAAAACATAGAGCCACATTTGACCGCATGGATTGAATCCATGCTCCGACAGAAGGACATAACTTTATCTCTACATGGTACAAAAGTCAGCATAAGAGCTGTAAAGGGTTGTCCACAAGTAGATGTGTTATCTCCCCGTCGATATTTTAACTAAGCTGACAGTGCTTGGTTATAAAGTCATTGGGTACGCAGACGACCTGGCTATTATAGTGACGGGTAAATACGAAAGCACCATCAAACAGATCATGGATAGTGCTCTTCAAATAACCCTAAACTGGTGTCTAAGTGAAGAGCTTACCATCAACGTCCAAAAAGCTGTGATTGTTCCCTTCACGAAAAGATACAACATGGAGCTTCAGAGCCTTGTTATACATAACACTTAGGTGGAGTAGTCAGACCAGGTCAAATATCTAGGTGTAGTGCTAGACAAACGACTCAAGTGGAACTCCGATTTAAAACTAGTGCTCTCCAAAGCAAGTTGGACCATGTGGGCTTGTTGAAAATTCTTTTCAGCCCTAATATTATAGAATGGAAATACCGTATGATGGTACGGCCTATCGCAACATATGCAGCCCTTCTGTGGTGGCCCAAGACGCAGCAAATGCTTCAAAGAGTATGCGTATCACTCTCGGAGTTTACTACGTATTAAGATCACATCTGGACTCTTAGAAAGTGACACTGGTTATGCCGCACTTATATTTCTATCCTTTGAAGTATCGATCTGCTGTAGATCAGATCTTATGATCACGAAACCATTTCATAACAAGAAATTTGGATCACTTCCCCAAGTCGGGAGACTTGGGCTGAAGGCAGCCTCTGTGAAAACCTCCGGTGGCAACAATGGTTCACGGATGGGTCCAAAACTAAGCAGGGTGTAGGTGTTGGACCCAACACCAGAATTTCTACCGCATTGAACATCTGGCCCAGCGTCTTTGAAGCGGAGATTCATGCCATAGAGATATGCGTCATTAGTATCCTTCTCAAGGGAACTAGGGGAACAAACATCTGTATTTACTTAAATAGCCAAGCTGCTATTAGGGCATTATCAACCTGGATCACCTCCTCCAGGATGGTTAAAGAATGCCATAACTACCTCCAAACCCTGTCCGCCCGAAACGAAGTCGTGCGATGTTGGGTACTGGGACACTCAGGAGTGGATGGTAACACGATCGCTGACAATCTCGCACAACAAGGTGCCTCCCCCCTGACTACATCTCCTGCGCCGTTTTGTGGTATCGGTTGGTCCACAATCAAAACCATGATAAACAAATGGGCCGCCGGAAAACATAGAAGATACTGGTTCTCCCTTCCGGGGCTTCGTCAAGCCAAATCAAACCTCTGGATGCGATCAAGACAAAAGTTCTTGTCAGAGCGGACCTAAGGTTCCTGGTAGTATACCTATCTGGCCAACACACTGTCAGATACCATCTTCAGAAAATTGGCCTATCGGTCTCTTCAGAGCGCAGACTCTGTTTAGAAGACTATAAAACCACCAGACATATTTTCTGTGACTGCCCAACGCACGTATGGGAAAGAAACGGATTAGTCCCTTCTATCTTAGGATAATACCAACAAAAGACCTACTGCTATTCATACGGAAAGCGGAAAGTCTTTTGCTTTAACTTAAGGGTATGGTACAAAAGACTTTTTGGTCGCAGTGCCCCACCTCTCTGTGAGGAACCCTTTTTGTGGAAAAAAGAAATAGATTGTTAATAAAGAATTTACTTTTGTTATATTATACGATCAACTGAACTATATACTATTTGATTAAAAAAACCTTTAAGCTTAAAAATAAAAAAATAAAAATTTTGAAAATACAAATTATTTCTGTCATATTTTTTTTTATTTATGTATATAATTACAAAGTAGACATTAATTACATATTACGAGGGGTATTCAAAAAGAAAGTTTCCCTAATTTAAAAAAAAAGTACAAAAAAATTTTAAGTTACAAAATGAATATTTATTAATTATTTGACTCACAAACTATTTTTCTACATACTCACCTTCGACTTGAATACATTTTTCGTATCTGTTATAGAGTTTATAAAAACCTTCTTTTAAAAAAAAAGTGTCCAATTGTGAATTGCGTTAGGTGTTTTGTTGGTTGATTTTTTGGAACCTGGTACAACAATCAATGCGGATCGTTACTGCGAAGTTTTAAATAAGCTTAAAAAAGCCATCAGACGAAAACGTCCAGGAAAATTATCCAAAAAAATCTTACTCTTTCATGATAATGCACGGCCTCAATCTGCTCAAAAAACGAGAATTTTATTGGAAAAATTCAAATGGGAAATTTTCGATCACCCACCCTACTCTCCGGATCTCGCACCAAGTAGGCAGCATTTTGTTTCAAACGAAGAAGTCCAAACATATGTCAAATTGTGGCTCCAAAAACAGGACACGTCTTTTTTTAAAGAAGGTTTGCATAAACTCTATAACAGATACGAAAAATGTATTCAAGTCGAAGGTGAGTATGTAGAAAAATAGTTTGTGAGTCAAATAATTAATAAATATTCATTTTGTAACCTAAAAATTTTTTTGTTATTTTTTTTTAAATTAGTGAAACTTCCTTTTTGAATACCCCTCGTATTTTAATTCAATATATTTTATTTTATTTATTTATTTTATTTGTAGAATTTTATTGTATATATTTATTTTATTTATAGAAGCAATAGATTTTCATAAAAAAGTATATCTAAATATTAAATTAATAATAACTAATTTAAAAAAAAAATTAAATAGCTTTAAATTGGTTGGATGTGCATTATATATACAAAAATTATCAGAGTGGAATAGATCAATAGATTGGAAAAGTTATTATGTATATTTTATATATTTTTTAATTTCAATATCTTTAATTGAAAAAATGTTTTTCGAAGAGCATTATTCGTTAATAAGATTTAGATTGTCATATAAAAGAAAATCAAAACATAAAATTATTAAAAGCTCGTTAAATTATAATCGAAATAATAGAACAAAATTGATTGGATATACATTATATACACAAAAAGGATCAAAACCAAATAGATCGACTAAAAAAGTGCTCCGATTCAAGAGTATAATTAGTATATAATTAATATATTTAATATATTTTCATCAGAGCACATATTTGAGCTTGCTTTTTATCAAAAACCAAATCAAAGTTGTAAAAAGCTTCAATAGCAAGCAACAACTTTTTAAATGCGAATTTATATTTTATTATCTTTACTAAATTATTAAAAATAATAAAAAAATTTATTTGATTACTTTCGGCCTTACAAATTTGTAATTATCCTGTAATAATCCTGTTTGTTGACAGTTTGACATTTAATTTTCTGCTAGTGATGTTTAATAATTAAACTTTATTGTAGCCGCATAAAAATTTGAATTATCTTTAAATTCTTAAAAAAAAAAATTTTACACAAAATATAAAAATTGTTAAATTTTGTTTTAAAACTGGAAAAGCCTATTACAAAGCGCTTCACGTTCTTCCACGCAAAATTGACTGCCTTTTTTGCTTTTGCGCTTTCCAACACTATAAGTTCATTTATTTCTAACTTTTTTATTGCTTACAAAAAAATTTCCAAAATAAATATGGAATTGCCAAATCCAGCTTAAAGGAAATAAACAAAGAGAACAAAAGCAACAACAACAACAAAAATGAACGTAGAAATGAACAAAATAACGGCAGCAACAGAGTTAAAAAAAAACGGTTCAGCAAAATATTGCACAATTTCCATAAATCGGCAGAGTGAGAGCGGGAGAGAGGAAGAGAGCGAGCAATTGGAACAACTTTTTGGGAGAGACAGAAGGAGAGAGAGAAGCAACGGCACAGCTCTAACAACAAAAGGCTGGAAAACTGCTGTTAAACTGTTGTTTAAACGCATCAAGTGTGTGTAAGAGGGGCGCTATAGAGGAGTTATAAAGGGGGTGTGGCAGCCACAAGCAAACACAGACGCGGCCACTCCAGTCTCGAGCACACACACACACACACAGCCATATGCATGAATGTATTGAAAATCCCTTTGATTTTTTGCCGCACCGTTGCAAACAGCAATTTGGCAAATCCTTTCACAATCAAAATCAACCACAGATGAAATTCCTATTCGATATTTCTGAATGCGACTCTGTGTGTAGCTGTATGTCGAAGTGTGTGTGCAGTGTACCTGTGGAAATGTGTATATGTGTGTGTGTGTTGGAGCCCTCATCTAGCCTAAACATAACTGTGCTGATGCAGCAGACGCAAAAAAGTTTTTTAGACTTCTCTCAGTATGCTGGAAATCATTCAACTGTAAAACGCCAAATTAGCGTTAAGTGCATCTCCATGTGTGCGTAGGTCTGTAAGTATGTCTGTGTGTGTACGCGTGTCCGTGTAAGTATCAGTGTGTAGTGAAGTGTAGAGTTTTTACTACAAGGCGCTTAAGCAATTTACGAGACCAAAAACTGTATTCAATTTTTGGCTTGCACTTCCTTGAATTGTTTCCTTTTGCCTTTTTGTTTTTGGTTGCATTACGCATACGCCGCGTGTTAACTGCTTTTAAAAGTCAAGTCAATAAGTTGCACCTGTAAACTAGCATTACCAGCATTGTTTATACTCTAGCGCAGGTTATTTGAGCTTTGTTCGGGAAGTTGTTACAGAATATAAAAATTGACTTTACAGTAAGTTTTTAAGGGGAGTCCACTACATGCTCGCTTATTTAATGTAGTACATTGTGACGATAAAATCTTCGACAGTTTCATTAATTTTAAAGCGCTTAAATTTAATCGGTATACAGTAAACAACACCACAAGAAGAAGTAAATAAAGATATGAAATAAAAATTTCAAATAATAGACTCAATGAGTTAAAAAATTTAGCTAGATACTTCGTTACTTCATCGTTCGACGAGTGGCGTTAGCATGGTGATAGAGCAGTTTAATCGTACCTCCTGTCCTAACATCACCTCTCATGGTATTCCGTAATATAGTATAATAATAAATAGTAAATAAAATTGTCCAATAAAATTTATGGAAAAAAGATTAATTCGAGGGATGACTTCGAAAAAAGTTATCTTCGTTTATTAAAAGTATCATAAATTAAATAAGAAAATCTTTATAGATAAGAATTGTATTTGGAAACTTCTGGAATTTTCCCCTTTAACCTTGAATATCTTGGGACTGTAGATGTTAATCTCAAGCTCCAAAATCAAGAAAAACGGCAGTCTCATAGCAAGTATATCTTTACTTTTCTATTACAAGGATGTTATGCTGAAGTCTCACGCTCTAACTATGTACTAAGTACCGTGAAGACCTTTAAAGTTGCCATCTTCAGAATAAATATAGTTTCTTTCAATTGCAAGATTTACTTTTACAAGCCAATAATAGAAAAACAGGTAAACTCCAAATGTATATAAAAATGAATTATTTTGAGTAGAATGTAAACAAATAAACTTATATGCAAAACAATTTAATTGATTTGAATTAAATAAATATAAGGATTCCAATATTTTTCAACTAAGTAGTATAATTTAAAAAAAATTGGAACTAACTAAAAAAAATTTAAAACAAATTTATTTATATTATAAAACCATTTTTTGCATTTATTGTGTTTTTAATTTATTTATTTTTGCTTCATTAATATTATTAATTATTTTTATATATTATTACAAGATTTTTATATTTATTTTATATTTAACGCCAAGCTGTAGAAGATTTTATCCAGTATTCCTATTTTTTAGAGAATTTTACGCAGAAAATTTTGTATAACATTGGGGAAAATTTAAAAGCTCTGGTAAAATGTTATTTGCAAAAACCGATTTTTACGACCTTAAATATCTAGAGACAGTGTCATGATGCTCATTGGTACTTTTAAGGTTGTTCTTAAAATGTCAAAACTATTATTCAAGTCAAGTTTTAACTTATTATCTTTCAATTCCAAGGAATTAGGCACATTTGTCATTTTTCGAGGTACTGTTTACTATGGCGAACATGCGAGGTACCATCACAAAAATAAACATTACTTCCGCTATATTATAAACCAATTCTTAGATTTTTAAATAAAAAAAACCATTATATTCTTATAAAAAAAAATCATTTAATTAAAAAAATGAAAAGGCAAAATCACTTAAATTTTTAAATTAAAAAAAAAAAACAAAAAATAAAATAAATTAATATAAAATTTTGAAAAAATTTTTATATGTGTAGATATCATAAATATTATTATTTTTTAGGATTATGTTGAAAATAGCTTTGTGCTAAAAAAAGTATATTTGTTTTTTATTAAATAAATGTTTAAATATATTATACACTTAGGTACAGGTTTATATTTTTAATTATTCAATAACTATAATTTAAAAAACAATATTTTTTTTATATTATACAGAAACCGTATGTTTTTCATATTTTAATTACAATCTGTATTGCTATTGTTTGACAATAAGTAATTTTACTAAATAATACTTAAATACTAGATACTAAAAATATAACAAAATATGGAAATATAACATGCTGAATATTAACAACATATATAAACCTAACAATTGTGACATAAAATTTCAATTTAAACCTAATACTGTACCAAATAAGCAGTATAACTAAACATTTTTTTTATATTATCAGATAAGCAGTATTAATCAAAAAATCATCAATATCAAAGAGATCACACTTAATTTTCATATTTGGTAAGTCTTATTCGAAATATATAATTTCAAATATAAAATTCTGCTATGGTAGAAAGGTAGAGGGCTATCGAAATGATTTGAAGAAAGTTATCTGAGTACATAAAATTCTACTTTTGTATTTTAAGTCTGGTGTGTCAATCTTTGAGGATCTTCGAGTATCCAACGAACACTCAATTAAATGCCTTTCATTTTATGCTTTTTTTATAGCACATAAACTTTAATTCTAAACGTTTTTAACTCCTTACACGATTTTTTATGCAAAAATGCAATTAACATATTTGTAAATTGTTTATTTTTTTAATTGGGTTAATCGATTAAATAAATAAATATAATAAAAAAAAATTAAATAATTAAATATGTTGTACATATTTTTATATTAAACGTATATAGCTTTTTTATGTTTTGATATTGATTTGTAAGCATAAAAAAACTAAAATATAAAAATAAAATAAAAAATAAAAAAGCCAAAATCTAGTTTGTATTTTTGCTAATTAATAAAACGAATATCCATCAACCAAAAGTTTGGTGACGTAAAAACTTTACAAAGCCATGCACGGAACCGAAACATATTTGAATATATAATAAAAAAAAATTAAATAAATTAATTGTACATTTTTTTTGTAAATGCATATTTTTTATAGTTGCTATTGATTTGTGCAAAAAAAAAATCATAAAAGTACAAACGAAATTCGTTCTAATTCTGTTAATTAATCGAAAAATCCAGTTTGTAGTTAATAACATAAATAAAAAAAAACAATTGCTAAGAAAATATCCATCAACCAAAAGCTCGAGGACAGTAAAACTTTAAAAATCCATGCAGGAAACCAAAACATATGGAAAAAAAAATTTTTGTTTTAAGCAGTAATTTGAGTAACTGCGGTGTGAAAAAGAAAATCCTTGAACCAATAAGCATTTATTCACCTATTCGCACTGATTTTAAATCTGGATATAGCACTTTAAAAATTAAAAATAAGTTCGCCGAAAAAATTTGTAAAGCATCTTTGAGTATAAGTTGGTTTTCCCAATAGATCCTTTAGCGACAGATATCAGCTAAATAAAAAATTGTTTTAAAAAGAACTAAAAGATGAGACAGTATCTTATAGATATATTTCTCAGTGCCTATTCTTTTTAAGTGAGAAAAAAGTGTTGCTTTGAAAAAGTTCAGCTAAAAATTATCGGGCCTTCAAGGGCATCCTACATTTCGCATGCCACTTTGATAATTTCCTTGCGATTCATGTTGTTGTGTAATGAAAACTTTTACAACGCCATATGCAGGCTATTAAAAAGAACATCACAAGCTCACACTCGCACACACAAACACGCACAGACACAGATACAACACATGCGCCTTGGAATATGCAATCAAGCTCATTTATACTCATTAAGCGCTTATATGCACAAAGGGGTGTATGTTTATGGCGAGGGGGTTGAGGAGAGATCAGAGGTTGAGGCCATGCGTGTATCTGTTAATGCTCAGCGCAGCGTTGTTGCCTTTTTTTTCTTTGCTACTCTTTGCTCTTCTTCTTTTGACTTGCTTGCTAATATGTTTCTGATGTCTTCAAGGCGCACACATAGATACACGCACACACACAGATACCAACACAGATACTTATAGGCGCTAAGATAGGCGTCTGCAGCTAGGGCGCTGCAATAAACGCGTTTTTACTTAATGGCATAATGTGCGTCTGGTCGCTTCACTACAAATACACTCGCATGCACACACAGATACACACGCACACATACTAATAAGCTTACTTTGACTGTAAGTTGTCTGCCAAAGCAGTTTACTATATGAATATACTTGCAGTTAGCGTCGGGCCAGAGCTTAAGTAATTAACAAATTAAACTATGTATGCAGAAGATAGAAAATATGCGTTAAAAGTAAAAAGAGGTAGCAAAGTTGAAAGCCATGTTTCTGACGCTTTGGCAGAGCAGAAATAAACTGCAAGCAAGCAAACACTTAAAATATTATAAACTATATTGCATACTTTTAGGGGCACTTGGAAACTCTCTCAGGTCTGTTACAGTTTTCGCTTTCACATAAGTTTAGTCGTATATTTTTGTGAATTTATTTGGATTAAAGTTGTTTGCTATTAGCTACTTATAATAGTATCTAAAAATTAAATAACTTTAATTAAACTTTTAGCTGGCCTTTTGCCAGTGGTGGATTGTACAGTGAGAAAATTTCTCCAAGTACCACAAACTTCTTGAACGAATTTTGTCAGCTCCATGGAACGAATAGTTTTTAGGTGCGCATGCAGAATGTTCTGGTTTAATGACACTATAAAATTGCATTCATTTATATGCGGGACCACAAGAGCTTAGACTTACACTTTTATACATGACATACAGCTAAAGCATCGGCGCACCCAGAATCAAAGAAACTGAAGACGTTCTGAGCATGGACTAGTCATCTCATTCTTTGGATTCGATGGCAGCATTCTAGACATGTGGTCCAAGAGACCTCAGTCGTTAAATCAACAGATTAGCATAACACCTAGCTACTGCATTCATTCATAGAAGAGGTTCGACGTCAGATTCCCGACGCGAAAGGAGTGGGACATGAATTCGAGGGTAATCGAGATGCTCAAGAACTGCAGCTGCAATCTATGACTGACGTGATCCAAGATGGAGTCGCGGTGTATCGGAGCAGATGGGTCTGACTGACGGACGAACATCGACCAGTATCTTCTTCATCCTATCGCCTCAGGCAGTAACCTCGAAACACGACATCTTAACCAGGCGGAAGTTCTTATGGCATCAGAGAAGCATGTACAGGATGTAATGACATAATTTCACTTCTTCGCTAGTCAGCTGGCGGAGGTGATGTACTGATTCTCCGACAGTCTTAAGCAGCCTTGCTGCTGCGACTGCAAATCTGCAAGACCGGTCGAACTCAGAACTATGCATCAGACAATGCAAAGATGATCTCAATGCCTTTGCAAGCAGAATGTAACCAATCGCTCTCGTATGGGTTTTTCCAGATCCTCAGGAACGTATACGGGAATGCAAAAAGCTGATGAACTGGCGAGAAAATGGAGCATTAGATTGGCAAAGCAGTCGGACGGCAGCTCGTCGAAATTACTCACCTCAGCGCAGTATCAAGAGAGATACTTCTTACTGCGATGCTCAGTAAATGCTTACTATTGGGCGTGACAATTCCTAGATGCGAAAATGATGGTTAGTTGACGTCAACTTGCATTTAGATGTCCGGGCACCCGAAGGCCCCTTTAGAACGTTTTGGCCAAGTCAGAAATATTCGACAAGCGTTGAGAAAATCGTAGCCGTTTTAACTGACTAAGCAAGCACAAGAGCTAATTGATCTTCAGAATTAGCATCGACAATAGTTACCGAGCAATGCCATTGGCCTGATAATAGGAGACCATGCAATAGAAAATTGAAGCTTGTGCTATCCAGGAGAAGACAGAACGAGACAGTTTATGCAATTATTTAATGTGAGTAGCCCACAGATTGGGGTCACTTACAGCCACAAAGGCACTAAGAAGCCTTTCGTCAGGTTAGGACCCAGCGGGCTAGCGTGACTTGTGCCCACCTGATAAATCCGACACTATCATTTGCACGACATACAGTCAGGTTTCACTATAACGGACTCTTGACGTATGGTTTGAGCTACAACCGAACAGCAGTGGTTCGCCACTGAAGTGGTAGTAATGCACCTAAATGGAGCATTAGTGCTAATTGAGTGAAGTTGAATATGTTAGTCACTCAAACGGCAGCCCAAACCAGACCAACGGCAACCAATTATACATATTCATAGCATACTTTTAGCTGAGCATCATATATCATACTATAGCATAGCACAAAAGAAATCTACTTCCAAAGAACTCTTAACCAACAGCAACCCATAAAAGCCTCGAAAAGTTGTATTTATACACTATATTACATGGAACAAAGAGCATATTAAGTTTGTGCCTGCCGAAAATGAATATAACATACAGATGGATACGTCGGAGACTCCCAAAGTTACCTATAATATGATCAGGGTGACTAGAGAAGTCGTTATACCCGTTCCGACAGTCTGTATGAACATCTAGATCTCCTACGAGGTGTGTTCAAAAAGTAGCGCGAATTATGAATTTTCGCGGGTTACGTATATTCGAATTTCGATGTTATTGTGACGTTATGTTGGTACTCATGTCTCTCACTTATGCCGACAAGCTCGGCCATTTTAAATGTTCACTTAATTATTGACAGCTGCTTTGCTTGCACGTGTTTTTGTCTATCGTCTTCGATTCTTACCTATTCAAAAAAATGGATCAAGGAACCTATTTCAAATTTTGTGTGAAAAACGAAATTAAGTGCGCAGATGCATTCCGAATGTCGACTGTGGCATGCGGAGAAGCTACCTTGGACCGAAGCAATGTTTATCGGTGGTACAAAATGTTCTCAGAAGGCCGAGAAGATGTAAACGACGAAGAGCGTGCCGGACGTCCGACGCACTTCAACAACAGACGAAAAAATTGATGAAGTGAAGAAAATGGTATTGGCCAATCGTCGAATCACGGTTCGAGAAGTTGCTGAGGTCCTAAACATATCGATTGGCTCGTGCCATTCGTTTGTTTGCTAATGATATTGGGCACCAAATTTGGTATTCGTGAAGTTTTTTATAGTTCCTTAACAGTGTATTAAATTTGATCAAAATCGGTTGACTATATCATATAGCTCCCATAGGACGAATCGGTCCAAAAAAACGTTTTTTATACAAAATTCGTTGTGTTTCGTTTGTTGGTAAAGGTATTTGAACTAAATTCGGCATTCAGATCTTTTTTAAGGTATTCAAATTGTGATCGAAATCGGTTGACTATATCATATACAAAAGTTCCCATAGAAACGATCGGTCTAAAAAATGTTTGTTTAAAAATTCTTCTGTTTTTAGTTTTTTATAAAGGAATCGGATTTTATTGCAAGATAGTGGTACGGGGTATCTCAAAGTCGTCCGCGCCCGACTTTACGTACGCCAATTTTTATAATAATTTGTGTATTTGAGTCTATTAACTTCATAAGTATCACTTATAAACTAAATACTTTTATCTAATATAGCCCTTGCCAACTTTATCAATCTTTGAGTTGGTCACTCTATTAGTTTTGGAACTCTGCCAATATTTAACTATCGAAATTTGCGCGTATAACAACCCGCATATGTATAATACTTACACTAAGGAACTAAAAATAATAATAATAGATGCGATGGATGCCATACCTCTGAAAGGGTAGAATTACCTGGGCACTGCAGTCGGCCGCGGGGAAGTTTGAGAATGTCCATTGACTTTATTCTAAAATAAAAGAATAAATTTCATTTTTTTTTGGCTGTTTTTTTACCAATTCATTCATCAAAACGCTTTAACAATAAATTCGCTTACAATTCACAACTGATTTAAGCGATGATTATATGACGTCTTTAAGCTTCAATTAGTTGTAAAAAGTTATTTTTTCGTATATTAGTTTATTAGTTTATATGCAGAAGTTTCACACTTAGCTTTCTATAATCTATTAAAATATTTCAGTTTTTATGGGATACCTTCTTAATCATTCTTCTGGTTTCACAAATCCGCGTCTATCGGGACTGAAAGGGGAGGACAAACCGAGCCCTTAATTTCAGTACCACGGGTTGAGTATTCGTCCAAGCGTACTCATTTAGGTCGGCCCCCTTGTGGGAGTATCGTGGTGGCTGTGGTTGAAACCCAAATCGCGGGTAGAGTCAGCTTGGCTCGGCGTGGTTCTCTTTGGATCTCCGAAGGGTTTGCCGAGTCCATCGCCATTTTTGTAGCTATTTGATTGGATTTTGAAATTTCGAGAATTCTTCAATAATTCTTCTTAATCTTCAGTTTGGTTCTTGAGTAACCAAACTGCCGAGATAACTAAAAGCGCCTAAAGCGCACTTCACGCCGTCGTCATTGATGACGATAGGACGATCCAACAATCAGGAAAGGAGAGGAAGCATCTATCAATTCTAAACCCTGACTCCCCTACTTAGCAACTCTCACATTAATAAAAAATAAAATTTAAATGTGAAACAACTCTAAAAATGTTAATACTTCTTAATTTTTTTATAATAAAATAAACTAAGTAAATGTCAGATTTAAATATGTCCCAATTTCCCTAATGTCTAACCATCTTATTAAACACATACTTAACAATAGCTAACAATTGAAGTCATAAATATAGCAGAAAATCCTTTTCAAAGGGGTTTTCAACGAACGTCTATAAATTCCAAATGAAGTATCCAATTGAGCGCACTCAATAAACCCGAAAGAGACCAACAGACGCAATTTTATATCAATTTTTTATTTCCAACAATCAGGCAAGCGAATTGCCATGCAATTTATAATGTAATCGTTTAATCGATAACATTTCGATAATATGCTTAAAGCGAATTTGTCAAACAATTTCCTAGCAATTTAATGCCCCACTGCTGCTGCGGCTGCCATCTTCGAAAATGGCCAAAAAAGCTGTCGGTCGCTTCAAATGAGCCTCATAAATAAATTTATTTTCATTATAAGTAATCTTCAAACCCTTTTACACAGAGCATTGACCAGCTCCAGCTCCTCCGTTCACTTCTTGAGCGTATAATTTAGGGCATATTAAAATTTACGAGTTCCAACTGTTGCCTGTTGGACTTTGTTGGGAATGCTGCATTGCAGCTGTAGTATTAATAGTTAGAGTTACATTTGGCCAAAATCACATAAATCATACGCCCAGTTGTACGCAAGTAAACATTTGGCGTTAATTGTAAATAAATAACATATTAAAATTTCCAGTCAATAAGTTTAAGCTCGTAATTAAAAGTAATAATGTGCTACACTCACACACACACACACAAATGACAACAAGAACAACAACAAGGAGTCCGGAACCAGATGGGTAAGATTTTCGGTACGTACCTGCCAGAACAGAGCCTGGTGTCGGGTTGCCAACGGCAGTCAGTCGAGTTAAGTTGAGTTGAGGCCAAAAACTTTTTGCAGAAAGGTCAATTAAACTGCATTAAGTTTAATAACTTTTGTGTAAACGAAAGCTGGCGAAACAGTTTGGAAATGTTTGCAGACAGCCTCTTGGCCGCAAGGACATTAAAATGGCTACCAAGGCAGGACAAAGCAGCAAAGGGCTCTCTTCTCAAAGCGGCAACGTGCTATAGCCAATGGGATTTGTACTGCTGGATGAGCTTAGCCGAGCGGATTATGTACGGAACAGACCCGGCACGTTTAAAAGCAACATATTGTTGTATCCATGTGTGTGTGTGCATGAGTGTGTGTGTGACTCTGCGGCATGCCACACGCTGCGACAATAACAACAACAGGAACAACACCTGTTTATGGTTTTTAGCCAAAAATTTTACAACTGCCATGCGGCAGTGCGATAGAGCACACAGCGCCCTTTACCGGGCTTCCAGAATTGTTATACTCTTACCAAGGAGCTCTACCGACTTGTTTAGAGAAGTTTGTCGGACCAAATGGAAAGACAATTTACTTCTAAAGAGTTTACCGAAATTAGTTTTTATTTTGTACGGCTCTATCCAAATATACTTCCTGGAATCCTAAATCAACGTTAAATCTAGAAGCTATCAGATACACCAAGACTTTTGAAGCAAAAATTTATTGATTCTTCTTTCAAAAAATGCGGAAAAACTTACCCTTCCATCCAACATACATATTCGAAAGTGGTATTTATTTATCAAAATCGTAACCATTATCACAAGCTCGGGATAACTGAAATAATTTAGAATAAAATTATCTAAAATAATTTCACGTTCTAAGGACAATCCCAAAAAAAATTTGTAGGATTTACTTAAACTTTTCCCTTTACACCTTTCCAAAATTCAAAACTAGACATGATTAAGAAAAGATCTCTTTTCAGCGATGTTATGGAATTAGAGGAAGATATTGTAGAAAACTAATAAAAGATTTTACCAAATTAAAATATTTCAAAGTACTTTCAAAGAAAAATAAAATTAGTTTAGAGAAAAAACGTCTTTTTACGATTAAACAAACAAAAAACAATAGAAACAAGCATAAAAGAAAGATATTTAAGAAAACTAACTTAATAAAATAATTTGACAAATTAGAATTCTTCAAAGTATTTTAAAGAAAAAAACAACGTCTTTTAATGATTTCCAAAAAAAAAAGTACTAAGTAAAGTCACCAATCCCTCAATTAATAATAACACTGTACAACAGTGATTTAGAACTTTTCAAGTGACCTAGTTGTAACTTAAACATTTATCGTCCGATTTTGATAAACCATGACTTTTCTTACTCGACATTAATATTTCTTTAAGATCAAATGTAAAAAAGGAAATGGTGAAAAGCGGTAAATCTTAGATAACCTTTAAAAAATCTCGTAGTTGCTTTGTATGAAGTGTAAACAAATATATATCATCTTAAAGCTTGAATCTTCTTCTTTCCAAAACCGTAAAGCAATCGAAAATCGGTTGAAAAATGGCGACGTTGTGATTGTGGGAGTGATCGCAGTAACCGAAAAACGGCTTTTAAGCAATAACTTTCGATTTTGGGAGTGTTAGACAATTTTAAAACACACTATCGTGATCTACTCGTCAAGACCTACAACGTACACTAGGTCACTTGAAAAGTTCTTTGATTTTTTTTTGTTTTTGTAGTACTGTGTAATTACCTATCCAGTTTTTCTTTTTTTTAGAAACCAATATTAAATTTAAAACTATAAATATTGGGTTTTAATTTTTATTAAAATTAAATGTTTTCTCGGTTTTATTTACAAAAAAATATTTAAGCTTTATAATAAAAAAAAAAAAAATTTTAAATTTCGCCAAATTATTTGCAAAAAAACCTAAATATTTTTGTATTAAAAGTTTTTCAGTTCTTTTTTTTAGAATGTTTACTTAGCTTAGCCATTATTCATTAATTACTATTATAAACATTAGTTATGCAATTTATTATTTAAAGTACTGATCCCGATGGAATCTGAAACTTTGGCATATAAAATTTACATTTTTTAAAAAAAGCTATGACTTGTCCATGTAAAATCTACTAAATCAGTTATCGATAAGTCGATTAATAATCGGAATTTTGGGAATTAAAATTACTAAATAAATATTTAATAAATTCTTTATCACAAATGAAACATATGTACTTACTCGACTGGCTTCATGTATTTTTACCCATATAGTAGATTAAAATTCTCCCAAAATAAAAATAAAAACCTTGATTTCTACATAACCTTAACCTTTTTCGTATAGATAAGGCTTGCAAAACTAAAAAAAATAGCAAACAAAAATTAAAAATATTGAAAAAAAAGTTAAATAAAAAATATAAAAAATATTCACTGCCGAAACCCGGGATTGAACCGGGGACATTTAGATCTTCAGTCTAACGCTCTCCCAACTGAGCTATTTCGGCACTTGATAGTAAGCAAGAAAAAATGTTAGATAGATAAATGAAATAAAAAGGACAGTGGAGCACAATAGAAAAGTGCAGTTAAAAATAGAATTGTATAAAAAAAAGTTAAGATTAGAAAAAATTACACTAGTCGACAAATTTCACACTTTTTTTTCTCCAGAGATGAGACTAATAATTTTATGTAAGAGCGATGTTTCAGCATTCAAAATCCGATTTTTTTACTATCCTCTTATAGATCGATTTTTTACTAGGACTATTTTAGTGAAAAAGGACCTTTTTCTAATGGGTTGCACATATGATGTCATAAAATCTGTACTAATTCGTATTTTTTCATAATTTCTTTTCATATTGCCCTAAAAATCGGTAACCTGAAGCAAAAACCACAGCCTAAAAAAGGTCCTTTTTCACTAAAAAAGTCCTAGAAAAAAAACGAGCTATGAGAGGATAATAAAAAAACGGATTTTGAATGCTGAAACATCGCTCTAACATAAAATATAAGTCTCATCTCTGGAGATTTTTCATCGTTGACTAGTGTTATTAATAATTTTAATCGATTTTTGGTATTTAGGTGCTATTTAATTCTTAATATTTATTTTATACCCTTTACTTCTAATCTTACCAATTACTGAGAATATATAAGAATAACATGGATCTTTTTTTTGAAACCCTTACGTGTTGATTAAGGAATATCCTTACAAAATTTACGTACAACTAAAATATTTTCTAAAAGCAATACATTCGAGCGAAATTATCGATAAAACGATGATCGGCAGTGAAAAAATATTTTTTTAATTATTTAATACTAAAATCGAAAAGCTTTTAAATGAAAACCAAAGCCTGAGCTCTATAGCGTTATACCACAAATATTTTCAGATTCGGTGAAAAACTTGCAAAAATCTAAATAAAATAGACTTTGTCGAAGAAACAACCAATAACCAAAGTGGAAAAATTCCTTCAATTTTTGATTCTTCTCAAGCTCGTAAAAGAAAATATTTAAAAATACAAGCAAAACATGAAATAAAGCTCTTAATCAAACACTCTTTCAATGTCTCGAATCCCAGCCCCAATGACGCAGCCCACACAACATTTTTTAATTATTATTTAAATAAGAATAAGATTTTATAAATTATTGTAAGTGTCTATCAGAAGCGCTTCGGTAAACGAAAATAACCAAACCGAACTATTTTATTCGGATTCACTTTTGTGTGCTCAGGAAAGCGAATTTTTTAATCGATAACTTTGCATATTTTCCATTTTATTTCCGATAAATTCGCATATTTCCCCTATTTTCGTAATAAATTCTCACGTTGTGTTGACGCGAGATTATATTTTGTTTGATACAAGACAGCTGACATTGTTTTATAAATAATAATATTCAAAAAGTTACTTAAGTATCACAAAGGGCCTATCCTTGGCCTAAGTGAGTCGGGACGTCGGTCCCAACTGCCGCCCTAACCTAACTTAAGTATAAAATGCGTACTTTTTAAAACCTACTTTACGTATTCGTTTGAATTCCTTTTGCAACAAAAAATTCGGTTTCAAAATCCAATTTTAAAAAAAAAGGAAAACAAATCCGTATAAAAAGTTCGTTTATTGGATTTGCAATTTTTTTTGTTTCCAAGTTTTCAAAAATACAATACAATTTTTTTTTAATTGGATAAAATTAAAATAAAATATTCGGATACGTTTTTCGTTATTTAAAGATTTAAAAAAATGTTGTTTTTAATTTATTCCTTTATTTAGAAGTTTTCAAAAATATAATACAGCATTTTTTAGTTCATTTGAGTAACATTAGAATACAATTTAGGATACGTTTTTGGTTTTTAAACATTAAAAAACAATTTTTTTCAATGTTTCCTTTGTAAGCTGTCAATAATACAACACATGTTTTTTAATTATTTAATTAATTACATCATCTAAACATTATTTCCTTCATAAAACACTTGTTATATTTATTTAAATAAATATTTTTTATTTATTGTTTATTATTATTATTTATTATTTGTAATAAATCTAAAATAATGGGAACTATGCCAACAACTCTTAAAAAAAAAATAAATAATTCTCTGTTAGACCCCTTGGAGGAGGGGCATAGGGGACTTCTATTTCGAACAGAACAGGGACCTACAGTTTATAGCCGTATCCGAACGGCGGTGTCTTTAATTAATATAAATAATAGCCTCTTAAAAAAGTAATTGTTTAAAGAGCGTCGCAAAAGTATCTTGAGCGATTATTTTTAGACTAAAACCATCAATCCCAAGCCATACTAGCTCCATTTGCTCAAAGATTAAGCCAAACAAAACTTGCTAGCCAATTCATAATAGCGTGAGAGTATTTAGAGGTTGAGGCAACCAAAATTGGCTTTTGCCAGCAACTTTTATGTTTTGTTTTGGGCCAAAAAGTTTTCGGAGCCAACTAATTTTTCCTGTCAAATGCACAGACGGCGACGAGGACAGGACGACAACAACCCCACAAAGCAACAAATAAAAAAATAAAAATAAAACCCAAATCTAAAAGAAAAAAATAAAAATAAAGAGAAACCGAGACGGCGTCTTACGAGGACGTCGCCAGCATTGTCAAAGGGCTAAAGGTGAAATTAAATGTAAGCAGCTCTGCTCAGGTATGCGTGTATGTGTGTGAGTGTGTGTGAGTGTGCGTGTTGCTGCGTGTTTGTGCATGTCTGTGCGTGTGTGTGGGTTCCAGTGTTGGTTTACGCTTGATTATGCGTTTGCATGCACATAAAGGCAAAAGTCAAACAGGAGACAAACTTTGCGCGCGTTTGCTGCGACAACAACAACAACGACGAGGACAACAATAATAACAACAAAAACAGCGTAAACATTGACATCCAGAACGACGTCCGTTTTGGGATCCCTTTTTTATTATTTTTTTATATGTGCTCATAATACCCTTATATATTTATATACATTGTATATATTTATATGTGTGTGTGTGTGTATTTACCTGGTCGAAAGTTAAGCAGCATGTTATATGTTGTTTTTTTTCTGTTGCGGTTATATACATATGTACGAGGGCAGGCTGAAAAGTTATAAGCTAAGGGGAGAACAATTGTGCCCAAAATTTATATTGAGATGGTCTATAGGTTGCCTAGCAGTATATGCAGGATTCTGCTCCGCAATAAGCCGCAAAGAATTCAATAATTTTTCTTTAAGAAACCCAAAAAAAATCGTTCCTGGCGTTTGATTCTCTTTCACGAAGCTACAGGCAACCTAAAAATTTGATAAAAGGCAATAAAAGTTATTCGTGGTAGGGCCCTGTATCGTTGAAGCGTCCAAATCCATTTTAATCTTAGCCTCGAAAGTTATCCTATATGAACTTGTATCGATAGTTGCATTTTACGGATACTATCGATGGTTTTGTTCGATATATCGGTAGTAATCTTTCGTATTCAAACAAATTTTTTGGCAGATCAATGTACAAAATTGGCAACATGTCAAAAGGAATACAAACCGGTGATAACACGTAAAATCTTTTTGACAATCCGTCTCTTTTAAAGTTATCAAGTCCGATGAGAGTAAGTCACGAATTTATACCAATTTTTCGCATAAAAAACCAAAAATCGGTGCCTTATAAGCCCTAATGATTGCCAACGACGTCCAGCATTTCCAGATAGTAGACGACTTTGGCTAAACCAAAATATAAAATTTAATAAAATTCGTGTTGCAAAAAACAGAAAAAATATCTCTAAAAATTAGATAGCTGTAATATTTGATTTGAATATTACTTTGAACAGTTTAGTATAAACAATTAAAAATTGTTACTATCAGGGATACGACTGAGCTGCACTACTCAACTTGGTCAACTAATGTTTTTGCACACCTGCCACTTCTACTGAAAGTAAAAGGATGGATTTTCAGCAGTGGTGGCCTTATAGCTTTGAATATACCCGGCTAGGAATGTTTATATGTAATTGAAAGATAATTTTTTAATGATTGATATTTTGCTGAATGGACTGTTTTTGGATTTTTAAAAGAAAATCCTCAAAGAATGTCTTTTTACAATGTCTAAATAAAACCACTTCCTCTCTGTGGAAGTCTAAACTATCGAGTGGTGGCACTATCGATAGTATCCCATCTCTAATATGAACAATGCGCGAAACAGAACTGCGATCCTTAGACTCTATTCAGATATCTATTAACCTTAAAAACTTCTCAGCTTAACCAATTCTAATTCAAGATCCTATGACGGCCAAATAGACATGTAATTTTTCTGACAAGAGCGTTATACTTCGAAAATATTGGGTTGTCAAAAAAGTCTTGAGGTATTTTTATTGAATATGTTGGGAGAATTTTTTCTTAATCTCACAGAATCTGCATATATCTTGATAATTTGAATTTGGTAAAATTGATAGTTTGCACAATATATTTGACCCATCTGTATGAGGATGCTTTGCGTATGCGTAACTTTATTAAAAAAATAATTTTGTATGCTAAGTTAATTTTTAAGGGGAGTTACTGAGTTTAACCCTGCGTCTGACGAATGTATAGGGTCCAGTCAGGCACCATTCATCGGTCCGGTTTTTACCATCCTTTTTCGGTCCTCATTGGGGACTATTTATCTTTGTCATAGTGGTAGATCGATAGCCAAATTTAAGGAAGGTGCCTGGGAGCTCAAGTCTCTAAGTTGGGTAAAAATATATTTAAAACGTCGAAAAATTAAAAATATCTGGCCAGACCTATTTAGCAGACAGAGAGTTAAGGGCAATTTCTTTCAAATTTGGTCGAAAAAATCCATTTTTTTTTTAAATAAAGCTACATATTTGTAGAATATATGTTCGATTGGATTTCTTGATACGATCGATATTTATAGAAATAGAGTGTCTTGAACGCATCTAAGTCGCGCACAGAGAGACTTTCTAATAATTTTAAACGCGCTCTTCTCGCTACTATGGTTTCCATCAAAATTTCAAGTGCAGGTCTTGATCGATTGTCCCGATTCCCTTCATTTAAAGCATTTTGAAAGGAATTTATTTTTGGTATGCCTAATACATGAAAAATTGTTATTTTTAAGCAAGATCAAATCTCCAAAAAGTGAAAAAAAAAATTTTTCGAACGTACCATTTCAGTTAATTCTTTCTAATTCTAATTTCAATAAACAAAAAAGTTTTCATATCATTTTACTACAACAGGCTGGAGAACTCAAATTAGGGGATCATCTTCTGAGTGAAGAGGCTGACAAGAGCCGCCATTTTGATTTTCGTCGAGAAAAATGTCCAATTATTATGCAATAAAAATCACATTTAAATATCAAAACAGAACGTTTGTATGTATTTTCATCATGACACAAATAAGTCCCCAGCTTGGCCTCCTTTTCGGCCAAATTTGAAAGAACCTCCCCCAGCATCGATGAAACAATAAGATTCGTCGTGAGACAACATTCTGGCAGAGCTGTTGCAGGCTCTGTAGATCAATAATTTTGGAGATTTTTGCAGTGAGCAATCCTGCAATTCCAATTAAATACGAAGGATCCGAAAAGTATTGCAGAAACAAAGATGAAAGTTTTATTTTCCTCCAGCAGTCTCTGCTGAAGTCCAATCCACTTACCATATGGGAGTTCCTGTCGATACAATTGACGATTCTTAACCTGTCTGAATTTATTTATGACTCATTATTTTAAAATTGATATTCATAATAATATTTTCGGCTATATATTGATATACCGACATTGTCTGGTCGATATATCGATATTCCACATCGGTTCTATCCGATACACATGATACAGAATATCGATATTCGAGCACGCATCATCAAACCGTAATACCATCGTCTTTACTTGCAATATTATCTTAAATTTTAAAACAATTACTCTTCAGCCTGCCCTCGTACGTATATGTAAAATGGATGCCAGTGTCTACTCTCAGTGTGAAACACTTTATTTTGCAGATCAGCGAAAGCTGCCTGTAATTGTAACCATAGTTGCGTGCACAGGCCATAAAAGTTATTGCCAGGTTCTGGGTTCGGGTGGGTTTTGGCCTTGGCATGATGGGTTGACATTAAATGTGAAGTTTACAGTTTACATATTGTTATGGGTTGTATTTTCCAATGACCTTTCAAACAATATTGATTATATTCTATCTAAAAGTTATTGAACAACATTGGCAAACTTAAACATTTTATGACCTTAAAGCATACGGTTAGGGGCTTTATAGGTTTGGGCGGTTTACTTAAGGTAAGTAAAGAGAGTAGTTAAGGTTGCCAAGCATCGACCTAAGACGATATATACTTATATACGTCTCTGCTCTGGTATAAATATCAGAACCTTGGAGTAGTTGTTAGTTGCGCATTACATTTTCGGGCTTTGAAATTGTTATATTAATCAAAGTTGGCACAGAAATAAAAAAACTGCATTTACCATGATAAATGTAGCTACGAAATCTTCTTATTACTGCAGAAAAAAATAAAATTAAGCTAACAATTTTTTTATTTTAAATATATTTGAGTAGCTATAAAAATTTTGTTATTTTTTTTATAATTTGGCTTTTGCTTGAAGAGTACCTTCGACTAACACTTGACATTTGATCAAAAACAATTTTATTATTTTCTTTATATATATTACAAGAATATTTAAGTTTTTACAATTTTCGCAAATTTAATTTTCTATCTAAAAGTTGAAATTTAAATAATGAAGCAAAGAAAAATTTTTAAGTTTTTGAGATTCATAGCAGCCTAAAAGTATGCTTTAAATTTTTTTATACCTACATCTGAGGTGGCTCAAACTTACTTAATAGCTAAAAAATATGTAAAGGGTGATTCATTAAGACCTTTTTTTTCAATAGGGATTTTCGTGTGGATCACGCGTGATCCATGACAGCTGTCAAAGGCTAAGTTGTTCAGTATTCATTGGCAAAACATCATGGAAAGCCGAATGATCTTCCTGCACGTTGCCGTTTTAGTGAATGGGCTCTTGGTAAGATCTATGAATATCCGTTGTTTTCGACCAAAATTTTGTTCAGTGATGAGGCCCACTTTTGACTCCACGGTTTCGTGAATATGCAAAATCGCCGTATTTGGGGAGAAGATCAACCCGAAGAGGTTCACCAGCTGCCATTACATTCAAGAATAACAACGGTTTGGTGCGGTCTGTGGGTTGGTGGCCAATGATTGTCCGTATTTTTTTAAAAATGAGCAAGGTGCGAACGTTACCATCAATGGCGCACGTTATCGGACCATGCTTACGGACTTTTTGCTGTCTGAAATTGTTGCCCGTGATCTCGACGACATTTGGTTCCAACAGGATGACGCTCCGGTTCACATTGTCAATGAAACAATGGCTCTATTGCGAGGTCAATTTGGTGAGAGATTAATTTCACGTACGGGACCCGTACCTTGGCCGCCAAGATCGTGCGATATCACACCGCTCGACTTTTTTCTTTGGGGTTACGTAAAGTCAAAAGTTTACGTGGACAAACCAGCAACGATTAAGGCCTTGGAAGCCAACATTACTCGTGCTATTGGCCAAATACCAGTGGAAATGCTTGAACGAGTCATGGAAAATTGGACCTTCAGGATGGACAATTTAACACGCAGTTGCGGCCAACATTTGAACGAGATTATTTTTAAGAAATAAATGCCATAAAATATCCTTTCGAAATCATAAATAAAGATCCCATCATTCCTTTAAAATTTGGATTTGCCAAATCATCAAAAAAAAAGGTCTTAATAAATCACCCGTTATGTAAAATTACATCATTCTAAAAAATTTGTTTATGGAAACGCCAGATTTTTGGCTGAAATATGAGAATCTGGGCCCACAGTGCTCTAAAATAAATTTTCCCTCTTAAAGTCATGGCAACTATTTAGTCTGACTTTAATGCCAAAAACTACAAAATGCTTACAAATCTCTTAAGGCTGTAAATTTCTTAGTTTCATGCCCCAAGACCAAGTTATTTATAAGCTCCTGAAACCAGAAAAAAGTTCAACTTTTACAAGGAGCATTCTTTGCCCCACTTATTTGTTCATGCTTATTATTTATTTTACCCCACTTTTTGTCTTTAATTAGAAAACTCCCTCCCGGTCTGCCGCCAGACCGGAACAACTTTTGGCCGCCCGGCAGCTCATATTCCCAATTGGCATCAAATTGTCTGTAAGGTAAGGTATTAAAAATTTCAGAAAACAAAAATTGACCAGGCAACCAAAGTCAGCAGCAGTCAGGCGCCAAGACCCACACCCCCTGCCAAGCCAGGATTCCTCCAGCGCTACCTCCGCTCCATTGCAGTCATGGCAACGCATATTCAGTTCCTAGCATAACAAGCTGCTTAACACTGCTCCAACTGCTCCAAATGTAAATATGGTAACTGAAAATCCAAACCAGCATAAATGAAACTGGTCTGCGTGCAAACTTTCTTAATAATAAAAAAAACAGAAATAAAAAAAAAATTTGATAAAAAAAATGTTTGTTGGCTATGGAACTGAATTTGGAGTTGGCGGAGCTGTGGAGATGTGGCTGAAGCTGTAGCTGGAACTGGAACTGACGACGCATACCCGCGAGCTACAGCGCATTGTTTTCAGCTTTTCAACGCCAGCAACAACGCCAGCAACAACAACAATAAGTACAACAACAACAACATGGGGAACCAGCATGAAGAGAACTTAAAAACTTTGGCCATATCCCGCAGCTATGAACAACAGCAATCAATTTTCACATGCCGCCGAACAAATGTGCCGCGTTTGGGGATCCATCCACTCCAGACCCACTCCAACTTACATATACGGACTAACACCCGTATTCGCACTTGTAGTTTAAAATTATAATGCGCCAACTTGCGCACGGACCCAGCGTGTGAAAGGACACAGCGTGGCAACCATTTTTGCTCCTTCCTCAAAGTAGACAAACAAAAATTAAACGCTGCATAGATAAAGCTACGTTCACACAATGTAAATTTCAATATGGTTGATAGCCGAAAAGTTCTTCCATATTTTGGGTATCGATAAGGCTGCTTCTGACTATTTTCACTAACAGTTCGGGAACACATGTAATTTGTAGAATTGACTCGACAGGCTTCTTTAATTTCAAACCACTAGATCCGAACCCACTATCAAGATTGAACCAACGACTCTTGACTTCGGGAATCGATTTTTTAAGAGACCGCTGAAGCCGATTCCGAGGTCAAAAAGCCCCTAGAACATCATGATTAGGAGATAACATCCACAAAAGAGTTTTTTAGGTTCTGCTAGAAACCTGGATCCCTGGAGTTTTTATCGCATTCAGCGAATCATTTAAAAAAAAGACCCTAGAACATCATGATTAGAAGATAACCTCCACAATGCCACATTTTTAGAGTCTTTTTGGGGCTCTGCCAGAAACCTGGATCTCTGGATCTCTGTTCGCATTCAGCGAACACTTTAAAAATCAAATCTTTAATAGCGAACCACTGGCTCTGAATCCTCAATTGAAATTGACCCAAAGACTTTGGATTTTGTTTTCAGCTCAAAATCTAGCCAATTTTTGAGAGAACGACTTTCGGGAATTGATTTTTTAAGGAACTGCAGAATCCGAATCTGAGATGGAAAAGTCCCGAGCACGTTGCGTTTTTGAGATAACCTCCGAGAAATCTCGTTCTTAATGGTTTTTTGAGGTTATGTCAGTACGCTGGAGTTATTATCGCATTCAGCGGACTCTTATACCTAATTTTAATCCACTGGCCCCCGAACTATCAATATTTACCCAGCTACTCTTGATTTCATACTCACTTTATGGCCCACACAATTTTTTTATGAGCACGACTTTCAGGATTTGATTTGTTAAGAGACCACTGAAACCGATTCTGCGGTCGAAAAGCTCCTAGCAAATCGTGCTTCAAGACTTCAAAAAACTTCGTTCTAAAGATTTTATTTGAAGTTTTGTCGGAACCCTGACGCTCTGGAGTTCTTCATCTAGGATTCGCATACAGCGGTCACTTAATAAATCAAATCCTTTATTTCTAACTACTGGATCTTAACACTCTATCAAAATTGACCCAAAGGCTTTTGACTTATCCTCACCTCAAAAACCACACAATTTGTTTATGAAAACACATTTCGGTCTTCAACGTAGCATTGCAAATCCTATCAATACCCGGAGCTTTATTTTTTGGCAATAATTGGATCGCCTCAGTTAATTCTTCAATGCTTTTAGGGTTAATAGGCGGGGACATCTGCAGTGGGGTCTGAAGGTTCTGGTCGGTCTCCCTAGTCAGCTCTATCGTAGCAAATTCATAAGGACTGAAACGATCCTCTAGATGGTATCCGAAAGCATTAGCCTGTTCCCTTTCGTTTTTAACAAGTTCACCACCAGGACATCGGACAGGAACCTGTCTAAAGGAATGTCGTTTAAGCGATTTTGTGCACTTCCATAGAGAGTAGTTCGCATCGACGGTGTAGTCCATGGAAGCCATTTTTTGTTCGAAGAAATCACTTCTGAGTTCCCTTAAAAGGTTACGTAGCTGTCTTGCCGCTCCGTTCCACAAAATTCGGTCCCAAGGGTCTTGTGATCAAATTGCGCTTCTTCGGAGGCACCTCTTTCTTCTGATTAGCTCATTAGCCTCCCTCGTGAGAACAATGCCATAACTAATGGGACGTGACACAGGATTAGGCGGCGTTGAAGCAGTAGCAGCTGTATATATATTTTCAGTTAGAAAATCAACTGGGTTCTCTACGTCTTCACCAGAGTACAAAGTAGAATTTAATTGAATGAAGGATTCAAGATGTTGTCTGAACGCCATGATATCAGTACGGTTGGTGATTAACCGAGGGCTTGGACTGACATTAGAACCATCTATTTGCAAATTTACAACAAGGGCTATGTGGTCAGAGTCTAAGTCCCAGTTTTGGTCAATCAATTAAACTAGTGAAAAAATCCACTTTCGCTCATGTAAAACCCATTCCCAAAATTGTGACGTGTGACCGCAGCTTAACTGATAGCTGAATATCTCTCTATAACCGAATTGACTGACTACTACCAATGTACTCCATCCAGCTGGACTGACTGGCTATCTGGCTAGCTGGGCCAAGAGTGTTTACAGAGCTGTTCACATTACACACGACAAAATCCAAGTGCGCTGACGGCGTTTGATTAATTTCTCGTTTTTACGCCATTTTCTATTTGTCTTAGCCGGTAATTACAAGTCCCAGTCGCAAGTTAAATAAAAAGAATTTGTTGTTGTTGTTGTTGGGCGATAGCAGCAGCGATGGCAGCTATGGCAGATGCTTCCGGTAATTGAATCAAATGAAGCAGTATTAGTATTAGCTTCTTAGTTTGGCCAACGCTTTGTGTAAATTCAGCTGCTATGTAGCTTGTACGATATGTATGTACAATCTAACCGTGTTTATTTTTGTAAATTAATTTTTAATTTAATGTACGAGGGCGTGCAAGATGCCAGCCAGCTAGCCCTCCAGTCCACATACAATGCTGTCCGGGTCTATAAGGCGTATCGTGGCTAGTTTCACGCCACATACCGGCAAGCATTGCCAAACAGCCAAGAGCCTCTTTGGACTGGTAAGCGGCAGTAGAGGAGCCAAAGTTGAGGAACTCAAGCAGTTGGGGGGGTCCAGCGCAAACAGCTAAGCAAAACAAAACAGGGCAAAACTGTGAGTACAGTTCAGAGCAGAGCAGAGTAGACCAGAAGAGAATAGTCCCAGGCTCAGGTCCAGGTCCGGGCATCAAAAGTAGCAGCCAGTCCGGCAGCCGCAAGTATATGAAGTAAATACCCAAAAAAAAAAACAAGAAAAACAGCATATAGAAAAGCAAGGCAAACAAATAAAAAGAAAGGAAAAGCTACTTTATCGTGTAAAAGGGCAGATACTCTTGAAAATTATAGACATAAAAATTTTCCTAATATATACTGTGGTCCGCACATGAAAATGAATTGGAAGTACTCAGCTGTGTTTCGGAAAATGACTACCAAAACCGAATAATAAAATCGGATTTGTTTTTTCGTGCTCCGGAGAACGAATTTTTTTGGCGATAACTTCCTTCTTTATTTTCGATAAGTTCGTAAATTTCCCTTATTTTTCCCATAAATTCTCATAAATTTACAGGGTA
The DNA here is from genome assembly GCA_037043745.1 of Chymomyza amoena. Taxonomy (NCBI): domain Eukaryota; kingdom Metazoa; phylum Arthropoda; class Insecta; order Diptera; family Drosophilidae; genus Chymomyza; species Chymomyza amoena. Next base: position 377,096 of record JBAMAX010004328.1, on the reverse strand, counting down.
ACTACGATATGATGTAACACTAATTCAACAAAGGCACACTAAAAAAAATTCATTTTGGAAAACTTACACTTTACGATCAATTCAAGGATAAAAAGATAAGGTTTAAAAATAATAACGAAATTTAGATAACAATTTACTTTCGCTCAATATGGCCACCTTTTGCCTATCACTCATGGCCTTGTAGAAGGTCCAAAACATTGAAAATCGCAAGCTGCCCGAATAGTGACATTGCAGGTATTTTGGCCCACTCGTGGATTTTCAATGGCTTTTTTCAAGACGCCTTCGAGACTGTTGTATCTTTTAGTTCGGACCAATTCGGCTCTCCAAAATGGCCCAAAGCAGAATAGATCCATCGGATTCGCGTCTGGTGAATTCGAGAGCCATTGTGTGGACGTTATGAAGTTCGGAACGTTGTTTTTCAGCCATTCTTGGTTCACTCGAGCTTTGTGAGACGATGCCGAGTCCTGTTGAAACGTCGCATGGTCTGCCACCGAAATGTTTGTCTGCTCACGGCTTCAAAGCAACCTCCAGAATACTTTCCCGATAATATTGCGCATTAACCTTGACGCCAGGCTCGATGAATACGATTGGAGAGCGCTCCATCTGCGGTTACAGCGGCCCAAACCGAGTTATCTGTGGCGGGTGCTGCCTCACTGGTGGCCAATCGATGACTCAAATTCTCATATGAACAGTTCCTCAAGTAAACCCTATCGTTTTGAGAGTTTACGAATTGCTCAATTGTACAAATTACTCTTATATAAAATCAAGTATTCGCTTTTGGGAACGACATAGATTCATTACACAGCCACACAACAACAATATTTATTCGAGTCCTGGAGGTCAGACCATGTTTACTATAGTATGCTTATCATCCGAGGCCCGAAAAACCCCAGCATGTCAGGGTTTCCACATAACCTCAAAAAACCTCATACAAAAATAATTTTTGTTTAATTTACGGCCAACGTCAAAAAAACAACCCGGCATGCTATTGTTTTTTGGACGACGGATTCGGTTTCAGCGACCCCAAAATCATATGGTAAACATGGTCTGACCCCCGGACAAGCAAAAAAAAAAATTGTATGCAGTTTTTGAGGTTATCTCGAAACCCTGAAGTGCTGGGGTTTTTTTGGACCTCAGATTCGGATACAGCAACTCCAAAAATTATAGTAGACATGGTCTGACCTCCAAACCCGAAAAAATATTTTTTTTTGTGTGGCTGTGTTATTAATATTAGACCTTATCCGCTTAACATTAGATTTGGAAAATTATTTGAACACAATGTTCAATAGGCTTAGCCGGATTTTAAATAAAAAGTCCCCCAGAAGAAAGAAAATAAAATTCAGCTTAAAAGTCCCCCAGAAGAAAGACAATAAAAATCAGCTTAATAACTTTTTGGTTTTAAATATATTTGAGTAGCTCTAAAGATTTATCTATTTTCTATATCATTTGGCTACTTTGCTTTAAGGGTATCTCCGACTACCACTCGATATTAGATCGGAAAAAGATTTATAAATTTATTTATGTATTTTACAAGAAAATGTAATTCTTTAAGATTTTCGGAGATTGAATTTTCTATCTAAAAGTAGAATTTAAAAAAATGTACCAATAGAAAATGTACAATTTTTTTAATTTTTTAGCTGTATTATTCTTTAATAAAAATTTTTTTTAAAAGTTGTACAGTTGTACTCTATTTTTTTTGATATATAATTTTAAAATTTTTTGGCACACTTACAAAGATGCAAAAATGTAAAAATGATAAATATTGACAAAAAAAATTTAAATTTAAATATGGATTTTTGAAAAGAAATTTCCTAAATTCTAAAGAACAATCCAAAAAAATTATATCGTTTGAAAACCCGACTGATTTTTTGTAATTGGCTTGGAGAGCTGAAACTTTTTACGGAGCTCCAAAACTATTTATTATTTTGGGTATAGATTACACAGCCACACAAAAAAAATATTTTTTTCGGGTCTGGCGGTCAGATCATGTTATGTATATTTTCGGGGTCGCTGAATCCGCTGAAAAAAATATTTTTTTTTGTGTGGCTGTGTTATTTTTTCAATATACTCCTTTGTGAAATATAATTGAATTCCAATTAACACTTTTTTTTTGCAAATTAAGTTAAGAATATTTTTTTTAAATTTATTTCCAATTTTGGTCTGAATTATTTATATCTTACAAAAATCTTAGGAGGCTTAAACTTCCCATAAAAATAGTTCAATCCGTGTTCATCACTCTACAAAAATTATTTTGGAAATGCCAGATTTTTGGGCAAAATATAAGAATCTGGGCCCACAGTGCATTGTTATAAATGAAAATTTTAAATATTATTCTTATTCCATTCGAAATCAGCGAAGAATACAACTTTACCAGAAGTCGTAAACGTTAAGCGACTTACTTGATTACAAATGGCAAAACATAGTCAAAATAAAAAAATATATAATATTTGGGGTATTCACTTTGTCTAGTAAAAATGCAAAAGGGTAAAAGGGCAAACTGTTCAACAATAATTTACAAAAAAACGTTGACTACAAAAAATATAGCTTTCTTTCACAAAATAGTATTAAAAAGCGAAAAGCACTTCAATTTAATGGCTCATTGTCAAACTTCATCTGCAACTCCATACACCCCTACCTTAGGGTATAATGAAAAGCAGCATAGGAAAAACAGCGCATCAGTTGACCAGCAGTCAACGTGGCCGCCCGGTCGGTTGGACTACACAACGTCGACGTTCTGGAGCGTCGAAATACTTTTCAAGATAAACGGAAACAAGCCAAGATGGAATTAATTTTCCGCTTTGAACAAACAAGCGGATGTAAATAAAAAAGTACCAGCGAACGGTTTCTCTCAAGACTCAGACCGGGTCCTGCTGCTAGTCTGCACTCTAAACGTTGTCAAAGTTAAGAGGGACACAGAGGTTGGGGGCAGCCGCAACGGCTTAGACTTTGTACTTTGTTGTTGTGGAAAACTCGACGGGGAATCTCGAGCAGCAACAAAGCTGCTGCTGAGTCCGAGGAGTTAGTTACTCCCTGATAACGTCTGCCAAGTTGGCCATGCTATGTGCTGTTAATGACTGTACAAGAAGTTTAATTGTATGCGTTTATTAAATGCCCATAAGATGGCTTAGGGAGAGCAGTTACGCGAGAGAGAGAGAGAGAGTGAGTGAGGAGAGATGTTAAAGAGCGATAGCCGCAGATGAGAATTTTGTACGAGGTAGACATGACGTCTAAACGCACTCACACACACACGCACACACATATTGACAAATTGCATTTTAATAATACACGGCAATAAGTTAAATACCAACACACATATACACACACACACAAAGAGATATATAGCTTGCTGAGAGAGGCGTAAGAAAGAGTGTGAGTTGAACACGCAATGTCTCTAATTAGTTTCAAGCGCGCTTGAAGCGTCAGAGATGGCATTAGAGATGTGCAAATGTGCGTTGGGCTATCGGCAATGCTTATGATGGCTTTGATTTTATCGTTATCGGCTTAGGCTGCTTTGAGCAGATTTGGAACAAAGCTAAGCTTAGGTTATAAGTAAGTTGGAATTTTGGTGTGTTTGGTGTTATTTTATTGTACAATAATAATCGCATTTAACAATCGAAACAGGATGTTTGCATGCCACAACTTCGCCGTTTTTTCCAAATTAGAAGCTCCCCTTAAATGAAATCTTATAATCATATTATAAAATTCTAATTTGGAAAAAAAGGCGAAGTTGTGACATGCAAACTTCATGTTTCAATTGTTAAATGCGATTATTATTATTGTACAATAAAATAATAATAATTGAGCCGTTTTTTCCCGATGAAATTTAAAATGACGGCTCTTTTCTGCCTCTGCACGCGGAACATCGTCCCTGAATTTTAGTTCTCCAGCCTCTTGTAGTAAATGAAATGAAAAATGTATTTTGTTTCGAAAAAATATACTTTTTTTTGTGATTTGACCTAGCTTAAAAATAACGATTTGACAATATTTTATGTATATTGTTAGTACAAAAAATTATATCCTTTTAAACATACCTTAAATGGATCGGAGCCATATGTAGAGACCTATGCTTAAAATTCTCATGAAAAACATGGTTCCGAGAAAAATGCGTTTAAAGTTTTTAAAAAGGATCTCAGCGCGCTCGATTTAGGTGCGTTCAAGACGCTATATTTCTATAAATATCGATTACATTGAAAAATCCTTTCTTATTCTACGAAAATGTAGCTTTCATTTTCCAAATTTGAAATTTTGATTTTTCCATCCCTTAAATGAAATATTTCTGTTTTACTATGACTTATGAGCTTAATCCTTTTAATATATCGGCATTTGTTATTTTAGGTGATTTTTGTGATGAATCACGCGTGAGTACTGTCAAGTTGTCATGTGCTTTTCCGATTTATATAAAATGTTGGTGTTGAAGACACTTTATATTCTTACTTAGGGTACAATGGTATATTATATACATAGTGTCAAATCTAAAACGAAACTATTATAGTAACTTCCAACCACCTTTAAAACATAATAAACAGTACAAATTGATTCTTTTTTTTTTTTAATTATTGCCAAGTTCTTCAATTGAATTCAAAACTATTTTTTTGTATTTGGCAGCCTTTCGATCCCTTTAGCATCTGAATTTTTTAAGTAACAACTAATCTATTCCTTTCTCAATCCATGTTTGCAAATTTTATTCATTTTTATTCGGATTAAAAAATAACAAGAGCTTTTATCAACAAAGTTGATCTGTAGACTCGAATAAAAAAAAATAATCAAATATTCTCAAATAAGATCAACAAAAAGTTGCAATCAACAAATTCGATTTGTAGAGTCGTTAAATAATCTCAAATAAAATAAAATTAAAAAAACTGATAAAGCTTTAATCAGTAAAAATCGATTAAATCAAAATAATCAAATAATCTCAGAAAAAAAATAAATACCTAAGAAAACATTAATCTACCAACCGATCTTATTAAAGATTAAAATATATTTGCTTCCAATTCAGCTTTTAATATTTCACATTACCTTTCTGCGTATAAAGTGAAAACTTAACCTCAAATAAAATCTTAAATAAAAAAAGAACCCTGATAAAGCTTCAACCAGTGACATTAAATTAATTCTACAAATAAACTCAAAAAAAAATCCAAATTTAATAAATAATAAAATAATGAGATTATTAAAAATAAAAGCCATAAATACAAATTAAAATAATTTATCTACAAAATACGATCTAAGCTCAATTTAAAGTTTTTTTTCACTTCTCCTTCAGATTTTTAATATTTATAAAATTAAAATTTAACTTTAATAATAAACTAAATAGAAATCTTTCATATGACAATATTTTATATAAGCTGAAAAGCATTTTGACTTAAATTTCTTTTTTGGGGTATTTCGATCTCTTTTTTAATGCATATATAAAGGATCAAGCACTACAGAATTAATTTAAAGTTTTCTCGTAAGAACAAAATATTTCGAAAAATACATACAGGTGCCCATTTATAATTTTTAAAGGCATTACTAATAAAATCTTGTATATAAAATATATATTAGTTTTTTTTCCATCATAATTAAAGTTTTTTTTTCCGATTGTTTTCCTAAAAATGTAATATTCGAGTCAAACTCATTTATACTTATAAATTTTTTCTCAAAATTTCTCAGTTGTAAAGATATTATATATAGACTCTGATTCAATATGTTAAGCCAGCTTTAAGCAATATTTTTATATTATTTCAGCAAATAAAGCTAATTGTTAAAATTAAAATTAATTTTCACTTCAAATAAATTACGATTTTCTCGTTAGAACGAAACTATTTAAGGATTAAAAAAAAAATTTGTTTATATTGTGTAAAATCAATTCGAAATCTATTTTAGTTTTAGGTTACAAGTACCAAAGATATCTGAAAAGCACTCGAAACATATTTTAAAAACAACTAAACACAACTCTTTAATTTCCAATCGATAATTTCCGATATAAAGTCAAACCTATGCACATCTCTAAGACGCTTTAAGACACCAATATGCTATATGTTGTTGTTTTTTTTTTTGATTATAACCATAACTTACTCCAATTCTAGTTGCTGTCAGTTGTTGTTGTTTTTGTTGTTCTTGAAATTGTTGTTGCTGTTGTTGTTTATGTACCAAATATTGATGAAACATTTACGCACACACGCACACAATTAAACACGTTTACACAGAGCTCCACTCCAACACTAAGACACAAATAAACAGAAATGGCGAACATAAACAGTAATTGATGACTTTCCTTTTATAAGCACATCAATCATACGCACTGTATGCACGTATTTTGTAATACAAATACAAAACTAGCTACTGTTAAATAAATATCTTTATTTACGATTGCATCTTCTAACTAATATTTATTATAAATGTATTTATAAAGATGTACACATGTGTATGTACCATAAATTTAAGGCCAATCATGCCCTTACTTCATTGCTTTTTGATGCTGTCGGCTGCTGCTGCTGCTCCAGACGTTGCCGCTTAATCCAGCACAATATGTTCACCCAGATCAGGCCACAAACTCCCATATAGATGACACGAAAACGTGGCGCAATCAGCCAAAAGTTCAGCACCTGTGCCGGCAGCCAAAAGATGCAGGAACGCACAAATGTGGGCAGGAATTTTTCACGCAATTCCAGAAAAATGTCTTCAGAGCCTTCCATAAGTGACATGCCTAGTTGAGGAAGCATAAAAAAGCTTATAAAAATGGCTTCAAAATGCTAAGAGAAAAGTTGCAAAAACTAAATAAATTTTTATAGCATTCTTAAAGATACCCGAATCATTTTGATCATTTTATTATCGACATTTATTAATCGGCTGTACTCCGAAAAATGTTTCCGAACATATTGGTGGTGCCAATTCCACCAAACCGAATTTATCATGTAGTTTGTAAGGGGAATTTAAACGAATCCTTAAAATAGGTTTAAAAACGTGCGCATTTTATAATGAAATACTATTATCAGAAAAATTAGAAAAAATTAACGAATTTGTTACAAATAAAAAAGGCAAATATCGAATAAAAAATTCGATTTCCATAGCACGCAAATCCGAATTCGAATAAAATTATTCGGTTTAGATTTTTCGTTTTCCAGGATTATTTCACTTACCGGCATAAAAAACAGTTAGTAAATAAGGCGTTAGTAGAAATTGATCCAGCACAAGTTTCTTAACTATTATGGACTTTGTTGTGCCCGGAAAGCTGCGATCCAGCCATTTGTACCTGTTCAAACATATCAAAAATTAAAATTTATATAAAATTTAAATTTCAAAACTTTATAGTGTGCATAGTTAGATGTGTAAGAGTTATGTGAAGTGTAATGCTGTGTGCGGTGCAGTTAGCTGGTCAAGTGTAGTATTGCGGATTGAATACCCTGTAACTTAAGCTAAGAATTCTATAAGGTGGGTCAATTTTTCTTTTGGAAGAAATTAAAAATGGATGCCAATTTTTAATTCCTTGACCGCTAATACCCATTTAGCTAAAGGAAAAAAAAATACTATTTTTTGGGCTTGTAAATTCAATTCCAAGTCGATTTTTAAATATTTTGATAAAAACTTATTTTGAAAATGTGGGCGACTCGAAATTCATTTTAGCCCAATAGTTTCTTGGGCAAAATTGCTTAAAATCACCCAAAGAAACAAAATCGCTGGGATTCCCAGAAAGTTTATTCAGCCCTATACAAATAGATCTGCCCTAGTGTACGTACATATATAATATACAGAAGACACCAGAGAGCTCCTAAAATAATATTCAATATTTAAAAGACATAAATAATTCAGATATATACTTATATATTGGAGATTATAAGATTTAGGATAACCAAACTTGATATTTTGACATCTTATATAACTAGCTTCAGGTTAAGTTAATTTTTTGCTAATTTAACCCCTTCCAACCTTAAATAATAAGACGTGAAGTAACAAATATTTCGATTAATACCAAACACAGGCCAGACTAAAGGGGAGGGGGGCTTTTTCTCCCGGATTCGAGAATCATTCGGTTTTTATGTTGATCTCACACTTTTCAACAATTATACGTATTTTCATGAATTAAGAAAAATTGATAGGGGCAGGATCCGAGATTTCCCCGGGGCCGGGATATTATCTCTACGGCTCTGAACAATCCTCATTAAAAATCGGACCATAAATATCAGAATTAATTGCGATATAGTATTTTTGAAGCCAAAATTTAAAGCACCGGAAAAATTATTTATTTTCCGAAAAATTTTAAAATTATTTTATCATAAATATATTGGAGGTCATTGCAATATAGCATTCAAGACGCCAAAACTTGAACCATAATAAAAATTATAAATTTTTTCGAAAAATTTAAAAGTTGTTATTTGGAGTTCCATATTTTCTACTTTCAATTTTACTCTTTCCAACCCAAAACATTAAGACGCGAAGTAAGAAATATTTCGATTAATACTAAACATCATTAAAAATCGGACCATAAATATTAAAGGTAATATTGTATTTTAGAGACAAAAATTTGGGACTAACAAATGATTAGTTTTTTCGAGAAATGTAAAAATTAATTTACCATAAATATCAGAGATAATTGCTTTATACCTTGTATTTTAGAGGCCAAAATTTGGGCCATAAAAGGAATGATTAGGTTAGGTTAGGTTACGCTGGCCGGCCACAACAGAGTGCAGCCTAGCATAGACCTTTTGGTCCTTAGCTGTGCCAGAAAGGAATGATTAGCTTTACAGAAAAAATTAAACTAGTTTACACGAAAAATTAACCTTGGAAAAAATTGACTAAAAAAATTTTCTTTCAGCTTAAAGCTTAAAATAATTGAAAAAAAAAATGTTTTGTAAAAAAAAGCATTCTAAAAATTTGTTATTTTAAAAAATTGCCCAAAATCATGTTTTTTGAAAAATCTCGAAAACGGTGCTTAAGTAAAAAAAGGTGTTTCTCGATCCAAAACCCCTAAAAAACACTTTTGTACGAAGGTTTGCTGGAAGACCCCTACATGTCTAAACTAGTTTTATTTTACCGTAAATATAAAAGATAATTGCAATATAGTCTTATAGGCGCCTAAATATTGGCTATAGAAGAAATTGAATAATTTTTCCAAAAAATTTAAAAGTTATTTGGATTTTTATATTTTCCTCTTCTAGAATTATTACCCAGAAAATATAGCATTGTTTAAAACGATTAAAGTGATCATCTTATGAGCTCATCATGATTTCGAAGCCAAAAACTTTTTATTCAACGTCCATTTAATGTAATTTAGAGTATTGAGATTTTAAACAGATTCGGGATATTCACCATAAGTAGCCTATCTAAAATTCTAGTGTTGGTAAATATTTGATTTTGAAAGCATTTTTGTTAGATTGTTTTTCCATCTAAAACATGCTAACATTCGTAAATTTGTTCAATAAATTCTACTACAGTCATTGTATAAAGTGCTCATATCTGAAACTTTATGATATTTAGTCCGACTTCCTTTGACATATTTTTTTTTTTTGTCTGCATTGTGAATACCTTTTGCATTTCTTTTATGAAGGTAGATAAACATTTTGAAAATTCAATTTAATTGGCTTTAAAAATTGAAGAATTCTTCGGACGTTGTGATCAAATGTTGCCACAATAGAGTACCAATATATCAATATAAATATTTTTAAAATAACTTTAAAATTTTAGAAAAAAAATGATTTGAAACTTTTTGTAACCCCAATATATATATATAACATATACAACATATTGGCCTTAACAAGTTGTGCCCAAAAACTGATATCATTATTTATCGATAGTATTTGTAAATTAAATGTAAGTCGATTCGTGGATAGCCCCAAAAATGAAGGAATTCTTCGGAAATTGCCACCATTGCCAGAATGGACAATATACTCAGTAAAAAACATTGTATTTCAATAAATTGAAACTTTTTCTTTTATGAACTTTGTGGAAAGCCTTAAAAATTGAAGAATTCTTCGGACTTTGTAACCAAATCTTGCCAGAATAGATTTATGAACTTGTAGGTAAAAATTTTATAAATTGAAAATAATTCTTTTAGTGGATAGCCTTGGAAAGCCTTAAAAATTTATGAATTCTTCGTACGTTGTAACCAAACGTTGCAGGAAGGGACAATTGTCCATTGTATTCATAAAAAAAAAGTTTCGATAGACATAACACAGTAAATTCCTAGTTTTAGCAAAAAAACAATGGGGTGAAACTTTTTGTAACTCTAACATAGTCTTCCTAACCTCATTACTACATATATATTGGCCTAAAGGACTTTCTAACCTCATTACTACAATATATTGGCCTTAAGGAGTTGTGTCCAAAAAACCGATAACATTACTAATCGGTAACGAATTCGTGCATCGATATAAATTAATTTTATTATTACAACTGTACAGGATACCTCAAAGTCGATCATGGCCGACTTTAATGTGCGCTCTTTTTTGTTCTTGGGTGTAAAAAGCAACCAATGCAACAAAAGCTCTAAAATAAAAAAATATTTTAAAATCAAAGTTGTTTTTGTAAGATGTGTCTTCTGTTTGTGTTTGTTTCTTCTTCATTACATCTCCGAACACTTACATAGCTGACCGTCTGTGCTTATGTGCTCCATTATTTAGTGCGTAGCGTGCTTATGGGCAAAGCTTTGCCAAACAAAAGCTTTGTGCCGACAACAACGAGAGATAGAGAGAGAAGTTATACTAAAGTGAGTGAGCTTTTTTTTGGTGCATGCTCTTCATTTACATAGCAGACGCGACACGTGCTGAGCATATCGACGTCACATAGTAAACAAAATAATCAAAAAAAAAGCTACAATCAAAACATGCAAAGTTACATACAATTGGCAATTGGGCATATACGAGTATATGTGTGGCTATGTGTGTGCGTATATAAGTGACTATATGAATGAATCAATTAAGTGCCAAACAGGAAATCAATTTAAAGGCGGACAGCCCTAAGGCTAGTTAGTTTTAAATGGATGCTGACGCCTCTTTTGGGCGCCCTCAACAAACCAAACATAAAGTGTCGGTGCATAGACAGCGGTGCCCATCACCGCATAGCGTCCTATGGTTGCATAATCGATATCCTCACGCTCTGCTGGCGACTGCAAGACAGACACATAAATCTCATTAGCAAGTCTAGTCCAAATCGCGACTACTTACCGCTGGCAGCCAGCGTCGGGACACATATTGCTGTGAGTACTCTGCACCCACATACAAGCTGCCATAGATGGCGCTGTTAGTCAGAAAGGGATACTTGCGAAAGAGCCCGCGGGCGGAATTAATAAGGCGTGACATTACTAGGCACTGGCCAATGACCAAAACAGACTTTACAACATTAAACACTTTGCTTTATTATGATTTATATGGATTGAGCGCTATCTCACTTTGTAAAAAATGCTTCCAGCCACCGACAGCGCCAAAGCTTTACTGGCATTCATAACAGCTGCCGTACAGACTCAGCTGTTCCTAAGCGCAAAGCTTTGCCGGCACAGTAAGGCTGCAAACACAGTGCGAGCTGAGACGAAGATGAAGACGAAGACGAAGCTGAAGAGGAATTGCTTGCTTTGCGAGTAAGCTAATAGGTGTACATAGTGCAAGACGAATTAGTTGCGTGTTGTCATGTTAGCCGCAATGGATTCGTCATCAGATGATGAGCTGATTTTACAAGAAAGCTTGTATTTTAAATTAAAACGTAAATTAAAATGCAATAAAATGAAAATACATCCCATTAATTTGGGAAGAAACATTTTTGGCGAGTTTCATCATTTGTATAATGAGCTGCGTCAGGATGAAACCAGATTTGTGGCGTACACCCGAATGAAAATCAGCACATTCGACTACATTTTGAAAAATATTGAGCCACTAATTATTAAAAATTGGACCAATTTTATTAGAGCTCCAATCATGCCTGCTGAAAGGCTTATTGTGACATTGAGGTAATGAGCTATTCAAAACAACAACGGCTAAACAGCAAGCGATTCATCTTCAAATTCAGTACTGCACCGTTTCACGCTTTTTGCTTGCGTTTCGTCTTCATCTTTGTCTTCGTCTCAGCTCGCACTCTGAACGAATTCGAGCGAATTCATATAAATCGTACTGCACAGTTTTTCGTCTTCAGCTTCGTCTTCGTCTTCATCTTCGTCTCAGCTCGCACTGTGTTTGCAGCCTAAAGCTGAGCGCGATTTGTCCAAATTTGTTTATGTTTACAAAAGAGTAAGTCAGTGAGAGAATGCGGAAGAAAGCTCTGAATCAGACTTAATGACATTCATAATGCGCTTTATTGCTTCAATGGATCTCGATGACAACAACAAAAGTTTTTTGTTGATTTATTTAATATAAAAAAAATACCTAATCAGAGGTCTTAACTGATAAGATAAGTTGGTTTCATGTGTATTTAACAAATAACACTAGTTTACATGAAAAATGGACCTGTGTAAAAAAGAGGTTTTTAGGAAATTTCGGGTCGAGGACCAAAAGAATGACAACCTTTTTTATCTTAAGCCCAATGGAATGAGGCACACGTCAGGCTGCTAAAGAAGAAATTTCTGGTCAAGGTCAATTCATTCAATTATTCAGTTATACTACTTTTTGATCCTCTCCCATTTAGCCTGCACCCAACCGATAAATATAGGGACCCGATCGATCTCAATAGCATAGCGATGAACGCATTCTTAGGCTCATCAATCTAAGCAGAAAGCTTCCATTGAGTATTTTGAAAATAAGAGAGAGAAGGGAGTATTCCTGGATGCTTAAAACGGAATGCAAACTCTAATGGAAATTATGATTCCTTATGATATCGGCAATAAAAACAATTTTAAATTTAAATTATTTTTTACAAATTCTTATGTAAGTTACGATCGCTTTATATACTTGTAAGAAAGTCATTGGGCTTAACTGGGGCATGTCCCCAAACATAGTCAACTGGCTGTACACTGTCATTGTTAGAGCCATACTTATGTATGGAGTCCCGATCTGATGGCCTACCTTAGATAAGGGCACCAACCTTAAAAAGTTAAGTAGGGTTCAGCGAACCGCCGAACTTACCATTAGAAGTGCTCTACGCTCCACACAAAATGAAGCATTAGATGCTTTCCTAAGCCTCCTACCACTGAACAAGGTGGGGAAACAACAAGCCATTCTTTCAGCTTAAGATTGATCAAGATTTTGGTCATGCAAAGATTCTTAAGGAGAACCCACTTATCCCCGAAAGCACAGACTAGCATACCGCAGGAACATTTCACCACCAAATTCAGAGCCTATATTCCAACCAGAGAGGAGTGGAATACAGGTGTACCAGGCCCAGCGGGCTCGATAAAGGTATATACAGACGGTTCCAAGCTAGACGACCGTGTAGGGGGAAGCATATACGTTCAGGATTTCGACATTAGAACTGCTTTTTACTCCCGGACCACTGCAGTGTTTTTCAGGCAGAGGTCACTGCAATCCGGGAGGCTTTAATAACAATAAGAAACCTACAAGTTCAAAATAAGAGCATTTGTATCTATTCGGACAGCCAAGCGGCTATCAAGTGCCTAGTTTCGATGACTTCGTGTATGAAGTCAGTGAATGACTGCCGCTTGTCTCTAGGGGAGATGGCTGAGCAGTTTTCAATTCACCTGATATGGGTCTCAGGACACAGGGACTTTGAGGGAAATTGTATTGCGAATGAACTGGCTAGACAAGGAACTACCAGCATTCCCTTCAAAACAAGGTGGCAGCTGTAAACTGAGAATACGAAATTTTGTCGCTCTCTGTGCAAATAAAACGTGGAATCGAACACGAAAAACTTTGTTGTCTGAATAGAGCCCAGCGCTGATCTGTTATCCTGCCATCACGGGACACTGGTTGGTGGGAAACCACGCATCCAGGCTGAATGGTCCCCACCATGACTTCTTTCGAAGCTGTGGCGATAAGGTGGAGCTGGAGACGGTAGAACACCTCTTCTGTCACTGCCCTGGAATGGGCAGTAAAAGATTCAGGTCATTCCTAACACTTTCACTTTTACACTTTCTAGACGACTTATCTCAGCTCTCTGAACAGAGTTCAAAATTCCTTTGAAGGTTTATTCAGGCAGCCGAATGGCTTCCTCACCTTTTATAGAGGACCTCTCAAGTGGGGAAGAGTGGTGAACTAGCTCACTCTAGCGGTAACGCAACGGGCCTATCCTTGGCCTAAGTGGGTTGGGACGTCAGTCCTAACTGCCGCCCTAACCTAACCTAGGTAAGTTATAAGAAATCGCTTAATATAATAAAATTTTAAAATATAAATCATTGGTTGTATTGAGTTAAATAGGCTGCGCAAACTATAACTAAGATCACCCAGAAACCAGTGCGGCCCTTTGTGATACCTAAAGAAATATAAGAAGGCAAAATGGGTAAAAGGAAACAAGAACTATTGGGTACTTCTAATCGCCTAAGTCATTGTTTTTACAGAACCATTTGGAGGACTTAATAATCTTTAGCCAGATGCTCTATAGACTCGTTTGACAGACTGTCCAGGTCTTCCAAACATTGTTTTTCCCAGAAACTGGGTTGGTCTTCTAAGAAGCGTCGGACAGTCACATGACAGGTGTTGGATACCTTCGGTCTCCTCCTCGTCTCGGCAACTACCGCAGAAGTCATGATAGGGAACGTACAACCTCTAAGCCATTAGGCCTATGTTAAATCATATATATATCAATCATTGATTAACTCTACAGAACTTTCAATAAAATCCAAAAATTGATACATCATAGTCAAAGTGGGTTTGGGCCAAATCCTAGTGCCGAATGAACTTTACCAGAATTCCGGTTCAACGGAGTCAACAAATGCTTATTAAGTATGCGTTAAGCTTCCCAATAAGAGTATAGCCAAAACAAATAAAATTTTTTTAATCAACATCAAAACCCATTCAAAACAAATCTACCTGCACAGCTTTTCAGTTTTATAAAGTAATTTGCTAAATTACGCCTTGAATCGTGGCATATCCAGCCCAATTACTCCAAAGCAAGTACAAAGAGCACAACCACAAGCCACCCTTCAATATTAACTTTTTCAACTCCTAACCAGAGAGCTGTCTATGTGCAGCTACCCATTTTGTAAAGTTTTCTTAAGTTCCAGAGAACCCCATGCTCATTACCAACCAACTCCGAGCAGAGTAAGAGCAACCAACAACTTAATCAAGGGAAACATGTACCTTGCAACACTTTGAATCAAAACTTTTGCCTATAAAAATGCAATAAGTGTGCTTGAACCTTTTGCCTAATGGCAATTTACGCACGACTTCCAACCGAGACGCCTCAACATATGCAACAGAAAAAAAAAAAGATATAAAGAAAAAAGTAGACAAAACTTTGATTGACTGAAAGAAAGAGCACAAACCCGGAGATGTAACTCAAACCTAGCAAATGGTGTTAAAACTGAAACCAATTTAAAAAGTTATGCAACCATATGGAAAACACATAGAAAAAAGCAAACCTGGCCGGAGCACTCAAAACTTGACAAAACACAAACAAATAGTCGTCTAAAAACCAGGTACAACAACAATATTACTGTAGCAGCCCAAACACGACAGGAATAGCTACCCAATAAGGATGCACATAGGCACGGTACTGGTTAGAACCTTGGGGAATCGTCTGAGATTAACGCGCTCAAAGTCCGAAAAGCCATTGCAGCAAAGTAGTTCGAATTGCAGTGGTAGCCCGGAAATATCCAGCCTGGGACCTACACCTAAGTTTGACTTGAGTTACGAGGATCTAAGCAAGGAGCGTCTGACTAACGTTGCCAGGCGAATCTATAAAGGACGTCCGGCACAGCAGCAACTACTGGAAGAAATTTTACAAAAAGTGGCTGAATTGGAGCACACACTCTACGAGGATCAGCAGCAGGAGTTCAAGCTACGCATGGCGCTGGAACGTCAAAACGAACGCCTTGATGAGCTCAACTTTTTGGTGGACACCGAGAGACAACGCAATGAGCGTTTAGTACAACTTTTACGTGGCGTGGATACCGATTCCGATGCTGAAAGTGAGACAGACCTTGTTTCCGCATCACGAATGAATGCCTCAAAGGAAATAATCGAATCCATGAGTCCTTTGTTGATGATGCAACGGTGAGTGGTTGGAATTTTTTTGAACTCTGCACTATGGAGCTTTGGTTAGGTTAGGTTAGAGCAGTTTTGGGGCTTGGTGTCTAAACCAAGGACTTGTCCCGTTGGGATACCGCTGGGTGGACCTTACACTACCCTTCTCCCGCTTCGAAGACTACTTCCACTACTACTACTACGAATTCTGGACTCCTAAGTGAAGCATAGAGCCTCATTGGTTACATTCATCATTATAACGTAAAATTAGCACCCCCAAATCCGCTGTGCTGGATGCCGTAGCAGGCGGATTGACATATAATTGTTGGGTACCCCTTGGAGACATCTTTCCATAACTGTTTTGTTCCATGGTATTTTGACATCTTTTATGACCATCAATGAGTGATGGGTTCAAAGATTCTTTAGTTGGAAGCCGCCCCTGATATGGGAAACAGACGTTTTTTGGCAGCCAAATTGCCATCAGGGTTTGTTGTGGATAGGTCTTAGCTTCAGGACTCTTCCTCGACCTTACCGGCTTGGGTGGCCATACCCATAGCTATGCTACCGCCGGCATCGCTCTTGGATTCATAGCCCATGATGAGCCCCCTCACCACGACAATGTGGCAATCCCCGAGGGAGAAAATAATTCCCAAATTGACCCCTTGGAGGGGCATGGGGGTATATTAATAACTGTTCGAACAGAACAGGGACCTACTGTTTACAGCCGAATCCGATCGGTGGTGTCTTTAATTAATAGCGATGAGATAGCGATGCCAGTGCTCGACAAATGCACCAATGCTACTGCGGGGAATCGAACCACCGACCTTCGGTTTTAGAGACGAGTACGCTACCACTAGCTCAAAGACGCTATTTGCCACAGAAAGTCTCCATTAATTAAAGACACCTCCTTTCGGATTCGGCTATAAACTGTAGGGTCCCTGTTCTGTTCGAGCAGTTATTAATAGAGATCCCCATGCCCCTCCAAGGAGTCAGTCAGGGAATTATCATTATGTTTTGGATATGTTGTACCTCGGATTGGGATGGAAAGCACCATCACATATAAAGTTCAATCCATTTCTTATCTTAAAATTGTACAGATCTTAAGATTGTGTAATTTAAATTTAAGCAAAACTTTGTACTTGTCTGTCTTATTCTAAACTCATTTGATGTTCTTATAGAATGTAGGGAACCAGAAGCAGCACACCAAACTTACTTAAAATATCAATGTTTTGGTAGAGGGTCTCCATCACATAAACCAAACCACATTTTCCTAACTAAACAGCTTCTACTTTTTAACAGCATTGAAGAACTGACCAACTCGAACCAGGAGTTCCGTCGTTTAATGTCCAAACAGGATAAAACCATAAAACTACTGAATTGCGAAATAGAGCAACTTAAGGGCAAGTACGATTATCTCTTCGATGAATATCGCACCGAACAGAGACGCACCCAGACCGTTTGTAAGCGTCATTTACAAATGAAATTTAGGAAAAATCAGGAAATAGAAAAACTTCGAAATGCCTTGACCTGTAGTTCTGAATGCATTTCCATAGCCCAGTTAACAATTAATGGTTGCAACAATCACATTAAGCCAAGTCAATTGAAGAAATTTGATCAACAATTGGATTGTTTTTTGCATGCAGTGCGTCATTGTTGCTGTCAACGAAGATTGGCGGAGCTGCAGCAGCAGCAAGATGAAGAGAACGCCACACAGAAGACGAGTCCGGGAAGAGTTTCCCGTGGCAGTGGCGAGTCCACATTGGTGCCAGGTCGTCGTGGACACGGTTAATATAGTTGGCATTGTTAGTTGAAAGATTGCAAATTTTTTTAGTTAAAAGATTTAAAGTTTTTTAACTATTTTTTGCAAACAGTTTACATTTTAAAAAATGTATTTATTTTTTTGCATTAAAATGTAGTAAAATGCAAAAAAAAAATTGTTAAATTTATAGTTTACAAAATGTAAAAAAAATACTAAAAGGTTTATATAAAAAGGAAAAAATAAAAGGATTTAAACTGAATTAAAAAAAAAAATGGCGGACGTAAAGTCGGGCGCGGACGACTTTAGGATACACTGTACCACTAGCTTGTAATAAAGTCCGATTTCTTCACAAAAAACCAAAAACAGAAGAATTTTTAAGCAAAAATTTTTTTGACCGATCGTTCCTATGGGAGCTATATGATATAATCCACCGATTTCAATAAAATTTGACACAGTGCTTAAATACCTTAAAAAAGATATAAATGCCAAATTTATTTCAAATATCTTTACAAACAAACAAAACACATCGAATTTTGTATAAAAAACGTGTTTTTGGACCGATTGGTCCTATGGGAGCTATATGATCTAGTCAAACAATTTGGATTAAATTTGGTACAGTGCTTAGGAACTATAAAATACTCACGAATGTCAAATTTGGTACCAATATCTTAACAAACAAACGAAACACAACAAATTTTGTTAAAAAATCGATTTTTTGGAAGATCGGACCTATGGGAGCTATATGATATAGTCAACCGATTTTGTTCAAATTTGGCACATTGCTTAAGTGGTCTAAAAAATTTCCAAACGCCAAATCTGGTTAGGATATCTTTATTAAAAAAAGAAATATAGCGAACTTTTCTTTAAAAAAGTTATTTTGGCCGATCGGTCCTATGGGAGCTATATGATATAGTCAACCGATTTCGATCAAATTTGGTACTGTGATTGGGAACTATAAAAAACTTTCGAATACCAAATTTGGTTACGATATCTTCATAAACAAACGAATTATTCATCTAAAACGCTTTTTTTTTGTCGAAGTCGTCTCAAACAACCCCATGGGAGCTATATAATTTAACCCCGATATCAAAAAAATAAAATAAACTTGCCTCCTATGGAATAATATGGGATCTAATGTGAAAGTTTGGTAGCTCTAGCTCTAACCATCTCTGAGATCTAGGCCTACACACGGACGGACGGACGGACATGGGTATATCGACTTCTCTATTCACCCTGATCATATTTTAGGTAACTTTGGGGTGTCTCCGACGTCTCCTTCTATATGTTACATACATTTTCGGCTTGCACAAACTTAATATACCCTTGGTACCATACGGTACAGGGTATAAAAATATGTACATTTATAAATATTTAGTAGATTTCAAATTTTTTAGTTAAAAGATTTAAAGTTTTTAGCTATTTTTTGAATAATTTTAACATTTTGAAAACAGTTCACATTTTAAAATATTTGTTTATTTTTTTTTGCATAAGAATTATGTAGAAAGCAAATAAAATTGTTAAATTTATAGTTAACAAAATGTAAAAAAAAATAACAGGTTTATATAAAAAGAAAAAAAAGAATTAAACTAAATTAAATAAAATATATGTACAATTATAAATATTTAGTATGTGCATTTAATTCATATTACATGCATTACAAATTTTTTAGTAACATTTTTAAATTCATTGAAAATAAATGCAAAAAATTAAAATAGAAATTTTAAAATTATAATTTTCCGTTTATATTATAAAGTGCTTAAATTATAAAATTATAATTTTCGGTTTACAAATTTTTGTATCTCAAAATTAAAAAAAAAACAACAAATAAAACTAAGATTAATTACATGCAATTATAGCATTAAAGCGAAATTATTAAACAAATAACAATTAATTAAGGTACATTTTTTTATTGCCAAAATCTATTGATTTATATGTATATATTTTTTGTTCCGATATTTGACATTAGATCAATTTTATAAATTTAGCAGCTAAACAATTATTAAGGTAGTTAAATTTTTTTTAAATAATTTTATTGCCAAAATTTATTGATTTATATATCTTTTAGTACAGATATTTAACATTAGATCAGTTTTATAAATTGACTCGTCCGAATCACAGTATTCCCTAATTCAGACATAACAAAAATATTAAAATAGTTATACAAATTTAAAACATATAAAAAACTATTTTAAAATTTTATTTTATATATGTAAATCATCTTTAATAGTGCTACTCCATTGCAGTTCTCTATAACAAGAGTGCCTTATATCAAAGAATATAGCATATAGTTTTCTATATAGTTCTATATTCTTTGCTTATATGTATATAATAGTAACTGGTAATAGGCACATAGCGTATTTTTGTATGTATTTGTCTATATGAAGCTTTAGTTAGTTTTATGTTTAGTTTACACTGAGTTTACTAACAATTAGATTAGTTAGTTAAGCGGTTTGTCCTTTTTTTAATAAACTTAGTATTGTTTTATATTATATAAAATGAGACTTAGGTATAAGTGTATACTTAAAGCTGAGGGTTCAGTAAAAAACAAAGCTCTGAAGTCACATTTTACATAACTAAAATTTACACAGCTCAAAATATTTAAAAACTATTTATTAGTGTACTAGTTTGGTTGACAGAACTCTTAGTTTTAAAATTTTGTATCTAAAAACTAAACTAAATGTATTTTGCACAGTGTAGGATGTGTGGTAATTTACATGCTTGCCTGAAATTAAAAATCAAATTTTTAGAATAGACTTTGGAAAGCTTCTGCAGCTCTACTTCAATCATGTATTATTGAATTATTTTTAAATTATTTAAAAATTTCAAAAATAAGCTTACAAACTGGGCTAAATTGCGCATAAATCATTTACAAAAAATTCCCTCAAGTTTTTTCTACATTACTTTAACTATGTACTATTAAATCATTTTTAAAATATTAAAAAATTTCAAAAATAATCTTATTAACTGGGCTAACATGCGCGTAAATCATTTACAAAAAATTCCATCAAGCTTATCTAGTCAGTACATATTAAATTTATGCCCGTTTTGCCATTTCGAGGCTTTCATACAGTTTTCAAAGATGTTTAAAAAAATTGAATCGGTCATTTCAAAAACCTCATAAGTCACTAAATTAGAATTTTTCAGGAATCAATAAAAACTGTTTCGTACACAAACAAATTAGTTTCGACGGACTTTATTATACTTAATTATCATTATTTAAAGAGGAAGGATTGTATTGACTTATATAGTTTTTACACAGAATACGTATCTCCCTTTAAGGAACCATTTTTAGCAAAAAAAGCATTTGCAAAAAAATGTGACTTATGGGGTTTTTGAAATGACCGATTCATATTGTACTCAACATTAATTTTAAAAAATAAGCTTACTAGGAGGCTACTTTGTTCAAGTATCATTTACAAAAAATAACAAAAAATTCCATCTTGTCAATACTTTACATAATGGCAGCATAGAACAAATATATAATAATCATTCATAAGATATGACATTTCTGTGATTTTTTTTAAGTGTATTAGCTAACTCTATGCTCTAACTTCAACGTTTGATATTATTTACTATTCTTTGTAAACCATTTAGTTACTTATGTATTTACAGATTTATATAACGCTGCACAGCTCAGTGTTTTTTTAACATTATGATAAATATACATATGTGAATTCAACAACCTAAAACTTGTCTAAAACTAAATTGTCATATGTATAAAATTTTACATAAACGTAACAATATAAACTGTTTTGTTTTGGTTTTAAATTACATTATATACATGTAACAAGGTGACAAGCATAATATAGACATTTTGGGTCTAATAATTTTATCTGCTTTGGGTTCTTATTAGTTCCAAAATATTTGTGCGATTGTGACAGTTGTTCGTTATTTTAAAAGTCACCATGATTGTTATCTAACAATTGTTGCTTATCATATAATTTAGGTATATAAATCTGCACAATTTCTTTGTCGCTTTATCAGTCAAATAATTTATATAGGAAGCGCTGCTACCATTTTAAAACTTAAAGCTTAGAAATTTAGAGATTTTTTGTTATATTTTGAAACACGCGTCGACCCCACCAGGTCTCCAAATCGAAGGGTTTAAAATCGTTGAGAACAGGGCTAGGTGGTTCCACCCAGTAGGCGGCTGCATCGTTAGCTGGTGAGGAAGCAATAATGCTGGCTACAGGATCGGCATTTAATGCAATGTTGTTGCTGCTGCTGCTGGGTTCATTGTTGTTAGCATCGGCTTGAGGTAAATCCTTGGCAGCCGACAAGCTGCTGCTGCAATCGTAGGGATTTTGTGCGACCAAAATGTTCCAGGCTGAAGGAATAGAAAGAAACTTTTAGTTTAAGGCTTACAAATTGACACACATAACTCAGCTTTCGTTTTAACTTACAATCATTTATATAACGTATAATTTCTTCATGCTGGGGTGTTATCACTTTTTCCTCGACCGGTTTTGTTGTTGCTAAACGTTTGGCGGCACTGTTGACTTGGAATACCGGGCGCGGTATGCTATTTGTATAGGAATACATGTAAAAATTACCATGGCAATATAAAAACGAGAAAATTGTTTAAAAGTCAATGCTGTGCGCGCTGCTTATGCAAACACATGTGACAAACAATACATATGTTCCGGCATATATATAAGTACATAGATATATAGACACACACTTGGATACAAACAGACAGACACGTGTGGTGGCTATGTAGTATGTACAAAAATAAATCAGTACAATTTCCACTTAAGAACGAGTAAGCAATGCAAATAGCCTCTCACACCTAAAGTCGCATACTCTTACGGAATACAACCAAAGGGCTATACCGCTTAAATGGAGACGATCTATGGGGATCACAGTCTCATAAATAGCCAAAGTAATTACGATTTGGGGTTTTATATTTTGAGAGGTGTAGGCTAAGAAGCTATGCACAATGATTTCTATGGTCTAGGGAGAGGTAGTCGCAGATCAGATATATAGTCATGATGTGAAATAATCCAACTGTATAATGATAATGTTTATCTTTTGGTAAAATTTGCTGGTAATCTAATAGTGATATACTACACTGGAATACCGATAGCGTCGTGTCTTGTGAACGAATACAAATAAACAATAATTTGCTTGCGCCGTCTGACAAAAAGTTGCTTGCGCCATCTAGTGTTCATAATTTGCAGACGACATAGGAAACATTAAGCGCCTGCGGCGAAAACGTGGTGAAAGCAATCGTTGTAAACAGTGCGAGGTTCTTGTTTCTAGAATAATCTAAAATCTAATATTGATATACTACACTGGAATACCGAAAGCGTAGTGTCTAGTGAACGAACCCAAATAAACAATAATTTCTAACAAAATTTGCTTGCGCCATCTAGTGTTCTTTATTTGCAGGAAAATAAATTGTAGACGACATAGGAAATATGAAGCGACTGCGGCGAAAACGTGGTAAAACCAATCATCGTTAACGATGTGAAATTCTTGATTCTAGAAAAATCTAAAAGAATCTAAGGAAATCGCCGTTAAGGAAAAGTGGTTCTAAAAGCATATAAGCTGATTGCAAGCCCCTATGCAAAAAATATTTCCAATTAAACCTACTGCAAATAGAATTTCCTAGTAAATATCTCGTAAAGTATTAAATAACTTTTGTGTATTTCGCGGAATAATTTGCTTGCGCCATCTAACGAAAAAAGTTGTTTGCGTCATATAGTGTTCATAATATGAAGGAAAATAAATTATAGACGACATAGGAAACATTAAACGCCTACCGCGAAAACGTGGTGAAAGCAATCATCGTTAACGGTGTGAAATTCTAGATTCTAGAAGAATTTAAAGGAATCTAAGGCAATCGCCGTTAAGGGAAAGTGGTTCTAGATGCATCTAAGCTGATTGCTGCCCCTATGCAATCTATCCAATTAAACCTACTGCAAATAGAATTTCCTAGTAAATGTCTGGCAAAGTATTAAATAACTATTGTGTATTTCGCGGAATACTACAAAGGTCCACAAATACCGGTGTCATGTTAGTTGTTGACAAGCTGAGCGTAAATTCCGAAGAAATTTGCGAAGCCTTAACTTAGCGAAAAAAATCGAACAGATACCTGAAATTCTTAAAGTAAAGAGCGGTACTAAATGATGTACAAGTAACCCTCCTACAACGCGGGTTTCTATAACGCGTTTTCGCTACAACGCGGTTCTCAAAAAGCGGAAATTTTTCTACAACGCGATTTTTACGAACTTGGCAATTCTCACAATGAATTTTTGTTTTTATCCATTAATATAAAAATACAAATTTTGGACCGACTTCAAAATCAACTTATGTAAATGAGTCAACAATTAGAACTAGCATCTGTATCCTCTGCAATCGCGAAAATAGCTGCTCGTCCTAGACCAAAGATAATGGAGAAAATGGAACAATCGCTTACGGTGTAGATAGAAGATATGACCAAAAAACGATTGCTTTTATATGGGAATGTAATTAAGCATAAAGCATTAAAAATATTTAATTATTTCAAGAAAATAGGACAATCGTCAATCGATGAAGACAACTATCAATTTGTAGCTAGTAAATCTAGTCTTTCCGATGTAGAAAATAAAAACTTTTTACTGAAAAGTATCGAGAAAGTTGTAAATATGGCAAAGCGGTTAGAAGAATACATTTTGGAGAACGATCCTTTAAGGGATAGAGCAGAAATATTTAAACGAAAGCTTCAAAACAGCCTAACTCCCTATCAAGAAGTATACAAAGATTTACGAAATAAGAGCAAACAAACTTTATTATTAGATTTTTTCATAGCAATATTCGATGAAAGAATGCCCGAAACTGATAGTGGATCAAGCTCAGATTTTGAACTAGTACGAACAAAACGTTCGAGACATATGTATCATTCTAAGTGATGAGGAGGAGTAGGAAGTTATGGTTCTATTTATGCTTTAATTTATTAATTTAAGTTATTTCAACTTGAACTTGTTACGTAGAATTGAAATTTTCTTTTGGTTTTGTTTAAACAAAAGAAGTCTTATCAATCGAATTTTATTATTACACAATTTTATATTAAACATTTTTTTCATTTGGAACCAAACTCTGATTTTCGTTGGAGTTCGTGCCCCCTGCAACACGATTTCTTACAACGCGGCATTTTTTGGGAACCTATTCCCCGCGTTGTAGGAGGGTTACCTGTAACTAGAAAGACAGATCAAAAACACGGGTCCTAAGCCGCAAATTACTTCGAAAATGACCCCAAGTTAGTTTACCCTTCTTAAATTGGCAATCTTTTTCCAAAAACTTTACAAAACAATTCTTTATACTTTTGTTTGATATAGTAGAAAGCTTGTTATACCTCCAAGATCGCGGATAAAGAAATGTCTCCCAGACATGGCTGGTAAAAGGGAAATTAAAACCTTTCTTCGTAATAAAACCCTTTCTAGTAGTAACCCGACCAGAAATAAATTCCTTTCTGAAGAAACAGAGCCCTAACGCTTAAAAGATTACAACAAATTTGTCGTTATTTTCCAAATTTAGAAAACTTTAACTAATGATAACATAAACCAATGCTTTGCGCTTATATAAGGGTATATACCCTTCCAAGTACCTAACGAGACCCTGCCTTGTGCACACATTAACGCTTACGTACTCTGCTCATATGTTGTGTGACGTAACAGTTTGGACTGCCCAAGCACTTGGCAATTGCTCACGTTCTCTATATATTATGACGTGCTGCTTTGTCTAGCCTAAAGACTCGGGGGGTTGTAGAAGAAGTCATTGTGCTGCCACTCAACTTAGCTCTGCCGATAACCATCTTGACCCACGTGTTGCCTATATGTATATGTTCCTATGTACTCGGTTACTGCCTAAACAATTAGCATGGCTGTGCTATATAAGAAATGTCCCTGGCTGTGCAGATAAGCCGCAAGGCAGTGATCCGATCCAACGCAGCGCTTGCATAAGCATGACTTGATGAACACTTACTTGAGACGCTCCTCCGGACTATTCAAATCGAAGCTCTTCTTGCTGCTCTCTTTGATGCTTTCAACGGATTCGATATTTTGCGCCAAACCTAGAAAACATGATGCAACATATTCAAAGACTGTGGAAATCACCAAAAGCCAAAAACAAAATGTAGCCGGCGTAAATGCGAAAAGAAAAACAAAAAGAAAAAAAGCACAAACAAACGCACCAACACACACACACGCACAGCACAATGTGCGCGCTCTCTTTCGCTCGTGCTGTGCGCTGCGTAAGAGCGCCTTCATGTGACATAACAGTTCAGCAGTAGTATTTTTTTTTGTTTGCATTTTCCTTTGAACTTAACTTCGTAGGGTTTATTGCACTTTTTTACACATTCTGCCGTTGTAAATAAAAGTTGTAAATAAAAGCGTAAAACTTACCACGGCGTGTTTTGGCCACAATTTTGCTGGGTCCTTTATTAACAGTATACATGTTGTTGTTGTTGTTGTAGTTCTCGAAATTGCGCTGCAGTCGTTTTGTTTAGATTTTTTGTATTTTTTTTGCAGAACTAAATCATATAACTTTTTGTTTATTTTGTGCGCAAATAGTACAAAAAAAATTGTTTTTTTTTTATATCAGCAGTTACACAATAGTTACGTTTGAACTTATTTTATTTAGCAGCTTAATTGTTGTTTAATTTGTTTACTTTAAACTGCTGCTGCTACAGCCGCTGTGGCACAATTGTTGCTTACAACAAAGTAAATTGTTTGCTAATTAATTGAATTCAGGATAAATTGTTTGATTTCTGGATGCCGTAACGTCTTGTAGTGCTTGGCATTCACACAACGTGATATAAACTTTTACTGGCAGGGGGCACGACGGCGGCACTTGACGGCAACTAAGAACATCTGTTGTGCGCAGTGTGACCGTATTATCAAAAAGTAGGCTGCCTACCTGCGCGCATTTTGAACGCATTAAAAACGGCTTAGCGTTTAAGCGGAAAACGCGAATTTAGCTGTAATCCAGCAATTAGTCGCGACAGCTGCATATTTTTTGGGAAAATTGATGACAATTTTCCGGCGCAATTTTATGGCACAAGTCATAAAAATTGCGCGTACTTGTTTTTGCCTATAAAAGCGCTGTCAAAACACTTTAAACGTTAGTAGGCTACAATAAAGGCTAAGCTGCACACTTGCTGCGGCTGCAAAGGCAAAATAAAATAAAATATAATTCTAATAAAGTCATGGCCTGCATTAACAAGGAAACTGCACAAGTGCTACAACGTTTGCATACTTTGAAAATTATGGAAACACCCGAAACGCACAAGCAGCTGGACAAACGTGAATGCTACTCGGCGGAGGCCTTGACAGTGCCCGCAACACCCTGCACCGGCGGCACCACTTTGCTGAAGGAGCTCAAGAAGCGGCGCAAAATTAAGCTTAATCGCATTTATGCCTACGAAACTGATAAGCATTTTGTCAAAGCGCGCAAATCGCTGGATTTTTAGCAAAATGCTGTTTAAACTTAAGAGTCACTGTAATATTTTTAACTAATTGCTTTTGATTATAAATCATTAAATAACAATTTGTCAAAGTTATTTTTAAATAAAAACAAAAAAAAGAAATCAAAATCTTGTAACGTATTTAATTATGTGCACTGCTAAATTTTATATGGTCACACTTACTGTTTTGTTGCTGTTGGCAGTGCTAGTTAAATCAAACAGCTGTTCGTGCGCCCAAGGCGTCTATTGTGAATGCGCACAAAAACACTGCGCTGCTGCCAAACAACATTTAGACAATTTGTTGTCATAAATTTATAAATTAACGCATTTTAAAAACATGGCTGACTTAGGAACTACAAACGAAAGCAACACCAACAGCACAGAGCTGCCCAAAAGCGATGAGCAGCAGCCCTCGCCTGAATTTTTACAGCGTAAAATCTATTTTATTGTGGACCAGCTAAGAAAAATGCACGCCGAGTTGCCTGAGTAGGTTTGCAACTTTGTGTAACATTTAAATTTGACTAAAGTTTTGTTTTGCAGAAATCTACAAACACGCATTTCCTATGATTTGCTCACCGAGCTGGCCAACTGCGTGCTAAATGAAAGTATTTTTGAAATAGTCAGAGCGCTGACAGATCTGCAAAATTTTACAGAAAAACATTTAATGCAATTGCGCGCTCAGGTGCAAAATGAATATGAAATTGAGCTGGCGGATTGGCGTCGCAAAATCAGCGATCCCGACGAGCTGGAGCATATACTTATGCTAATGAATATCAAACATACCAAAAAACTGCTAGAAACTGATAAACAAATTATACAAACGCTGGATCAAAAGGTACTAAAGCCCAAAGTGTGTGTATATTATATATAGGTATCAAATTTATATATGCTTGCAGGTGACGGATCAACAATCTACACTGCAAAAGGCTGGCGTGCCTGGCTTTTATGTTACACAGCAGCCCAAAGAAATCAAAATACAAATGTTTCTGCTGGACTTCATTCTACGCTTGAGTCGTCTCGAATATAAGCCCAACACATAGCAAACACTGCAAAAAAACTGAAACCAATACAAAAACAAAAGACTGTAGCCGAGACTTAACCTAAATTGTAACATAATTTAATTTAAAACAATTAAAATTTGTTGCTATAAACTAAGCACAAAAACAAGCAACTATGTAAAGCTTTCACTCAAAGCACGGCGGCGCTCTCACCCAGCCGATCTCAGCTCGGCTCTAGTGAGATCGTTTCAAAACTGATAGCGCTCTTAACTTTTTTTACACAGGGCGAGCGTATTGTAGAAAGTTGGGCGGCGGTATAAAAAGCGGCGTTGCCTGTGCAGCTGCAACAGTTCTGTTTGAATTTCCAGCAGATACCAAGTAGGCAAGTCTTAAGCTTATAAAATGTCGCCAAACATAATAACTGAAGATGTGTCCGTGCCGGAACTGAAGGATCTGGTAAGTTATAAAGCAAAACATCATAAACATTTAAAATTTCAAATCGCGTCAGTTTCTATATCTAATCTAAAGTGCCGCTTGTAAAAAAAAGTGCTCATAATTTTTGGCAAATAAATTCTTTTTTTTTTTAATTCATCTAATAAAGTGCTTTGAACTTTTCAGTCAAGGTCAGCTTGCCATAATTGTTGAAATTAATTTTTTTAAGTCGCTTCAAAACGTCTTGTGTACTCACAAATACATACATACAAGTACGCTGCTTGAATAAATTCATTTGGCAACATGCTAGACGTTTTGTTATGGCCAAGTTAGTAGCCGAACAACTGTCAAAGTTTAAACAGCAGCACAAAATGTTTGCGCGTTTATTTAAAAATTTTAAGGCAAGTTTTTTGTTAAGTCAACAAAATTTAAGCTGCAAAAATATAAAAATCTGTGGTGTATGTTTCTTAAGTGTTAGAATTAAAGCCCAAAAACGCTTAAAACTGCTTTTACAAAACGCCTTCGCATTGACCTTGGCAAAACATCAACGTAACATGTACCTATGTACATATATACAAACATATCTATGTACGTCTGTTTGCCTTTTAAAATCAATGCGCTCTCAAACAGCTGTTTTGTGTAGTTCACAGATACAATAATCAGCTGATTGTTAGAGTAATCTCATCCAATACAAAGAGCGTAAAATGCGGCAAATCACAAATTTTAGTCAGTTTTAACGCACAAACCAAAGCGCAAAGAAGTTTTTAACAATTTTTTTAAACTGCCTACGTCATAGTTATTTTTATTTAGTACTAACTTAATTTTTCGGCATGCAGTGCTTAAGCGGCTTTGGCTATGCTCTGCCATTTTTGTTTCTGGTGCATTGAACTTTACGCCCACAAATGTAATTTGTTTAAACTTATCTCTATCTTGTTACCCCACAGAGCACCGTGCGCAATGAGCAAAAGGAGCTCAGTATTGCACCTGTGCACAAACTAAATGTAACCTCCTACGCCACCGCCACCTTTGGCATGGGCTGTTTTTGGGGCGCCGAATCTTTATACGGAGCGACACGTGGCGTGCTGCGCACTACGGTGGGCTATGCAGGCGGCAGCGCGGATTTACCAACGTACCGTAAAATGTAAGCTTAGTTACTCGACATCTAATTAGTCTAAAGGCAGTTTTTTTTTTCTCCTTACTAACGCTTTGGTTTTTGGCTACTAACCTTTTATAGGGGCGATCATACGGAGGTTTTGGAAATTGACTATGATCCTAGGACAGTTAGTTTCAAGGAGTTGCTTGAGCTGTTTTGGAACAATCATGAATACGGCTTGACACGGCCCATTAAACGTCAATATGCCTCACTTATACTCTATCATGATGCGGAGCAGAAGCAAATAGCGGAGGCCTCAAAGCTTGAGGAACAACAACGCAGAGCACCCGAAATTATTACCACAGAAATTGCGCCCAAGCTGAATTTCTTTGCCGCCGAGGAGTAAGTACAAAACTTAAGACCCAAAACGTTTAAAAATTTTATTTATATTATCCATGTTCCCACAGCTATCATCAAAAGTACAGACTACAGGGGCACAAAGATCTGGCCGCTTCGCTTAATCTCAATCAAAAACTATTACAAACCAGCTATGTGGCCACTAAACTAAATGGTTATCTAGCCGGCGTTGGTGGTTTAGAGCAATTTAGAGCCGAGGTTGAAACTATGGGTTTGACGCCCACTCAGCGGCAGTACTGTAATCATCATATTGAGCAGAATGAAGGCCAGGGGCTTTATTGCTGACCAGGTGTTATAGATGTTAAGCGTAAAACTTATACTTAGGGGGGGTACTCATGAGAATAATATGTATTTGAATTTGTCTTTGTGTTTGTTATGAACAAAGTGTGTATTATTTAGATTATAAAGAAAGTAAGCATAATAAAGTATATTTTTAAAACAAAAGTTATCTATATGGTGTGTGAATTGCAAAATCTTAAGGGAAGTTTTAAAAGAGTGCTAAAAAGTTCATGAGCTTTATTGCTTCTTGACTCTTCCAAAGGAACATACTTAGGCTCTAAAAAAAAAATACATTCTCGAAATAAGAATCTTATAAACTCATTTAGCATATTTACAAATTATTTGTAACAATTGTCCCAATCAGCATTCCGGGTGTGCTCGGATTTCTATCAAGTTACAAAGACTACAAAGTTCATTCACTGAGTGAAAATATTATAAACCATGTAACATATTTACAAATATTTGTAATAATTGTCCCAATCAGCATTCCCGGCGTGCTCTGATTTCTATCAAGTCACCGCGTGCTAAAAATTATTATGAGGTGCCTGATTCATTTTTTAGATTCAAACCGTCAAATAAAAAAAAATCTATATAATTATATTTATCGTATGTAATCTCGTCAGACCTACAACGTCCATAACACAAAATCTCATCCGAAATAAGCAATCATAATAAAAATTACAATATTTCATTGGAACTAGAAATGTTTATTGATTTTTCTAAACGACGAAAATTAGTTTAAACTAGATTTTCCGAGATTCAATTTAACAAGTATATTACATAGCAGTACGAGATCATGTGAAATTAGATCATATAATTGATTCCTTATTTAGGTTGCTCCAATCCAGTAGTTTTCCGTATTGTAGTTTACAAGTTCACTTTTTGCAGTTTCGGACTAATTTTTTGTATAATTTATTATTCCATTTTTATTTGAATTTTTCTTAGTTAAACGTTAATGATTTATATGCTCATAAAAAAATTGCAAAAGACTGTATTATTTAATTTTTATTCAACCATTACAGGAATCTATCTATAACACTAGTTGACACGGAAAATGAACCTTCGTAAAAAACGTTTTTCAGAGTAATTTTGGGTTGAGAAATCCGAAAATGACTAATTTTTTTTTGTTCTTAAGCACCGTTTTCTTGATATTTTCAAAAAACATGTTTTTCGGCAGCTTTTTGAATAATTTTAATATAGAGCAAACCGATAATTTGTAATTTAGAAAAAAAATTGTTTTGTCACGAATCTTAATCTGTACATATCATATATCACTGTTAAAATCACAATAACTTTCGATCTAATCATCGCATAACCGAAAAAAGTGCCCAAAAACATGGTTTTCCAAAAAAAATCGCGTAAACGGTGCTTAAGAGGAAAAAAGGTTGGCATTATCGTGATCCTCGACCCAAAAATAGCCTTAAAAATATTTTTATACGAAGGTTTACACGATGACCCTTAAGTTTGTAGGCTAGTGTAATCTAAAAATGTAATATCTACAGATATTATCGAATAACAAAAAAAAAACCAAAAACATATTTTTCGAAAAATAAACTCGAAAGCGGTGCTTATGACAACAAATTTGATCATTTTCTTTTTTCTCGACCCAAAATTACCCCAAAAAACCACTTTTATACGAAGATTCACCTCGATGATCTTAAAATTTGTAAGCTAGTGTAAAAAGGAATTAAAGATCATGAAAATAATGACTCCCGGCCAAGTGATTTTGAGAATTAAGAATAAGAAGACGATAGTTTTTGTTTGAAGAAATTTGGAGCGCATTTAGGAAGGTGTGCAATGAAGAAACCCTCCAAAGGAATACTCGGTGGATGCGCTTCCAAAGACATGAGTGAGAGACTGCTGGACAGAATGTTATGAGCAGTTTAGAAGGTGATATAGAAATACTACGTTGATTTAAAAGTTCCCGGAATCATCACTTCGTGGCGCTCCCATTTACCCAATTTAATGTCGAAACCGACAAAAATCATCAACTTAGTCAAAGAATGGATGACCGTAAACCGTCAATTGACCATAAGAGAGTTGGCAGAGTAGTTGAGCATTGCCTTTGGATCCGTTCAAGACATTTTGGTTAAAGATTTGGGCCTCAGACCTGAATTACATGCAAAAAAGGACCGCGCAGAACGGAATATATATCATCCAACAATCACGAAATTTACTAATTTTGCTCCCTGCGAGTTATTCCATACGTTCGACTCAAAAAACTGATCCGTGGAACGCATTACAGAGCCCGAGATGCAGGGGCGTAGCGAGGGAGGTGTGGGGTGTGACACCCCCGAAACATCCAGCAGTAGGAAAATCTCGGATATTAACTAATCACTTTTACCCAATTACAACTCATGCAGTCGGTAAATTGTTGACTCGAATCGGCATTTTGAGGCTCATCGCCTCCCATATAAGCGCTCTCGCTTCGCCGCTGCCGAAATGGGATCATGGAAAAATCGAAAATGGCTCTGATGGCCATACCGCAAACCGATTATAACAATGTTTCGAGGATTAGATCAAGCGCTGGCACAAGTATGTTGCAGTGGATGAGGAATTCTTTAAAGGAGACAATATAGATTTTTTTTAGATTTCTGAATAAATTCCGGGTAATAGTAAGGAAATGGAAAATTGTCATTTCCGTGTTCCGTTTCTAATCTGAGAAGCATTATTAAATAGTATTTAGTAGTTCAATAATCAGGGCTGTCAATAGCAGTGTGAGAACTCGTGATTTTCACTTTAGAGAACTTAAATTCTTGGAAAAATATGACTGCTCTTACTTTTCTCCCTGCCAATTATACGACTAAATAGGGCAAATCACCTTATTTTTTATTTTCATATGACTTGCATTTAAAATTAAGGCTGGCTGAGATTAGACCAGAATGATTGGCAAGTAGAACGCACTCAATCATAAAGCATGATTTGCAGCTTGTTGGTGCAGTGAATATTTTAGCAATTTAAGAAAAGCTTATAAAACAAATTGGGTCTTATGCATAAAATATTCCTCAGACTATTATATTATTCATCATATCGTCAGACATGTATTATAAAACGTGTTCCAGACCTACACACGACGTCAACTACTATATAATCATAGCACATATACCAGCTCAATTAATTAAATGAATGAATGCCAAGTGCTAGTAATAATGGGTTACACAAACAACTCCAACAACTGATAGAGGCTTCCATCTCTCTGAACTTGTCCAATCTCTCAGTCTAAATACTATGAGAAGCTCTCTTTGATAATCGTAACCGGCCGCGTGCTGACAGAGTGTTAAAATTTCTATGCATAAAATTTGTTTACAAGTAACGCTAAGATTTAAATTGAACTTTGTTAATTGATTTCAAGTTGTTAGAGTGCGTGGATTTAGGCCAAATTTTGGCAATTGTTTATTATCCAGGCAAAGTATCTAATTTTTCAAGAATCATAAAAATCGCTTGTACGGTTTGGAAGCTGTGGAATTTCTCATTTTAAGCGACTTGCATAAGTCCGATTTTATTGATTTTTGGTCAATATATAGCTATCTATCCAAACTAGGTTTATCCAAAATTTGTAACCAATTGCTCCAAGCGTTTAGCTGCAGCGATTTTTACAAAAATTTTCGTTATAAGTCTCAAAGTTGACGCTATCTGCGTTCCATAGCGCAATCCCCCGAGCTTGGGAGAGAGATAATTGTGGACATGTTTGTTATTGTTGTTGTTTCTGTGTAGAAAGCAGTTTGGGGCCATATGCTCCAAGCTTTGAGAGATACAAACAAAAAAAAAAGCCATGTAATGTGAACACAAAAAGGTCATCAAAGGTTCTCACATAATCTAAATGATTTTTATAAAAAATTTAAATAGTTTAGTGCGCAATTTGAAGACCTGGAGAAAGTTGCAAATCATTTATTGTCATATATTTTAAAAAGTTTGATCACATGAATGAATTTATAGCTACATCAAATATTTTGCGATAAGCCATATTTCACTGCAATTTTTTTATTTGGCATAACTGATAAGGCGCGCTACCTATAATTAGCTGGATGGCTAATGAACTATTTCAAGGATTAAGGTAATCTTAGACAAAAGTAAGAGTACAGCTCCGGAAGTCTCAAACTTAACTAAAGAGTTGTGAAGGCTTATACGGCTTAGAACTATTACTTTCACAAAACAAAGTAAGAACAGGTAAAAATATTTGGTATTATGCGAAAATAAAAGTCTTTATCTACAAGACGCCAGATAACGCATACTTAGAAGACAAACAAATAGAAAAATTAAAGATAATCTTTTAGCAAACTCATTTTGAAAGTTTTATCAAGTAATATACATATATAATGCACAAGAGGGACCACAAACATTTTTTGCACACTCCACATAATCGCAAAAGTAGTAAAAACGCCGTATTTCGAGTACACAACCTGAAATATCTCAAATTCCTGACGTGATGGGCGAATTCCCGGATTCGAATTCTACGCAGGAAATTACTTTGGAAATGATACTTAAGTTTTAACAACTAGACCATGTTAACTTGTATTATTATGCAAATAAAAGATCTATAAAAAGAAACCAAATTTTTCGCCCGGGCCAATTTCCGGATTCCAATTCTACGCAGGAAACTAATTCTTAAATGACACTTCAGTGTTCAACAACTAAACCATGTTAACTTGTATTATTATGCAAATAAAAGATCAATAAAAAGAAACCAAATTTTTCTCCCGTGGCTGGACTTCTCGAGGGGGCTCAAGCACGGAAGGCGAATTTCTAAGCATCTTGAAGGTTTTTGTGAAACATATGTAAGGCTAACTTAGTTAATAAAAAACTCAAACTTCTTTGAGTTGTGTTTTTTTTTAGATCTGCATCGGAGTTTTATGAAATGCATTATTATGATTTTATCAAATCATCAATTCTCTCAGAAATCCTTTCTATACTTTTTTTATGTTGATCTCACACTTTTCAACAATTCATGAATTCATGAATTAAAAAAAATTGATAGGCGCCCGGATCCGAGATTTCCCCCGGGGTCCGGATATTCTCGCTACAGCTCTGTTGATATACAAAAAATTTGGCTTAAACAGCAATGTTTAAAAAATTGATGACATTTTAGAGAAAATTACGCAAACTTTGGAAAAACCGGGCAGTTTAAGCCCGAGCTCGAAAACCCATATTCTCTTTTTAGAAAACATAAACCAATATGCTTATTTATTTACTTAATCTGACAGCATACTGTCGACTTCAGCTTAATCTATAATTATGTAATAAATAATGTAATTTAATCAGTAATTCAAACATATATAGAGAGAGTATCCGGGCCTCGGGGGAAATCTCGGATCCGGGCCCCTATCAATTTTTCTTAATTTATGAAAATGCGTATAATTGTTGAAAAGTGTGAGATCAACATAAAAAAAAGTATAGAAAGGATTTCTGAGAGAATTGATTGCAATCATAATAATAACATTCAATATGGTTAAACAAAAAGTATGTTACGAAGCTTTAGTACAATGATAATTTACTATATATTTTTTAAGCAAAAAACTTCCCGAATGAGTCTCGAGTCCGCGCCCCTCCAAGAGCTCCCCGATCCCTCATCTCGGCAGTGCTGGATATCTGCATAAACTACCAAAAACAGACGAATATTGAAACAAAAAATGGTATTGACTGATCGTGCCTGAGGGAGTATATATAGTCAGACATTTTGGATCGAAGAACTTTTGAATGCCAAATTTCTTCCAATATCTTTATAAGCAAACGAAATACAACGAATTTTGTACAAAATTAGATTTTTTGGCCGATCTTTTGTATATACTATATAGTCAACCGATTTTATCAAATTTAATACAGTGCTTGGGGACTCAAAAAACTATTGAGTGCCAAATTTGGTTACGATATCTTCATAAATAAAGAAATTATCCATCCCATATATAATCCCGATATCATAAAGAAAATGAACTTTTCTCCCCTGACAAAATAACGCATCTAATCTAAAATAATATACCCTTTGTACCTTATAGAGCAGGGTATAAAAATATAAGATCAACCGAGTGCGGATCCAGGATTTTGTTATAGGGAGAGTTCTTCACTTCGAAGTGTATATAATATCAGTATTATATCAGAGCTGGCCAAAAAGTGTATTTACAGATCTTAGGGCACATATATCGATATAGGCCTGCCCGTACAACTGTTTCTTAAAATCCTAACCCAATCCATATATTGTGGCCGTCGGTGGCTTAAGTGGTAGCGTACTCGCCTCTAAAACCGAAGGTCGGTGGTTCGATTCCCCGCAGTAGCACTGGTGCATTTGCCTAGCACTGGCATCGCTAGCTCAAAAACGCTATTTGCCATGAAAGTCTCTATTAATTAATTAAAGACACCGCCGTTCGGATTCGGCTATAAACTGTAGGTCCCTGTTCTGTTCGAACAGTTATTAATAGAGATCCCCTAAGCCCCTCCTCCAAGGGGTCTAACAGGGAATTATATATATAATCCATATATTGGTTTGCATCGTGTGATTATCCGATCCGAATGCATGGATACAACTTTTCCAAAAAATTCTTCTTATGCTCTCATTTTATAGAATTTTAAGGCGTGCTATATATTTTTTTCTATCTGAAGGAACCATTTAATATATTTTCCCGAATACAGAGAAGCAAAAAGGAACAATACTTTGGTATGTTCCGAGAATTTTTAAATAAAATTACTGTTTAAACCTGATGAGTAATAGTTAGCTGTACTATTTTGCGCTCAACATATCGTGATTTTCCACACCCCAGGCCGTCGAGAGGGATATGGGAAAGGGAGAGTTACTCGTGCTCAGGAGTTTTTTCAGGGGCCCGGTTTAGTTACTGACGAACTGTCGTAATTTCCCCCGGGCCCGTATTTTTTCTCAACGGTCCTGTAGTGCGTAACAATCTTTTAAAATAGAAATTGGGTAGTCAAAACTACTGGACCAATAATGCATTATTGTTTAAGCATGCTTTGAAGAAACTTCGCAAAGGATGCTCAAAAATCTGAAAAGTCAAATATTTCGTAAAAAAGGTTATTAAACAAAATTTTTTTTAAATAAAGCTTTTATTGGTTTTTTTAATCTTATTCTATTGCTAATAACACAAAGTAGTTAGTATTGGTAAGTTCCCTTTGGCTGTCCCTGCCCATGGGCACTCAGAAACTTAAGCAAAAATTATTTTTAAGTTACAATTTAGTTAGCTCAAAAAGCTTCATTAACGAAAACTTTTAGTACGCTTTGAAATGGTTTGTGTATTTGCTAAAGATCACAAATTCATAACTAGAAAGCTTAAGAACTATATAGCATACTGCTCGGAAGCACTCTACTCAAATTATTGAGTTCGTCACAATTATTTAATAATACGCTCAGCTGGCTCCGCTCCCGGATTCTCTGCTCAACTGATTGAGTTCGTCACAATTTCTTAGTGGTTGCCGCTTCCCTTAAATTCTAAAGGTTAGACGTTGTGGCTGCGTTTTTTTGTTTAGTTCCACACGTTCCTGACGCACACGCAAACATTCAATGCGCTGCAGTTCTCGGCGGAATTCTTGTTCTCCGGGCGTTAGTTGTGTCAGTAATGCGGGCGGCGTTCGGCGACGTATAACAAAATCCTTGGCAAACAGATTATGCTTACGTATGGGTACTGAACGCTTGGGTGTCTCCAGCAGCTCTGGACTTGGATACGCTACGGTCGACTTTGTGTCTAGCGTAGTATTTTCTTTTGTGGTCTCGTGCTGTGATGGCTCTGCATCCTTGACAAACTCATCGAGCGCGCTGTAGTACAAGGTTACGTTAGCCATGTTAGCAATGTTGTTGATCCGAAGCAGAACTGAGGAAGACTGTGCAGAACGTTGATTGACATGCCTTAAATATAGTCAAACATATTTCAACCCCCGAGCCCGAGCACCTAGCAGCATGCATCAGGTAGACAAGTTACAACAAAGGCACGTCTGGTAAAATTTCTACCTAACAGCTGCAAAGAGGGTGGATTTTCCGGAGGGACGCGCTCTCAGCGCGCTCTTTAGTGAGGTAGCGCAGGATCAGAGGGACACTTTTACTTCGTGCAGTTACATAGACGCAAGGTCGAAGCCGGCCGACGTCGCGACGTCATCAATTTGAGCAGAGCAGAGAGCAAAATTATTACTCATTTTAACTCAACTGTGGCTTTGTACTTTTTGTGCACTGAGAGAAATAAATGATCAAATGATTTATATAAGCAATTCAAACGATGATATATATTTAAATATTAGCATTCAAGGAATTTTATTAATTCAAAACGAATTAAAAATATATATTAAGCAATGGACAAAAATGATATTCCATCTGGTATGAAGATTTGGGACTGTAAGTCTGCAGCAAGTGTAGGAAATCTTTTGGTTTTCCAGGTACGGGAAAGCTTTAAAGTGTACTAACTTGAGAACTACTAGAGATACTTACGTGTGACTCAACCGTGCTGATAACGAACGATTGCACTTCAGTGTATTTATTTTTTATACCCTGTACAAAAGGTATATTAAGTTTGTACAAGCCGAAAATGTATGTATCATATAGAAGGAATCGTCGGAGACACCCCAAATAGAATAGAGAAGTCGATATACCCATGATCTCAGAGATGGTAAGAGCCAGAGTAACCAGACTTTCACATTAGATCCCATATTATTCCATAGCAGACAAGTTTATTTTATTTTTTCGATATCAGGATTAAATTATATAGCTCCCATAAGGGTGTTTCAGACGACCTCGAAAAAAAAAAAGTTTTAGATGAATAACTTGTTTGTTTATGAAGATATCGTAACCAAATTTGGCATTCGAAAGTTTTATAGTTCCCAAGCACTGTACCAAATTTAATCAAAATCGGTTGACTATATAATATAGCTCCCGTAAAACCGATCGGCCAAAATAACTTTTTTTATACAAAATTCGCTATATTTAATTTTTTTTTAAAAAATATCGTAACCAGATTTGGCATTCAGAAGTTTTTAGAGTACCCAAGCATTATACCAAATTTTAACAAATTTGTTTGACTATATTATATAGCTCCCATAGGGCCGATCTTCCAAAAAATCGATTTTTGCACAAAATTTGTTGAATTTCGTTTGTTTGTGAAGATATTGGAATTACATTTTTCACTTGTAAGTTTTTTATAGGTCTTAAGCATTGCACCAAATTTTATTTGAATCGGTAGACTATATCATATAGCTCCCATAGGAGGAATCGGTCCAAAAAAAACGTTTTTTACACAAAATTCGTTGTGTTTCGTTTGTTTGTAAAAATATTTTAGGCATTCAGCTCTTTTTTAAGGTACCAAACCACTGTGTCAAATTTGATCGAAATCGGTTGACTATATCATATAGCTCCCATAGGAACGATCGGTCAAAAAAAAAATATTTGCTTAAAAATTCTTCTGTTTTTGGTTTTTTTATGAAGGAACCGGATTTTATTGCAAGCTAGTAGTACAGGGTATCTCAAAGTCGTCCACACCCGACTTTACGTACGCCATTTTTTTCATACACACCAAAAATAAAAAAGAACAAGGTTGTTTAAAATAGAAAAAATAATTTTTAGTTATTTCTGTATATACATTCCATTCTAAATAAAATTTTAAATTCAATTTTGAACATTTTTTGAAGTGGAAATTTTTGTGTACGACTTATGGAATTCGAGGTAAGTGTCAAAATAACGAAAACCCCTAAGGGGGACGAGGTCACCTTTTTGTTTTTAGACTTCTTGGACGGTCCTTAATACATTAAGCAAGAGAAATTCCATCATGCAATTTTTTTCCTGTTAATCCCCAATTTTTTGCCTATGCTGTACTCTCAAAAATGCGGATAAATTTATCACAAGCTCAAATCAGACATAGTAGAGTGAATCTGGAGTAAATCCAACTTTATGGCAACTCTCTTTCCTAACGATTGAGATATGTACTATATAGTATGTAATGTATGGGATATTTTAAATAGATTTCGTCCAATAATATATGTAAATTAGCTATCAATACACATTGGGACAAATCAACACCTGACGTCAACTCTAATTTAGTAAATTCTGTATATTTAAATAATTTTTGCAAGGGAAACATTTTGGTACACAATTTATTTGCGCAGTGTATACACTCTTTCTCAGTCGCTCTCTTTTAGCCTAGCTCTGCTCAGGATCGTCAACAATCAGGCAGCCCAGCCAATTTACTAGGAAAATTTTTGTTTTGGCCATTTTATCTCTGAGTCATTTATATTTTATAACTTGTAGCTTCACATAAATACGGCAAACCTGCACAAATTCCCAAATTGCCCATACAATAATCAAACACTTCAGTGCTAACAATCGCGTATCTGATAACAAAAAAAAATCCCATTACGGTGAGCCTAGCCCAGCTAACACTATTTCCGATAACGATTAGATTAAGTCAACCAGCAAGCCTTTGATTAATTAACTTTACTTATATTGTAAAAAAAGTTTATTATAAATTCATTAATAGCCATTGATATTGTCGTTTTTTGGTTTTAATAGTTTCTTAAAGTCTTAAAGTAATCCCGGAAGTTCTGCTTCAGTGGCTCAATCGATTTAGCCACCTCTTCGGGCGTGCTCTTATCCTTGTGATAAAAGACCGTAAAGTAGACGATAAGGCCTATGATGATAAGTAGCACTAAACCGGAGCAAATAATGCTCATCAACATTTTACAGGCACATTCGCAGCAACTGGAAAAGGCAACGGGGTTTACATAGAGCTCTACCCAAATATGGGGTCTGTGTGTCAGTCCAGACTATTACACTTACCAGCAAACCGCTTTGCCGGGGCATTTAAGGCATTCACATAGAGCATTGCACATGTTGACGTATTTATTTTTTAAGATTTATACTATATATATTTATTTCGAAATCGGTATAGATTTATTTATGCGCCTCTCTCAGTTTGCGTCAAAAACAATATTACGACTGAGGCCCATGCTCTCAAACCATATAGCAAGTACCGAGTTGCCAAAAGCTTTAGCCATATCGGGTCGGTAAAAAAACAATCGACTGATAAGTTTTAATTATCACCTTTTGTAAAGAGTCCCAACAAGCCGCAAAAGCTTCCAATAACGCGGTTCAAGCGAGCACATTGCCTGCTACAAAATATTTGTAAATAATGTATGACACTAATTATAACAATTGTGTGTCATTCTTCGGGCCGCTCAGCACCTGATCCAGAATTGTAGCATTTGACGCAGACGCTCTGCTGCTCTGATATTCATTGAGACCATAAAGCACACCCGCTCCGGCTAGGGCGAATACAATCAGTGCCAAAACTATGCGACTTGTAACTAGTATGAAAAGTATTTCCACGAGGCTTTGGATAAAAAGATATTGCCATTATTGTTGGCATAAATCTTTTCAAGACGGAACTGCTCACCCAAAAAATAAAAAACCCACTGTTCTTATGCAAAATAGCGAAAAGTTAAGGAAAAATAAGCACATCTTGATTTTAAAGATCTTGAAATTTCAGAACCGTCTGTCTTATTATTACTAAAATTCAAACAATTAAATTAAAATGTCAAAAATATTGTGATAAAAAAATATATGTTTGCTTGTTGAGTTCCGTAAAAATTTCAATAGTGATACCTACAAGCTCCTCTACAGCAGCGAGCAAGCTGCAAATCCCTGCCTCCGACCTCGACAAAGTTTATTATCTTGTTTTTAAATGCGTCGTTTTGAGCTCGTAATCCTACACTAAATATTTCAGTTCAATCCTTTAAAATCTTTATTATCAACACTGCATGTAGCATCTGTGACGCTACCCGCTACCTACGCTTAGCTTAATCCTATCCCACCCTATCAGACGAATCCTTTTTCACCTGCAACTCCGATACTACAGCTGCGCTGCCAGCCGCTAGCTACCTTAACCCTATCCCACCAAATTAGGGCAATCCTTCATCACCTGCAACACTGTATATAGCACCTAACTTCACCCAAGCCCACTCTATCCAAAGACTCTCCCAGATGCGGTACCTTTGCCTAGCTTAATCCTATCCCACCCTATCAGGCGAATCCTGCAACACCGATAATGATGAAGCAGCTGCGCTGCCTGTCACTACCTGTGCCTAACTTAAACCTATCTCACCAAATCAAACCAATCCTTCATCACCTTCATTAAGCACCTACCCTATCCCACCCTATCCAAAGACTCTCCCAAATGCGCTACCTGTGCCTAGCTTAACCCTATCCCACCATATCAGACCAGTTCATCATCAGCTGCCCCACTTCAGTTGCACCTACCCTCACCCAATCCCACCATATCCAAAGACTCTCCCAGATGCGCTACCTGTGCCTAGCTTAACCCCTCCCAACATTTCTTTATTATCAACACTGCATGTAGCATCTGTGCTCCCACCCGCTACCTACACTTAACCCTATCCCACCATATCAGACAAATCCTTCATCACCTGCAACACCGACACTGCATTTAGCACCTTTAGCAACCACCTTCACCCATTCCCACCCTATCCAAAATCTCTCCCAGATGTGAAAACAGCGCCTTTATGTGAGCTGAGAAAAAGTGTTTAGCTACAGTCGGGTCTTTGCTATACTGGTTATTATACCCACCCTTTGCCAACTTGTCTACCTGCTCCAACTGACGCGAAAATGATGTACAGCCCCCGAGTACTCAAAGAGTACTGAGACCCGTC
This sequence comes from Chymomyza amoena, assembly GCA_037043745.1. Taxonomy (NCBI): domain Eukaryota; kingdom Metazoa; phylum Arthropoda; class Insecta; order Diptera; family Drosophilidae; genus Chymomyza; species Chymomyza amoena. The sequence goes on along the minus strand of JBAMAX010004328.1, from coordinate 333,994 downwards.
AGCGTGACACTACCGTCAGGTAGCGTTTGGCTGGGAATAAGTTCGAATGCCTGGTTGTGCACGTGCTGAAGTCATCATTAATTTAAGCATAATTGGGACCTGACGTTTGAGTGATTGGTTCTCACTTTAGGCAGGTTACTACCCACCTGTTGGCTCGGCGCTACCATAACTGTGGTTAAGGATAATGTTATCTTAATAATGATATTTAGAGCGGATCTAGCTAGTAGGCACATATTTATATAGCTTTGGGTAAGAGTCGGGCTTGTGGCATAATCTCCTAGAAGCAGTTGGAAGGGAATCAATATACGGTTTCACATAAGCATCATTAGTCTTATTTTTTTGAATAGTCGAATGTCTTTCATTGTTATTGATCCACGATAAAAAGGATTAATCCATTCCTTTACCAAATAGGGTCTGTTCCCCACCAGCGCTGGAAAGTCACAAAAAATATGCCGTCCAAAACCTTTTGTCTTGGTCATATCCAAAGATTTGACACGTTCACTTGTCGCAGCGCTGGTAAGGAGAACCAGTAACCTATGTTCTCCCGAGTCCATTTGTTCACCATGGTCATGAATTTGGACCAACCAATACACAGGAGATGTAGTTGCGTTCGAAGCACCCTGCCTGACAATTTGGTGCTTTTATTCTTCAGTTGATAACAACTCGAGACAAAAAATTACTGATAGGATAGTTGGCACTTGTGAAACGAAATCTATATACATATAGCTCCACAATCTTGGAGTAACTAAATAAATAAGATACGAACTTTTCGAGTAAAAAAAAAAACCTAAAAGCTTAAACCTACAGTGAGGTCAGAAATTATTTAGAGCTAGGTGAACACGAAATTCATTGTTAAAAATTATGGAAAAGGTTTCGAGTAGGATAACCACCAATACTTTACAAAATTGTTATGCCCACCCAATGATCTGTTTGGACAATCAATAATACCTATATTATATCACGTAAATGTGATTTTAATTATTTTTGTAGCATACTGCTGAGGGATAACCCTGGTCACTGCCTCCACATGCGAGTGATAATATGGCAGTTTTTATACCCTGTACCGTATGGTACAAAGGGTATATTAAGTTTGTGCAAGACGAAAATGTTTGTAACAAACAGAAGGAGACGTCTGAGACTTCCCATGTAAAAACTAGAGCAGCCAATCTTTCAGATTAGATCCTTTATTATTCCCTAGGGGACTAGTTGATTTTAATTTTTGTGATGTGTGCTCAAAAAAGTATTGCGAATTTTGAATTTTCGCGGGTTACGTATATTCGAATTTCGATTTTTTTTTGTGGCGCTATGTTGGTACTCATGTCTCTCACTTATGCCGAGAAGCTCGGTCACTTTGAATGTTCACTTAATTGCTGACAGCTGACAAAAAAAAAAATGAAAAGGACTAAAAACTCGAAAATTCGGATTAGATTAAAGCAAAAATCTGCGAAGACATATTGGTCTTGTACCGGAAGAGCCTTAGAATGATAAGAAATAGTCTAAAATAATATAGAATTAAACAAAAACAAATAGAAAGATTTGTAATCAAAAACACAGATTTACTAATGGCAGCGAACGCTTAAACTGCTTGTGAATTATAAGCAATTGTTTTTTAAAAGCTCCCTTGTTAGGGCTTTGTCGATGCACTATGAAAACTTATGATATTGTTACCAAACCTTATTCACCTAAAATGAATGAAATTGCTTACTTGTTACGTTAATACTTTTTATATGATCAGAGATTATTTAAGATGTAAGCTATTATAATAAAAAATGTAAACTTTGATGTTTTTGGTTGTTTGTAAAGGTTACCTAAACCTACAATTTTAAACTAATATCAGTCTAATATCAAGTCGTTCAGCATCTAAATGTAAAAGATCACTTTCTTCATCCGCGAAATATGTGATACATCCGATGTACCAAGATTTGATTAACTGGCATTATCATTATTTACAATCTTGCACACATTTCTTCGGAAACAGTAAAGAATCAATTTTAATACAAGTTCACACATACATATTATATATGCACGAAATATTTATCTATGTGCTCTTAGTCGGTCTTCGTCTGGGTTCAGTAAATTTTTTTTGCAGTTCTTTCAAAAGACCACTCCCTGCCATATTAAAATTATTTGCACCAGAGTTAGTATAGTAAAAAATCATTGGAAAATGCAGCAGATAAAAATCTATTTTTATTTTAAATACGCACTAAGCAGACCCACATCACTAGCCAGAATCAGCTGATCTAAAATTCCCGTATAAACGACACAATTATCGGCGGTAATTAAAAACCGCCTACATACACCGTGTAGTCTACGCGGTACATCTCTGATTCTGACCAATTTACACGTACTACAGCTTGGAATTTGTTTCTTACATAAGTCTCGAAAAGAACTACACTTTATCAACATCTCTCTAAGGTTTAAAGTTGCAGCATCCTTGCAGCATCTCTAAGGTTTAAAGTTGCAGCATCCTTGCAACATCTCTAAGGTTAAAGGTTGCAGTATACTTGCAACATCTCTAATGTTTAATCTGTGGAGCAGTATCCTTGCAAAGCATTTGCGCAATGAACTCGACCAGAGTTCTTGTAGGCCTTCCAGCCATGCCACGACGCAGATAATCGAAATCAATGCCATTAGTTGTCATTACATTGGTTGCATCCTTAAAAATAAAAAAGTTTAAATACAATTAGAGTAGTTTTATGCTTGGAACACTTACAATATGCATCCATTGGCCACAAGGCACAAATTCTCTTAAGAATGCAGCAGCCTTACAAGGTCTGCCACCTCGACCGAGTCCATAATTCTGCACGTCACTACGTTCCCCAGAGGTTACGGCCTTGGTATAGAAATTCCATAAGGGCATACGCCAGACACGATCACCAGTGTGCATGCTGGCATGCTTGATCTGCTGCCAAAGTATTTCAGAGTTGGTGAACACACCGCATGCAGCCTCATCCAGCGCCTGACGCATATAACCCGAAGTCGTACCAATATCAATTATGCAAAGTGGACAAAAGTTTTGCGCATATAGCAGTGCATCAGCTAAGACCATCATGTCCTCGTGGTCAGTGCATTGTACTTCAATGGTCTTGCCATTCATCGATTTGACCATATCGCCGGGACGGAACGCATTGCAGCCAATAACGTTCTCGCACAGCGGTATGAGTCCACGTATGTTAATCTTAAGTTGAAAAAGTATTAGGTTATAGTTTGGAGTTACAACTTGGTGGACATACCGGCAAACGTAAAGCAGAGACGGCACGCATGGTAGCCACTACCGCAGCGGCACCAGTCATATCCGCACGCATATTATAAAGTTCCTGCTTGCTCTTAATGCACAGACCACCTGTATCGAAGGTTACGCCCTGTCCAACCAAAACAATGGGACGCTCATCGGCACAAGTACCATAATAACTTAGTTCAAGGAATATGGGTGGTTCGCAGGATGCTTTTGCCACCGCCAGAAATGCATGCATAGACTGCGATTCGGCCCAACCCTCAACCTTAACCTCAACATTAACGCCCGTCTTACAAAGTAGCTCCACTACATTTTGCGCAAATGTCGTGGGCGTTAATAGATTGGCAGGCATCTCCTGCAGCTGCCTTGTGAGATTTTGTGCAGCTGCTTTTTGCAAACCTATGCGCCAGCCCTCAACATCGCATGGCTGATCTGGTGAAGAGTACAAGTCCAAAGTCGGCACCCTCAAGCGTGTTCTCTCATCGCGCAGCTCTTGATAGGCCCAAACGCCCAAAGAAGCGCCTTCTGCAGCCGTTTCAGCGTGTCCACAATCATCGACGTCAATAATAGCGCAATCCAGTTCGGCCAACCGACGACAACCCTGTGCCACAGAACGGCGTATTGCTTCCTTTTGTTCATCTAACACCTCATAGGGATTATAGCCGAGACACTGCTTGCCCAGACCCACAACAGCCACCGATGGATACAAGGCTTGCTTGTCCGTTTCGGTGCCAAACAAAACACGTGCCTCTCCACGCTTTGGCATAGGTCCCGACATGTGTAGCTGCTCCATTAAACGACCATCAGTTTTTTCCACATTAAAGTACCAAGCGTTTGGCGTCAATACGCCAGCATCATTTTTATCCTCTTCATCGGCATAAACGCCAAGAACTAGAGCACGGTTATTTAGGGTAGAACAAGTATCCCGCATGTTTTTAATTTGCAACAAGGAGATCATTGCCTGGGAAGCGTAATAGCGGCATAGACGCTTTGGCAGGACACCGTCACGTAGGCTTTGCCTAAGTCCTACGGCTAACATATTTTTACAAAAGAATTTTGAGCTCATTTCATAAAAAATTAAAAAAAAAACAAAAAATTTTTACTATCGAAAAATAAAAATCACTAAGAAAATTTTGTATTTAACAATAAAAAATAAAAATCACTGTGAAAATTTTGTACTTAACAGTAAGACACTTGAACTTAGACTAAACAATAAAATTGTAGAAGTTGGGCATGTCGAGTTGACAGTAAGCTCAAAATCTAAGCTCAACATCTAGTAGTCTAGATGCTTAAAGAGCCTTCTTGGATGTGGTTTAGGTTGATTTGATCGTTTAGAGCTGTACCCATACAGCGCGACCCGTTCAGAGCCCTCTTATTGAAAATATCACGCTTGGTCACTGTATGGGGGTGATGGGTTTCCATATATTACGTTGGGTCACCGAGGAGGGGGTGCGTATATTTAGCTTTTTATTTCGAAATCGTTTATAATAAAAAGTCCACAGTGCTGCCTAAAAAAGCAAAAAGAGAGATCTATAGATTTTTTTCTTTTATTCCTTTAACTTGAAGTTTCAGCTGTATATCCATAATCCGGGTACCCCGTGGAATTGCAATTCATGCTATTTGTCAGGCAATGAGGAATCCAGAAAAAGGCAGGTGCTAAGAAGTAATCACTGCCCGGTAAATGTATAACCTCTTTGCTGGTATATATTTTGTGAAAATATTTTGCGCAGTTGTTGATCATTAAATAAGATTCTGGTTCACGGTTGGGTCCAAAACTGAACAAGGTGTAGATGTTGGAATCGTTGGAACCAACACCAGAATCTCTACCTCTCTCCGCTTTCAAGCGGAGATTCATGCCATAGAGATCTGCGTCCTTAGTATCCTTATTAAGGGAACTAAGGAAGCACTCATATGAATTTTTTCAGATTACTAATCTGTTATTAAGGCATCGTCATCCTGTAGCATCTCCTCCAGGATGGTTAAAGAATGCCACAACTACCTCCAAACTCTGTCTGCCCGGAACAAATCGTGCTATGTTGGGTGCCTGGACACTCAGGAGTGGATGGTAACACGGTCACTGATGATCTAGCACGACAGGGTGCGTCCACCCTGACTACATCTCCTGCGCCGTTTTGTGGTATTGGTTGGTCAACAATCAAAACAATGATAACAAATGGGCTGCAGGAGTACATAGAAGATACTGGTTCTCCCTTCCGGGACTTCGTCAAGCAAAAGTGATTGTCAAACCTCTGGACGAGGTCAAGACAAAAGGACCTAAAGCTCCTGGTAGCTTACCTATCTGGCCAGCACACTGTTAGATACCATCTACAGAAAATTGGCCTATCGGACTTTTCAGAGTGCAGACTCTGTCTAGAATACGATGAAATCATTGATGATATTCTCTGTGACTGCCCAGCGCTGTTATGGGACAGATCCTGTCACATGGGCAAGGTACAGATTAGTCCCTTCAACAATACAACAGGTCAATACCAACAAAAGACCTACTGCTATTCATGCCGAAAGCGGAAAGTCGTTTGCTTTAACTTAAGGGTATGGTACAAAATACCTTTTGGTCGCTGTGCCCCACCTCTCTGTGGGGAACCCTTTTTGGAAAAAAAGGACCAGGAGATTAAATGAGAACCAGGTTCCTTCGACGACTACGTGCTATGCTTAGCCTAATTGTCTCAGGAATAAGCAACCGTCCCCAAATTACGTGACCCGTTCATGGGCAGGGGCATTATTGGTCACTGGAGCGGGGGTGTCTACGTTTATACCAAATAGTCAATAATAACATATTCAGTAGGGAAATGTCACATAGAGGTAGGTACTGTCCCTAAGGTTCTATCTTTGCATTCCGTCCTACTCCCTAATAAGCCTACTCGGTTAAGTTAAATGAGAGCGGCACCGGGGAATACAACACAACCCACTAGGGCCAAAAAATCGGCTCGTTGTTAGCCAAAATAGTGGACTTTCCTTCACCCTTTCCCAGTCGTACGTCCTCTAGATGTTATTTTTCACAGCCATCCGGTAGCCTGAATAAACCTACCGTGGGGTGTTGAGATTAGAATATCTACCACAGTGTTCCCCTGCTTGTCGTAAGAGGCGACTAAATGGGGATCGTCAGGAAATGGGCTCGTGGCGTTATGCTTTAAGTTGGATCCAAATGAGTATAGGGTGCAGCTTGGGATTAGCCGTCGAAGACAGCGTCAATGTTGGCCACATTCGACTGGAGAGTGGATGCCGACAAGAAGTCGTGTTTATTTGGAGTCGGCGGATGATTGGACCACAGATGGCAGATGGGTGACCAGTCTCTGGCATTTGATGGCGGGGCTTCCCAAATCCGCGTCTGTAGGGACTGAAAGGGAAGGACAAACCGAGCCCTTAATTTCAGTACCACGGGTTGAGTATACGTCATTGAGGTCGGCCCCCTTGTGGGAGTATCGAGGTGGCTGTGGTTGAAACCCAAATCGCGGGTAGAGTCAGCTTGGCTCGGCATGGGGTTGCGATCTCTACCGGGTGCTGCCAGCCATAAAGCAGAAGAGATGATAGATACATCTCGCCCCTCACCAAGGTGGAATTGCATGCCCGACAACATGCTTTCAAATTGGTACCAAAAAAATATCAGTCTCGGCTGATTGCTCTGAGAGGCTTTAGTTGGCGCATTAATCCAGACTCATTGTGTTATATGTACACTCAAGTTGCATATTTGAACGCCGTGGTTTTAATCCTGCAAAGGAACATACCATGTTAAATAAAATCCGGAAAGTATGTCCGGAAAGTAAGCCTAAATAAACCTTGACAAATTTTTTTTAAGATGATGACCTCAGCTGATCTATTGAACACAGTTGTGCTGCATTAGAAGATTGAAGATGTCACCCAGTACTACAAGAGTTGCTCAGCGCAATTCAGAACAATTATTTTTTACTATACAATATTTATTTTTTTATTTAATTTCAATATTTACTATTTAAACTATAATTATGTATAAATGAATGTCTTACTGCATACAGTATATACATACATATGTATATAAGGTACATACACACATATTGTGTATTGAACTTATTGCTGAGTTTCAAAATTATTGGACTATATTGCCAAACTGGAAGCACTTCGCGGGCCCAGCCAAGAGTCGTAGCGCATATTGAGACGCTAGTTGTGCTCAGCGCTGTACAATGACTACGTCGCCAATTGCAGTACGCATATTATTCATCGCGTTGATACTTTACCAGACATGGTTCATTGGCGCCTGGTTGCTTTCTCAGGCCGGCCTAAATAGCTCCAATTACAATGTGCGTCATTTGTCCACACATTTTTCGCGCGTCTTTTTAAGCATAAGCACGGAAAACAATGATTTTCCCACTTTAATTGAGGCTCAATGGCCGGTTTCATATTTGCCCATGCGTACGGTTATCTTTCCCAGCGGTGAGATACATGCTAATGGACAGCACTCGGATTGCACGCATATACAGCAAGCGCATTGGTCCCAGGTGGATGGCCTGAGTCGTCTGTGGGTTATGGATGCCGGCTGGCAGGGCAGCAGCATTAACCAGACAAGCTGTGCACCCAAGCTACTCGTATTCGATCTAATACGTCAGAATGCGGAAGTGCTGCGCATAGACTGTGGACAACACATTGGTCTCAACGATACGCATAACTTGGTAGTGCAGCTGGGACCCAAGTCTAGCAGCTGTGATCTGGAGCGACATATATACTTTATAGTTGGCAATGAGCCGCATGTTCTGGCCTATGACATCTTAGAGCAAACTTGGCATCGTCGTCAATTGCTGTGTGATAAATATGAGAGCATGAAAGAGGCTTTTCCCATCAAAGCGGTTGACTTTACATTTGGCACACTTGGAGAACTAATTATATCCGACAAGGATGGCGTTTTATATAGTTCCAAAGAAAAATTGCACTTGGAGCTGGATAAAGTAACAAATGCGTTGAGTGAAACCGTTGATAGCATACAGCTAACACGTCTGGGCAGTCTTTTGGGTCCCAGTCGTAGCATGCTAATGGACTATTTTGGTGCCATGTATTATGTTGTGCCCAAGTTTGGAGCTGTGGTGCGTTGTGCGCAGCTGGCTAATCTAACGGCCGAAGGAAATGAGATTATCTATTTAACTTCGAAAAATATACAGCAAATATTTTTTGGTATTGAAGGAGCTGTGTGGGTATTAAGTGATCGTGTTTTAAAGCCACAGGATATATGCTATCCAGGATTATTGTAAAGTGGAAAAAAAGCCTGCTCGAATTTCAGCAAAAGTATTTGCTTGATTGCTCTGTTTTATAAAAAACTGCTCAATGTGCTTTTACTCAACACTGCTCTCTTATTATTGTGAATTATAAAAAGTCATTACAAATTGTTATCATATAATAATAAAATATTTGCCTGAATACACTTTAATGCAGCTTGTTTAAAAATTAATTTCAACATTTAAATAGCTTGTTGTGATCATATCTTACTCAAAGTAAATTATTTCAATTTGGAAAAAGCACAACGAAATAAAATTCACAAGCACTTAAGTAAACTAAATCATAAATCGTCTAACAAATATTATATTATTTATGCCATTACTATATGCAGTAGAAACTTAATAACTTTATACATCTTTTGCATCTGGTATTAATTTAATTTTTATTTTCTTTAGCATATTATTGTGTTTTGTGTCTAATAATTATTTTAAATAATATTGTTAATGTGTTTAAGTGTATTATTTGCGGCAGCCAAAACACAAGTACTACCCCATATATGGTCTACAAATCTTATATATGCACGTCGTGTACTTTGTTTATGTTCTTTAAAATCATAACCAAAAATAATTAACTATGCTGTATTTTGAAATTTATAAGTTCAATGGCTAACAGTTTGCTTATTCAAATAACCCATTAAGGCCTGCAGTCGCTTTTTTATGTTCTTCTGATCGTCCAAGGTGCAGCCCAACAAGACACTTTCGAATTTCTTATCAATGGGACCTACGTCCACCTCGGGCACATTGGCATCCATGTTAGTGCTGCAGCAAGCATTCAAATACAATTGGCAACGCTGACGAGCTGTAACCGGTTCACCCATTTTAATCATTGTATCGATTAAAACATTTATCTGGCTGAGTGAATCTTCCTGAGAGTTATCACGCACGGTGCGCACATTTAGATCGACTGTGGCCAGGCGGCTGTTGACGCGCTGTATATACAATATGATTTCCTCGCGTTCACCTGTAAATAATAAAAAGCCATTAGTAAAAAGAAAATGAGTATAGAGTGTATAAGTTCGTTGATAAACTGTTGAGCAAATCAAGAAGCTATCAATGTATTATATTTGTAAAGCAGCTAAATTGTCCTGGGTTTTATAACAAGTTAACAAGGATTTTGTACTTTGTTACTATTTACAAATCTGCTATGTAACAAAAGTTATTTTAGACATTGTGCTGATTGAATTTGAATTGCTTCGCGCAAATTGCGCATAACTTGCAGGTAATATTCCTTATTGACCGTTCTACCCTGTGGCAAGAACTCATGATGCACCACGCCCCTGAAATCGAAGAAAACTGTAAGCAAAACTTTCACATTCGACCGAACTTGGCGCGCTTTTTTCGGTCTTGGTTCATGCGGCAGCTTCCATTGAGATGGTTGAGCTTTGGTTTCCACGTCATAACCATAAACCCACGATACGTCACCAGTTATGACCCTCTGGAGCAAATTTGGGTCGTCCAACATCTCATCAGCAATGTTCATGTGATGCTGTTTTTGGCCGAAATTGAACAATTTTGGTACGAATTTCGCGTCGAACCGTCTCATGAGCAAATCATTGATAAAAATTAAATGTCACGAGCCAATCGATATGTCTAGGTCCTCAGCAACTTCTCGAAACGTGATTCGACGATTGGCTAATACCATTTTCTTCACTTCATCAATTTTTTCGTCTGTTGTTGAAGTGGTCGGGCGTCCGGTACGCTCTTCGTCGTTCACATCTTCCCGGCCTTCTGAGAATATTTTGTACCACGATAAACGTTGCTTCGGTCCAAGGTAGCTTCTCCGTATGCCACAGTCAACATTCGGAATACATCCGCGCACTTAATTTCGTTTTTCACACAAAATTTGATACAGGTTCTTTGATCCATTTTTTTGAATTGGTAAAAATTGAAGACAAGTCAAAACACGTGCAAGCAAAGTAGCTGTCAACAATTAAGTGACCATTCAAAATGGCCGAGCTTGTCGGCATAAGTGAGAGAAATGAGTACCAGCATAATGCCACAAAAAAATCGAAATTCGAATATACGTAACTCGCGAAAATTCGCGATACTTGTTGAACACACCTCGTAACATGCTCATTCTGAAATTCTCTTTTACTATACTACTTAGACTACGCAGACTGCTTTGTCAGAATATAATACACATGATCGAATCAATTTGTTATACAGTTTTCCAGAACGACCTTCTCTCTTACCTTCACTCATGTTTTGCAGCATTTCGTTGCTTTTAATGAGATCCATGGACATCAAGAGGTAGTCTTTCTTCTCCTGTAAATTCAGCGCATCTTTGCGAAACTTTTCAACGCGCACATCCAACTGATCGAGTATAGTAAGAAACCTGCAAAATCCATATCAAAATTATATAAATGATTTATGTCTTCGCATAGATTATTAACATTACCGTTCGTTTGCATTAACAGGTCTGTCCATTTGTAGAATTAGTGTTTAAGTTTTGGTATTATATGAAAAGAAAAAGCAGAATTAAGTGTTAGCTTTGCTACCATATAAATTATTGTTATACGTCAAGTTAACTACAACCTTATGTATCTTATTGACTATAACGCGCACAATAGAGCATTGTGTGGGCTTCATTCAACGAAAGAAAAAAAATTATGTATACTGGCTACCACCGCAACTTTATAACTACCAAATTTGAAAATGTTATAAATAAAAAGTATGAATGAAATGGTTAAATGATAGCAAATAAACGCCAAAATACTAAACTTTAAAATAACAGCAAAAGGCAAAATAATATATTAAACAAAAATCTTTTAGAATTTTGTATAATGATGAAGAGAGTTGTGTGTTGTGGTCGCTAGGTACATTATGTAGTTGGAATAATAACCTGTCCAAGGCTCTACTATCGTCGACCAGCCCATAGGCTGTGCTGCCGCCAATAACTCCAGCGCCGCTGCCGGTGGTTGATGAGGATGCTGCATTCCCATGCAGCGCTTCCAAGTAGTCGAAATTCATTGATGATTCCGAGTGATAAACGTTTGATGAATTATGATTGTTGCTGCTGCGGCGCTCGTTGTTGTGCCCCTGCGTATCAAACACAGGTTGCGCATCAATTTCCATCTCCTGCGGCTGCTCCAGAGTGAATTGTATTCGCTGTGACTGCTGTTAGTTGAGTTTAGCGTGCGTATACAAGTAAAGTAAAGTACCAAGTTCACAAGCCTTGCTTACGGCTTGCCTACTGTTTGTGTTAACTTGGCCAACAGCTCGCTGTTGGCTATTTTGGAATGTTAAGCTTTTGCGTGGGCGCTCTTGTTACTGTTGTTGTTGTTTTTGTGATGATGTTGGTGGTGGTGGCGGTGATTTCGATTTCTTATACTGTTTTGGCTTAGCGTTTATGATTTTTCATGCGGCTTCCATACACGCATATATAAAAAAAGCTGCAAGAAGAGAGACAAAGCCATTATTAAGTATTTATTTACCTATCATTTTGTGTGCTGTTGTTGTTGTTAGTCAGCTCATAAATATAAGAGCTAGGCCAGGCTGATGCGTAATCAACATCATCATCCGAATCGTCATCAGCATCATCATTAGCGCCTCTGTTAGCCGCCCCGGCTGGCCCTGCTCTTCTGCCCTCTTCTTCGTAGCGGCGACGTTTACGAAATATGCCGAGCAAATTTTCAAACATTTTTTTCGTTCCGCTAAATTTAAGGCTTTCTTTTACATATGTACGCGTATGTGCAGTGTGTGTGTATGTGTTTAGTAATTGTTGTACATATGTATATTGCAGAAGTAAACAAATGTTGAGCACTGAAATACATCAGCAATTGCGCAGCCCACCTTTTACCATATAGAATTTTCCAGCAATTTCCCGAATTTGTTGAGTGTTTGCGGCTGCTGTTCCAAAGGAAACCATATTAAACATAAATGAAATTTACCTGCTTATTTAATGATTGACAATTACTTGAGGTTTTGTGGTTTATTTCAATTTTTTCAATTTTTTTTTATTAAAATTTTGCTTTGTTTACTGGGTTGTTCGTCATATAAAGTAATTTGTGTGTTACACTTATTTAAATTTGCGCATGTTTTCTAGTGTATGACGTGTTTTTTGTCTGCACCGATACTCCTATTATTATTATTCCGTGTATGCTTGGCCAGAATTTCACATTTTTACACGCTGCTTGTGAAGTTTTTTGCGCTGCCTAAATTAATATATATTTTTTTCTTTACTAACATCGTGGGGTTGCCACCTGGTGGCAAATTATAAGGTTTCATTGGCGCGTATATCGCACTGCTGTGGCTGTTATCGATAAACATGCAGCGATGTGCGCGCTGCTATTGTGAATGTCGCGGTAAATTTAAGTCACGCACACACAACGCAGTGCGCGACCATTGGCAGCTTCTGGTGACCACATCAAAGAAATAGTAAAATGGACACTGCTGCAGTATGGCATGTCCTTTAACACAATATATAAAGAAATCGCAGCGCTGCATATGTGGATATAGATGCTGTCCATATAATGGACAATGTATAAATTCATTCATATTGGTGCCCATTGAAGTTGGCGGCGGCACTGTTAGCTGCAGACTGCATTGCGCCTGTTCCGGTAAGTCGCATTGACCCGTAGCCGCATTCCAATGTAATCTAGCGCTGCACTCCTGTCTTACAGCCTGTCCATAGTAGCATATATAAAATTGACTGCAGCTGCTCGAGCTGCCTATATAAACAATCTGATCATTGCTTTGTAGTGGCATCAGCGAGGCACAGTAACTAGCCGGATCCGTTACCATGCTATCAATATCATTGTTATTTTCATTGGGCGTGTCCTCTGGTCTGCTAGTATTCTGACAGCGTACATTTTCTGCTGAATCACAGAGCTTACTCTGCACATTAAAGAGCATGGTATTAGGACATGTGGCCAATACTGCAGCACCGTTTTCCACGCACAAATAAAACAGCTGACACTCTTCCGGATGTGGCACAAATTCGCCTGATAAATGATTTCGACATACACCGCCAGCATTTTGTCGTATGGTCACTGAATTTGTCGGCTTGTGTTTTACCTGCGCTACGGCACAGCTTATTAGCCAAAAGATTCCTAAAAAAAAAATGCCAAAGATAAAGCTGAGTTTAATCCAAAATGGCATACAGGCTTACCCGTGCCTAAAAGATGGCTTGAACATATCATCTTTGTGGTTTAGTGTCACACTTCACTAGAGCTCTAAAGTATTCTAATTTGGAAGCATGCCCTGAACTAGGCATATAAACAAGTATTTGGAAAATAACAGCAATATCAGAAAATTAACATTTTGAATTGCATGTCAACATGGCGATAAGGCACTGAAGCAACTTTTTTGCCAAAAATTTTACCTATCTTCCAATGATAGATATGAAATCTTAATTGCTAGAGAGCACATCTCGATAAAAGAAAGGCTTTGCAAACTCGTGCATGCTTCTCACAGATAAATACAAATTTCAAGTATGCCAATTTTTGGAATGCCGAGGTTTGATTACTCTGCAGGTAAGCTAAGAATACCAAAATTCGTTTTTTTATTGGGTAGTTGGTAGAAGAATCGCAGTCATCTTTTTTACCATATTGTCAAATAAGTCAAATTGAAACGAAGCAAAAATCTTTACACGTATCTTGGTGTTGAGGAAATAATTTCTAAGTAATGAGGACAAATTTACAGATATTTACGTGTTTTTGACAATTCTGCAGATATAGATATCTACAGTATATTTAGGATTAAGACGTTATCGTTTCAATTGGTGAAATTTTTAAACGATTTCTCTTTTCTTAAACGCAGTTCAACAATAAAAAGGTTCAGTAACTTTTTTCAGATATTTCACTACGTTTGGTGAGTTTAATCGTGGTGAATGTATCCGTGGTGAATTTATCACGTTTCCTTAAACATATGTGAAATTTTCTTACGTAGAGTCTTGCATAATTGTATATCAATTAAAGAACAACTTAAAACTATATAAAAATATATTTTCATTATTCACCAGGGCATCCAAAAATTTTTAATAATAAACCATATTCGCCTATACTAACTCTTTAGTGCGAAATTCCTAAAATGGTCGTTATTAAAATAAGTAGAGTTTTCAAATTAAACAAATAAGTTTTTCCACATGAGTTCACTTTGGACGAAGTTATTAAACTTTATTAATCAATTTAGTAGAGCGATAATAATAATTTTTTTACAAATAAATTTTAAATGACTCCTTTTACATGTAGTTAAAAGCGTAACAACCTTTGTAAAGGGTATGCAAGAAAATCGCAATGAAGACGCTTTTTCAAAAAGTTCTTAAAATAAACTGAACAAAGATTAGCTCAATGACATTCAAGACACTACAAAATCAATTAATGATAGATGAGACATCAAAAATTGTCCTTGATAAAATTGCAAAAATATTTGCTATCGTCTACGCACTTTATCTGTTATTGTTTCTAGAATCTTTTGGTCTTTTCTGCATTTGGTGTAATTTTCTTTACTTGTTATTTTCGGGTACGTAATACAGCGGTTCAAGGTCCATTTGTTATTAAAAATGGCAGGCAAACATTTTTGATAGCCTTGAAAGTAACTCCACGAGAAATGTGTTTTCTCTTTTAATAACAATATCGTTAGTCACTTTCATCAAATTCTTTGCACTATAACACGAAACAAAACTCGAAACTGCTAGAAGTGGTTTCCAATATGGAAGTAGCTGGTTCTTTTTTACTAGTTCATTTGTCAAATTTTTGTTTACAATTGTGTCAGGCCACTAGATATCTAATCTTTTTATCTCAGAGGAGGTCTGAGCTGTAAGTTAATTGGTTATTATTATAAACCAAAAGCTGTATACATGGAAGCTGAAGAATGAACTTTTGAAATGCGTGCCTTATTGCTCACCTCTAATATACATACAATAAAATAACACAGAATGTACTCCTTCTGGCACTAGCCCTTTGAGCTGCTCTTTTGCAGGAAAAATAGGGCTATGCTTATGGAATGCAAAAATGACACATGTTCCTTAAATTTTTGCAGTTTGGGATCAGCTGAGCCACTAATCCTGCCATTTGGCGGTGTAATTTTCAAAAGACAGTACACAAACTTGAACATTACCACTAATTTGGGGATAGATTTCCATAAATCCGCAAATATAAACGTTGAATTATTATTATTAAATCTAGACCGAATCTACTGTGAACCATACAAGCCTTGTTCATAGTTCTGAATGCGCTTGGGCTTCCTTGAGCTGAATGGGATTATGTCTGTAACTGCTGACCCAGCACGTTGCTCACTTTTGAAGCGCCCTTTGAACCCCGTTGGTGTTGATACCAGGGGCGTAGCGAAAGGGGGTGTGAGACCCCCCAAACATCCAGCAGTCGGGTAAATGTCGGATTTTAACTAATCACTTTTACCCTAATCTACTATTCATGCAGTCGGTAATTTGCTTGAATCGACTCGGCATTGTGGGGCTCATCACGGCCCCCACATTCAACGCTCTCGCTTCGCCACTGAGGCAAGTGAGGTCAATTTGGAAGAATTTATTCATAGATTTTGAGGAGTACAAACAAATTTTATTTTTCAAAATAAAAATGTTCGTTTATGACGTTGATCTATTGTTGCAAAATTTTTAGATCGATATGAAGATTTTTTGTAGGTACATTGATCGCCAAGCAAAAAAAACCAATTATCTACGATTTTTTTTTGGTATTAATCCGAAAATATCGAAAATTTATAAAAACCGTCCAAAATTTTCATCGCAAACGTTTTTTTATTTATTTTCGGTAAAAAAAATAGTTGATTAATATATTGAAATTAATTAATGTGGTTTACAAATGTTTTTTGCATTTTGAAATGGCCTGAGAAAATAGTTTTTCAAAGAAGGGAAGTCGTCTAAAAATGCCTCCAGTTTTCACAGTTTTCGCCTCTTTCAGCAAACCGTTTTTGGACTTGGCTTTGTACTGTAGGAAATCTGGTTCCGTTCATATTCCAAATATTCCACGCTTGAAATTGTGAATAATTATTTGTTAAATGACGCGTAATTTATGATTCTGGATTCACTCCAAATCGACTTTTTCGATTTCGTAACTGCGTTCTGATGACTTGCAAAAATCTAAACGAACCCTTTGTCAATTTTGAGGTGTAGAGTCCAAATGCTACTATAAGTAGTATATAATTTGGTTTTACTCGAGAGAATGTTAAAATTTTATCGTAATACTTCAACTCAGACATCCAATAGGATTCGTTCAGGACTCACCCCACTTCCGAATTCACTCTTCTTATCTTCAGTATTCAACAAAACTCTGTGTAAAGTTGTAGGTTTCTAGCTCCTATGTTTTGGGATATAGATGGATAGCCAATTGTGTTCCACAGACTTCTTGGGTCCGAATTTCATAAGCGGTGAAAAGATCAATCGCCATATATAACACATGTTCAAGTTATGGGGAAAAAGTTCATCCCATATAAACTTCGACTAACAATTTTCTTTTCTTCCTTAAGAAACTTAAGGTCTACTCTAAATTCACAAAATATTTTGGTTGAAATTTCTTTTTCGGTGGCTATAAATGGAGAACTATAACTTAACTGCTTCTTCAGTTCTTACAAGTAACGTTTTTTATTTGTGATATTTTTGGGCAAATAAAACTAGAATAATTGTAAATAATTTTGTAAACGATTTATATGGCTGCCGAAGCATTTGGCTTGACCCAGTGATACGCAGGCACGTCTTTCATAATCCCAACCGAAGAAAAACGGACATTGTTGCACCATTAGATAACCATTACGACAACTGTAGTAGTAATTACAATTACTAGGATGCGGATAGTCATCGATAGTGTGCAGCTTGCACTGATCCCGTGCGCTGACAGAGTTCACCTGCAATAAGATCAAGATGGTCAAAACTATTCCAATTTTAAGCATTTTCCATACTCACCATGCATTTGACAGTCTCGGCATGATCGCACTTGCTGGTCAGCGCATTAAAATGCAGTGAAGCAGAGCAGTGCATGGGCAAAGCCTCACCATGATAACATATAAAGTAATCCGTGCAGGATTTGGTATTTGCCAAAAACACCAATTGGTTGGCATTATCCTCATTGGGACACAAACGTGCTGTAATGACAGCAACCGTGTTCGTAGTCACTACTTCAGTGCTTGGAGCTAATGGAGTGGAATTAACCACGATCGAACTCTCAGAGCTGTTGGTCACAGGCAACGGATTGGCTGTGCTTGGTATGTTTTCCGGCTGCGTTACTAGTATGCCAGTACGGCAATCGATATCCGTCATGGGCTCACAAACTTCCTCTATGGCATTGAAATACTCATCATTTCCGCAATCACCTTCAAAGGAATCCTCTCCATCGCAGAATATAAAATAAATGCAACCTTTTTCAGATTCTATAAAGTGACCATTGTTTTGCTCCGTACACTCTGGAAAAATATCCGCTTGGCACTGCTGCCAGGGTAGCAATAATAACAAATAGACTAGCACAATTTTATGCATCTTGTCAGATACAACATTAACCAGAAACTAAGGCTATAAGTTAAGTGTTAACCAGCATGAGCTGGAGCACTACGCAGAAATATCAGAAAATTAACATTTTTTGATTTGCGTTAACACGAAACGATAAAAACCCAAAAGTCAATTATTTGCCAAAATTTAAACATCTTTGGAGTAAAAATAACAACATTAACAATTCCGGGAAGTCAACTTTGGAATATCAAATTTTGCATACTCTGCTCAATGATAGTTTACCTATAGGTAAATTGTTGCCTCGTTAATTATTATATAAAAAAAGCTTTTCAGTCCTTGGTGAGTTCTACCTATCAGCTAAGGTAGTGGCGGTGGACTGGAAGTATGTCCCGCCGTCATCCATGCTATCAGAGCACCCATGCTGGTAGGAATCCAGGCTAAATACTGCCTCCATGAATTCTGTAGAAGCTGCAACGATGTGCAGTATTATCATTTGATTATTTAAGTTGTGTTTAGCTTTAGCATGAAATCTTCTGCCAGATAGATATGATCTGAAGATTTTAAAGTATGGAGCTGAAGCACGACATTGCTACAATGCTTCTCTACGGGACCTCAGCTGCCATTGGTTCTTCTGCTAACTAGCCATTATCTGAAGATGCTAAAGAATGGAGCTGAAGCAAGACCAAGATTGAACGCTTTTTTACGGAACCCGCAGCTCTTAATGCTGTAGCCCATTTTAGCACATCTTTAGGAATCTTCTGCCAACTACCTATGATCTGAAGAGTTTAAAGTAAAGAAGTTCATCAATCCAGACGCCTGTCTGACAAAAACTACATCATATATATTGTATATATATCAATGAAAGTGATCCTTGGCAGCAGTTCCATAGTATTGTGTCCTTCCCTAACCACATTTAATGTTCTGGAAGAAAGTCACAGTGTTTCGCACAGCTTGTTGACTGGCCGTCTCTCCCAAGCTTTAGCAACCGTACGTATCGGGGTCTCTCTGCCTTTTGCCGGGTTCAGATTGAGTCAAATAAATTATTTTTATACGATCGTTTCCCTGCTTGCGAGCTTGTAACATAGAGTCGACATTGTGAAAAGCAGGGATATTACAGATTGATTCCACAAACTTCCAAGGACTGACCTTGTATCTTATTAATTGTGCAAGATGAATAGGGAATTAAAAGCGTTTAAAATTAAGGGAAAATCGGTCGGATTCATTGGAATCCCTCTTTCTATCCCCACTCGACGGTCATGAATATGATATATAACCCTTAAACGCTCTAAATGAATCTGTTCTGTAAGTTTAGAACTCGATTTTAGGGATTTTAAGCACTTTCACAAATAAATTTACAAAGTATTTGTTGGTGTGGTCGTTGGTGGCGTAAGTGGTAGCGTACTCGCCTCTAAAACCGAAGGTCGGTGGTTCGATTCCCCGCTGTAGCATTGGTGCATTTGCCTAGCACTGGCATCGCTAGCTCAAAGGCGCTATTTGCCATGAAAGTCTAAGTCTATTAATTAAGCCCACCGCCTTTCGGATTCTGCTATAAACTGTAGGTCCCTGTTCTGTTCGAACAGTTATTAATGGAGACCCCCTATGCCCCTCCTTCAAGGGGTCTAACAGGGAAATATTTATTTTATTTGTTGGAACTTGTAGAAAGAAAGGGTATAACCTGCGACTTCATTCATTCAATCAGGTATAATATATTCAATAAGATATATGCATATCTTCCAGATGTTTCGGTATCAGAAAAAAAGACCAAATTGTGAAGCTATGGCCACAACCGAATCTTCTGCAATTTTTCAGTCTTAACTATAACTTAGATACGGTAAGAGTATAAACAGGCCCGAAAAGAAGGGAAATTCCTTCGGGTTTTTTTACGGGCCCGGTATAATTTCTATCATACTGTCGTGATTAAAGCCAAAGGTATAGAGTGGCCGGAACAGTTCCCCCGGGCACGGATTTTCTCTCTACGGCCTTGGGTGTAAACATCGTCTAATGACACCTTTTATACTTACTTTTTAGTTGATATAATGAACTACCGCGAACTGTCCTTGATAATATTCTCAAAAAAAAGTAAAGTGTATCGTCATGGCGTGTTATCGAGAATCTTTAGCCAGGGTCGAATTTCCCAATTTTTGCTTTTTTGCGTAGTCTTACAGCAGTTCAAGGTTCATAATTTTTGCTACTTTTTTAAACTTAATTGAAAAATTTTGATAAGACAGACCTTGTAAGTTTCTTGTTCTTGGAAGATGGTGCCTTTGTCAACAACAAAACTCGTTAGTCACTTTCTTTCAAAATGTCTATTTTAAAATGACGCAATGTTAATAGATAAAACGAAACAGACACAATTATCTTTATAAAAAAACTGGTCTTTATTTTCAAAACATAAAAATTGTCATTAGAAACGTTTCGAAAACAGCTGTTTTTGTTAGGTGTAAGTGTTTATTTTTAAAATAGATGGGATTAAATGATCCTTACAATAGGTTGAATTGTTTAGAGCTAGTTCGTCAGCACTTAGCAGGGTGTTCAGTTCTGGAATCTACAAAAAATTGTTGCCAAGTAACTCTGATATTTTCTGTGGGGTCCAGCGTCCCAGGACTCGTAGTCATCGTGTTACAAAAGTTTTAAGTTGTATATTACAGCAGTTTAGGCCATGACACTCTCTGCAGGGTAACAGAGTTTCTAAGATTTAAGACGATTCTAAAAGATTTAGATTATATATTTGCTTAACTTGCTTGCCAAAGCAATTGGCTTGATTCAGCGGAACACAAGCTCGTTTTTTATAATCCCAACCGTAAAAGAAAGGACATTGTTGCAGCAGTAGATAACCCCTCTGGCAGCTATAATAGTAATTACAATTACTAGGATGCGGATATAGATCCACAGTGTGCAGCTTGCACTGATTGCGGACACTGACATCGTTCACCTGCAATATGAAGGAGTTGGTCAGGACTGCACTGGAACTAGTAACTAACTAGTAGCAACTCTGAGTACTTACCATACACCTAACATTCTCGGCATGATCACACTTGCCGGTCAGGGCATTAAAATGTAGCGTAGCAGAGCAATGCATGGGCAATGCCTTACCATGATAACAGGCAAAGTAATCCGTGCAGGATCGGCTATTGGGCAGAAACACTAATTGGTTGGCACTATCCACAGTAGGACACAAGCTGAAGGTAGTGGCAGCTGGAGTGGTCGTCAACCTAGTCGTTGTACTTGCTGAGGTCGATGCGGTGGAAGTGGGAACTGGAGCGCTGGTTGTGATTGGTAGTCGGGTAGTAGTAGTAGTCAGTAGCTCTGTGGTGTTTTGAAAATTTTCCGGCTGGGATGTTACGCTGACGCGACAGTCGATATCTCCCATGGACTCACACTGTTGTTCCAACTCATTAAAATAGTGATTGTTGTCACAATAACCATCATAGGAGTTTTCTCCATCGCAGTATATAAAATGGGTGCAATCTTTAGCAGAAGCTACTAGAAGACCCTGCTGCTGCTCCGTACACTCTTCATAGTTGGCCGCGTTGCAGTGTGAGCTCCATAAGAGCCATAAAAATAAAGTACCGGCTAAGAACGTCATATGCATCTTGTCGTGCACAACTTTGGCTGAAAACTAAGCTGGCTTGAACCAAAGTAGGCAGCTTTTTAGGCACTCCCAAATGGAATTTAATTACTGCTGCTACATGGAACCCCCGAATCTTTGATTGCTTTGTTAAAGACTTGAATTGTTTTTTTTTTTTTTGAGTTTATTACACAAGGCCTTGGTTTGGCGTTTTACAAGTGATAAGATTTGCTGGCAATGCAACGTTCACGCTCCACATCAAAGTGGAAATCTTGGGGGCATTGTTGCAACAACAAATAACCAGAGATGCATTGATAGTAATAATTGTCATTGGGTGGATACGCATAGACCGCATTGTGTCCCGAAGTTCTACACCGTTCACGCACATTGCTACTGGTGCTGGTTTCAATACTCGAATCTTTTGGGCTTGCTGTGCTCCAGGGTTCAGTAGGGGACTCAGTAGGTAATGTTGTTGGAATTGTTACGGCAACTGTAGTTTCGCTTGTCTCTACGTTGTAACTGGTAGTTGGTTCTTCTGTAATGATAGTAGAAGTCGCTACGGTTTCCGGAACTTCCGTCTGATAGCAACTGATGGGTTCATTGCAGTCACCATTGCAGTAAAAGGAGTCATCGCCATTGCAATAAACCCATTCACTGCAGCTGCTATTCGGATTTGTTATATAGTTGATAATAACGCCCTCACATTCTTGTAGAAATGCCGCCTGCAGCAGTGGAGCAGACAGCAAACAGCTCAATAAAAGCAACTCCCACATAAGCATCAAACTGAAACTGTTGGTATTCCGGGAAAGAGTTGCTTGCTTTAAAGGTTCTGGGCTCATTGCGTTTCCAGCGTTGTTTAAAAAGTAATCAATAAACTACTTAGCTCTTAACTGAATTGTTTGACGATTTTTCTTATTTTGTGATAAGACTGCTCCGTTGGGTTGAGATCATTTTTGGATTTTTTTCTTTAAATAAAAAGTTCAGGCACGTGGATACATGAAATTTAATTAAAAACTTGCAATTATTGGCAAAATAAGAAACAGCAAGTAATGTATCGATAAATTTCTAGAATATTACGTCGAAACCTCTAGACTCTATTAACCGTCCTTTTGGCACTTGTTTCGATAAATTTCTAGAATATTACATCATTTGTTTCGAAGCATATTTTAAAATACATCCTTATAGTAAGTAATCCTTGTAATGCAAAGATCTTCTATTATTTTTTTCGACAATGAGAGTAAATAAATATTTAGGAAAAGTCGGAAAGTTTAAGGATTTTAAATTTAAAAATACAATTTAAAATCTAAAGGACCTGGCTGGAGCCATGTGTCAAAAGGAGGGCTACAAAAATGTAATATTTTTATATATGAAATTTTATATTAGAGATTAGATAGTGCCATCGATAGAATCCCACCTCCACTCTGTACTGAAGGTACGAAAATTTGCAGAAAATGCAACTCGCTTAAAAAAAGGCATCTCTGACTCCTTAAGGGCTACATATTTTGATCAACTGTTAACTGTCTGGCCAAATTCATTCTGGGATTTAAATCCGTATGAACAAAGAGATATCGATGACTATAAAAACTATCGACCTAAGGAAAGTAACTCTCAATAATTTTCCTAGCATATCTTCTTTTGTGTTTATAAAATTTATTGCATACCTTAAATATAAATTCTCCCAGACAGTCTACAGCTTCGGTATACAACTTCTAGCATGGATTTTCAACAAGGATTTAGTGAGAAGACAATTGGGATTGCTTTGCCGTTAGGGCAATATGCGCACTGCTTGAACTGCTTGGTGAGCATAGCAGTCAGGGCGCGCCTTTTACTCTCACCAATACTAAAGAAATCGAATGCAAGTGCCATATAATTAGCCTCAACTACTCTGAATTTAACTAGTCTCTCGAATAGTTCAAAAATGAATAGCGTCTGTCTACTAAGTACATGTCGCTTAATCGGTAGCAGTAATAGATTTCGTAGAAAATTAAAAATTTGGGATTCACACAAAAATGTACTTTATTTTATCTTTGTGTTTTTTTATAATTATTGCATTTATATAAATGAATATCAAGTTTTATTTTTAAAATCAGGTTTCTTTAGAGCAATTACACAAATAGGTTGTTAAAAAAATTAATTTGTAATCAAAATTTAAATTACATACTTACATATATACAATTTATTAAATTAGTCAAAGGTATACAAATTCCCAGATGACCTAATTATTATGAAAAATTAACTTTTTAGTGTTAAATAGTAGATTTAATTTGAATAATATAAAAAAAAAAGTTTTTTAAATCCAAAGAAAAAGTTAAAAGCAATTTTAGAATTTCCAAAATTTTTTAGGTAGTTAGGTAACTATAAGTAGATATAGGGACGTAGAAAGAAAATCCGGGCCTGGTGGAAAATTTATTGACCCCTCTATTATACGTTTAGCTTCAATCATTTTATTAGGAGAGTAAATACACCGGGCTGTTAAAAAACACCAGGCCTGTGGGGAAATCCTCCATTTAGACCTCTCGACGTGCCTGAGTAGATAAAATAACGATTGCAAATTAAATAAAATAAATAAAATAATAGTTAAAAAAATCAATATAAACGGGTTCAATTTCTAAGCTAAATATACCCAAGCGAATTATTTTGTTCTAGTAAAAAATCGTCTAATTTTAATTCTTTTATTCCTAAGTAGCCAAACCAATTTGCTACTAGTGGAATATAACACCCAAAAATTCTAATAGTCATCCTCCATATTAAACCTACTAGTTAGCCAGTATGCAATCATACTTGGTTTAAAGTGCACCAGTTGGGAACTAGTTCAGAAATGTATTTTTTTGCTACTGGGTGTTTATAATTAAAATGGTATGGCGGGCAGAGTGCCTATATAATGTGAATTTGCAGCCAGATCTTGGTCTATCAGTGAGTGTAGTTCAGGAACAAAATAAAGTGCTTTGTCGGTACAATTTCGGTAAATATAGTCATCGTATCGAAGAGATTAAGGATTATGGTAGATAGTAGCGCACCAATGCGAGCGTTTCGGTAATCATTCCATATAAGTATGAGCCGAGCAAAGCCCCTAGTTGGATAGGCGTATAAAAAGTTGCTTAAAATATTGGAATTCTTATGGAATGTAATTTTATTCTAACATTTGCAATGGACAAACTTAAACTATTCCAGCTAATGTTCTGGGCAAAGAAGTTCACATTAAAGTTCTCCAAGTATGATCAGGATGACTAGAGAAGTCGATATATAGTATATGTGTAGATTCTTAGAGGTAGAAATCAACCCTTTAGCTCCATTATAATGTCACGGAAAACATGTTTATATTAATAATTCCATAATATTGGTGTAATGCCGATTACCTCTGCATTTTATCAAAATCGGTTGACAATATCATATAGCCTCCATATAAGCGATCGGTCAAAGAACGTTTTTAAGGCAATAAATATGTTGAATGATTTTTAGGATATCGTAAACAATTTTGGCCGAAATTAATAGCAATGTGATGTATTTTAAAGATGTTCGGATACGCCTTTAACGTACGCCGTCTTTTTATTTTTTTAAATTATCAAGACTCGCCATGTCTCGAGCTTAGAGCTTGAAAAAAATTAAAAACAAATTTGTAAAGGAAGCCAATTCATTATTTTTAGCCATAGATATTTGTTAACCTAATTTTTGGGGAAACTTCATTATTATGATCTATAATTACTATTTCTATAGTAGAGTGATTAATACTCGGCTTTTGTGATTCCCATAGCCTGTTACCTACATGTGCAGAAAACAAGGATGCCCTTATGACTTAAAGGGTACAAAGCAAGTAGACTACAATTATAAATAATACATACACTTCCGTTCGACTGCAATTTTTAATATCTAATTATTAACTCTTGTAGACAAATATGACTCTAATTAAAGGCACACTTATTATAAACATAGCATAAAAAGTTCAATTAGGCCTTGTTAGTGATTTGCTTTACTTTGAGCTTAAAACGAAAGTGAAAAATGGAAAAATTCTTGAGAATAAATATAAAGTAGATGAATTAAAAAAAGTTTACTTTTGCGGAAAACCAAGGACGCAAACACAATGAGTAGATTGAGCTCTTAGGTTAGGTTAGGTTAGGCGGCTGTTGGGACCAACATCCCAACTCACTTGGCCAAGGATAGGCCCTTGTGGTAAGATTGAGCTCTTAATGGATGGAGACTTTATTTCTTCATTTTATTTTAATCCTCTTTATGTAAAAACTGTTACAGAAATGTAAAGGCCTTCAATGCAGTAAAAGTTACAAACTCAATATAAACAAAAATTATAATAATCTTACTATTAATAATAATACTATTATATATAAATAACCCAAATATATTTTACTATAAAAACCAAATGCGTAAAAAGCCTCATCAAACTTTTTGTATGGCTAAAAATTTCACATTTTAGAGTTACGGGGCTATTGACCCAAAATGCGTAGTGATAAACTAATTAAAAATATTTAACATAGGTATTAAGCAACGCTTCTTATCTATAAATAGAAAAAGAAAAAAAAACTTGTTGCTGCTATAAAGTATCTTAAAGATAATCATACTGCTATTTCTATAGAAACCACAAACAATGTTTGTGCGAAATTTAAAAATAAAGAAAGTGAAGCAAATTTGTGGACAAAGATATTTTATAATATTTCGCGTTAAAATAATAATAATAAAAACCTAATGCAAATGCAAACTCTCTAACTCGGGATCTTTATACTCTGTATCAAAAAGTACAAAGAGTTTACTAGATTTATGCAATGAATGTAACGGATCAGAAGGAGGCGCGGCAGACCCCAACTCTTTTATTCCAAAATGCTTATCATAACTTCGGGTAGCGATTGAGCCATGTCCGTCCGTCCGTCCGAATGAACATCTAGATCTCGGAGACTAGAAGACCTAGAAACACCAAACTTTACCAGCTGTTGCGCATATATCCTCAAAAGATGAAGTTTGTTGAATCATGTCAATATCTTTCCTCAATCCCCCGCAGCAGATATTAGCGGTTTTTAGCAATACCATTTAATATTTTTATCTGAAATTTAACAAAGTGATGCGTTATCGTTTCGCGCATTCCCTACAATCGTTTTACCGTGTTTTCTCCCACACCCCACAAGATATCAACTTGAAACTTACCCCATATACTTTAAATAGCTTCTTTGAAGTAACTTTCGAATTTCATCACAATCGGAATACAATTTTTGAGCTTTTAGGTGTAAGTATCGATTTTCACCAAAAAAAAAAAAATTAATTCCAATTAGAAAGTTCTTGGTAGGAATATGCAAAAAAATGTTTTCGTGAGGAAAGGAATACTGTCGAGCACCGCATCGACTGCACAACATTTTTTTTTTGTAATTAATATACTGAGGGTTAGAAATTCATTTTCGCGTTCGGAGAGTTTGGGTCGCTGAATTGGAAAAAATACAAAAATTAAGGAAAAACATAAATAGAAAAAAATTTATGAAATTTTTGAAGATCACTTAAGTGCTGAGTTTTTTTGTCCTTTTATTGGCGCTACAAAATTTATAAGATTATTCCTTATATGCTTTTAAGCCCTTACATTCAATTCCCAAAACAGCATTAGAGAAATTTTTTTGCTCTATATCCACCAGAGAATATCTTATTAAATTTGATGCAAAATTTTATAGCCTATAACTGGCGGACAATCAAGACGCTGCCAACGATACTCAATTTGATAAATTATGATAAGCGGTTGGGAAGATTGGAGTGAACAGATGAACATTCAAAATAATAATCATACTAATAATCATTTTTTTACGATATCTACCTAAAGAAATTAATAACGTACCTAACACTTTTATTTTTCTTTGAGATAATAATATAATGCCTCTTCATGGAAGCTACACAAGGTATAATAAGGGGTCTAAATCGAAAGTTAGCATTCTCAAGTTCTGCTTATTATCTCTGAGACAGACAAACCTTGCTATATTGACTTTTCTAGTTCCGCAGCGCATAGTTTATGTAACTTTGAGCGGTCTTTAACGTCTCCTGCTTCACTTTGAACACATTTTTGACTCGCACAGCCTTACTATACTCCTAACTTAACTTATATTAACTTATAGTAAGATACTGGTTATAAAGAGATATTTTTTTTTAAATTTTTTCCATGTTAAAAATAATTTCTATTTTAGCTTTCAAGGCTATTCGCAACCATCTCAAAAAGATACTTTTCGCACACAAAATTGAAGAATTTGAACAATTTTTACCGTAGTTAAGATAAGCTGATAACGTATAGAAAAAGTTACTGCCATTTAATTATATTATGAAAGATAAAGAAAGAGTTCTATTTGCTTCGACTTTCACAACAATATGGGTTATTTATGGTTTTTCCAACACAGATTTAATTGGTACGATCTTTAGCTGGTCCTTACTATGGAGGTATGGTCCACCTCTACCTGGTCCTTACTATGGAAGCATGGTCCACCTCTTAGTCGTTTAAGCGCAATGAGCAGCTTCCCATGACGCACGTAGTTTTCATAATTCCCTTGAACGACAGAGACGACGCCAACGCGTAGAAGATAAAAAATATGACGGAAAATTTTGCTTTAATCAGAATAAGACTTGAGTCACTTCTAGTTCTAATCTACCTGGTTCGTTCAACGAAGATAAGTTCCAATAGGTGAAGATTTTAGGGAGAAACCCCATTAAAGTCGTCAACCATACTTCAAAGCGCCCTATACGGATGTTTGATCCACCGCTTAGTCGTCTTCCTGCAAGAGACGCCATTTTGTCCATGCACAAAATATGACCGAGCGAAACCAATGAAGCTCGTAGAGTTCATAGAACCAACGAAGCTTTAAGAGTTCATGGTTCTATTAAATACCATCAGCGCGTGGCCCTTACGAAAGAGGTGTGATTCACAGTTTAGTCGTCTTTCTGCCAACAGGCGTAATAAGCTGCTTCTTTTTTCACGATCGGGTGAAGCTCGAAGAGTTCATGGTTCCATTGAATGACAGCGTTGACGCCCACGCGTAACCGAAAAAACATCTGGCGGAGACGAATCAGGATTAGACTTCGCCATTGACCATGCTTCAGCGCTTGGTCCGTGTGAAAGAGGTATGATCCATCTGGGCTGTACAACGGAGCTATGGTCCAACGCACGAATGAATAAAGATTTTGTGGAGAAATAAACCAGACTTTCAATCAACCATGCTTCCGCAGGCCCTCTACGAATGGAATCCTTGAAACTCGAAGAGTTCGTGGTTCCTATGAGCGTCAACGTCAACGCTAAAAAGAATAAAGAACTTTCGGAGAAATGTTTTCTCACAGTGATAAGACTTTGGAATCAACTGTGCTTCAGTGCCTGATCCTTACGAAAGATGTTTGATCGGAATGTAATCTATTTCCTGCATCGGGCCTAATAAGCTACTTTTTTGTTCATTCATGGTTCCATTTAACGTTTGTGTCGACAACAACGCGTACAAACAGAGATAACTTTCGGAGTAATGTTCTCTCATAAGTTCGGGACTTTGCATTCATGCTTGTCCAAGGTTGGGGGAACCAGTAAAGTTCGTAGAGCTCATGGTTTCATTGAACCATGCCTTAGCGCCAGGTCCTTACAAAAGAGGTACGATCCACAGTTTAAAGTCCGATACTAACCCGTTTGGGTTCTCTGTCGCGTTCGTGAAAACAAATCAAAAACTCTCCATCGCAAGGTAAAAGAGTTCGCAGGAGAGTGTGTTCCCTTGTCTATTACAACTTTGTTTGGTACCAAAAGTCTGCAGTATTATAACAAAGGCCGATGTGATCCTGTTCTTTATATTATTATTGATATTACAAAAAATATAATTTAAAAAATATACTACAAGAGTGGCTTCAATCCGAACCAAATTTGGGGACACTTGAGTACATTAAAGATGATCATTCGATGATTCGGAATTGGATTCTAAAGGGAAACCCTCTTATTCCCGAGAGAACAGACTACTGTACCCCTCAGAAACACTGTATAATCAACTTGAAGTCGCACAATTACGGCAGAGTGGAATATTGGTATACCAGGCTCAGTTGGCTCAATCAAAATATTCAAGGACGGTGCCAAGCTGGCAGATTCAGGAGGTTAACAAAAAAAATTCAAGTAGGTAACAAGGCCATCTGTATCTACTCGACCGATGGCTATAAAGCACTTTACATCGTTGACATCACATATGAAGTCAGTGGAAAACTGCCGTCTCTGGAGGAGATAGCTCAGCAGTTTTCAATCCATCGAGGGAAATTTTATAGCTGATGAAGTGGCAAGACAAGAGAGCATCCTCGTTCAAGACAAGGAGAGCCTGGGTATACCAATTGCTAGCTGTAGACTGAAGTTTCGAAATCATTTTGCTCTCACTCTAGACCCGAATGGAATCGCTCAACGAACACATGCAGGATATCACGGAAACTTGGCCGGCAGGAAAAGAATAAAGAAACTTTGCTGTCCTAAAATGGCTTAATGATCGACCGTAATCCGAGTTGGCTTGTGGGAATCCACACATCCAGGCTAAATGCTCCTTATTAGGATATCTGAAGAAGCTAGAGACGGTGGAGTACCCTTTCTCTTTTTTTTTTCAGAAAAGGGTACCTCACAGAGAGGTGGGGCACTGCGACCAAAAGGTCTTTTGTACCATACCCTAAGGTTAAAACAAATGACTTTACGCTTTCCTTATGAATAGCAGTAGGTCTTTTGTTGGTGTTGACCTGAGATGGAAGGGACTAATCCGCTCCTTTCCCAGGTGACAGGCTCTGTCCCATACCAGCGCTGAGCAGTCCAGGGCTTTCATGGACTGTGCAGAATAAGGTTCCGTTTTCTCAAATCACAATTTCTACTGACTTCTCTGATCTCTTAGAAAAGAGTCCAAGATTGTTCTCGAGGTTTATTCAGGCTGCCGATTAGACGTGACTTTAAGGTCATATAGGGGACCTCCGAAGCAGGGGAAGGGTGGTGTAGGGTCCAAATAGCAGTATCACAATGGGCCAATTTCTTGGCCTAAGTGAGTTAGGACACCAAGTCCCAACTACTGCACTAACATTGCATTAAAAAAAGGAATTTTTTAAAGTCTTGAATTAATTTATTTAGAATTCTTTATTTGTGCACAACAATCCCAGCTTTGTACAAGAACTATTCTAAAGAACACGATTTCATTATAGTATAAAAAAACATCCTTAAAAAGTAAACGTGAACGCAACAGAGCGCGTCCAACTTTCCAACGCCCAACCTCGTTTCTTGGTATCTGTAGACTCGCAGAGGTGCTTCTCTTTATTTATCTGAGAATGGCCAATGAAGAGAAGTAAAAAGATACAATTTTGGAACTATTTTAATTGCATATCCTTGCTAGTTAATTTGTACAGTCTGGCACATTCTTAGCGAGTCCACTGCAAAGTCCAATCTGCGGATTGTAGGCATAACCCAGAGGACATTGTTCCACCAGCAAATAGCCATCAATGCAATAGTAATAATAATTACAATTATGTGGATAACTAAATTTGCGTGTTATTCCTGGCAGACATTGTTGACGCACATCCGGAGTAGGACGCACTGTGGTTGACAGCGTCGGCGCTAGGCTGCTGCTTGTAGAGTTTGCATTATCATCCACAATTTGGGTGCTATTGCAAATATAATCCTCACTGCAAACATTGCGTCGTTCACAGTACATGGAATCCGCACCATCACACAAGATGACAGTGTAACTACAATTAAGCGTATTGTTTATATATTCGCCATTATAGTCGGACGTACAAGCCGTAATATTGCGTGACGTAACGCCCAGAAAGATAGCGCTAACCAGCAGGCTGACAAGGCACAGAGATCGATACATTTCGAGTGGCTTTGGCTGGAAGCAATTCGTGGCTTTTATAGCTAGAGGAGGCATTCAATCGTCAAATAGACATTTCTTTTGAAATTTAGTTATATTTAATTAAAGATTTTGACATTGTAACTTATCACTAAATAGAGCGCTTATCAACTAAAGATACAAGCGTAAATAAAGTTGCTTAGTTGGTTACGTTCTTTTGGCCGTATCAAAACACTTGGCCACGTTCATGTGCACACAGCTGCGACGTTCCACATCCCAGCCATAATAGAAGGGACATTGCTGCAGCGTCAGATAGCCCTTGATGCAGTAGTAAAAGTAATTGCACTTATCCGGATGTGGAAAGAAGTCGGTGACATTTGGCAGACATTTATGCGCCGTGGGCTGGTACAGCTAGAGAAGACACAGAGGGAGAGCGGTTAAAAAAAAAACAAGTTGACCCATATTTAGTTGGTAACCTACTGCACAATGCGCCTGTTCCGGATGATCACACTGACCGCTTTCCGTATTGAAATGTAATTGATTATTGCAATGCATTTCCATGGCATGTCCATGATAGCATATGTAGTAAGCTGAGCAGGATTCATTGCTGGCCATAAGTATCATTTGATTAGGATCATCGCTTAGCGGACAATTGGGTTTTATCAGCGGCGCTATGTTTAGCACATCCACTTCGTTTGTATCGGTTGGTGGTGTGGGCTCTATAATTTCCGGCCCCTCTGGCTCTGGCTCGGGTTCTTCTATATCTGGCTCATCCAAAAAGCACTGCACATTTTCAGCCAAATCACAGCTGCCTGAGTCGGCATCAAAATATTCGCCCTCATCGCAGTCACCCGATGCCGAATCTTCGCCCATGCAATAGACATAGGTCTGACAGCTCTCCCAGCTGGCCACAAAGGTCTCATCGTCCACGCCTTCACATTCCGCAAATATATCTGCATGTGCATGGCGGAATGCCAATAGCGCCACTACCAACTGCAGGTATAGCCAATAATTGTACATCTTGGTAAAAAGTTAAGCTACTAAATGAACCGTTTGTTAAAAGCCTAGTTCTGTTACTGAGTTCCCTGGCCACGACTGCTTTCGCATTTATGGCAAGACTTTGGTAAAAAATAATCAAATTGCCCAAATTTTCAGACATGCATTTCATTTTAATATAATTACATAAACGATAGACCTTCTAGATAATGCTTGTTTTGGATGTACTCCAATATTCTAGTTGTTTTGCTTTTGTTCTTTTAGTTCCACATGAATCATAAGGCTAAAGAACCAGTTCTCACTGGGTTACGAAAGACTGACTCCCTTGGTACTATATTATGTCATCAGTTATGCTTCTAGTTGGACATTACACAGCAGCCAGGTTATAAAAACTTTATATTAATATTCAATATGCTGCCAAGACAATTTGTCCAAAGGCAATCAGTCGAAACAATGGCCAAAAGCATCGGCAATCGTCCACCAAGTCGCAGTCAGCAAAGACGACGCAACAGAAAGCATTGACCTCGACATAAACGTCTTAACGTATTGGCCATATTTTGCTTATAAAGCTGAAAAGTTAAAGCTCTACAGCTAAAGAAATGAGCCAACAAGCATAAATATATATATATACATATATAAGAGTGTATATATATAGATTTCCTAAGCATTTCAAGTGGACCAACCAGACTTTATGGAACAACTTGTAACGCTTAAGCAAAAACCTAGATAGAGATGGAAATTCGTCAAAAAAATAAATCGAATATTCAAGATATGTCAATCTACTTTGAAATGTGCGATAAAGCGCTCGATTGATAACGACTAAGCTTTTTTTTTTGACGAGTTGTGACATTCAGCGCTGCAAACCGGATATCCGGTCAATGCTTTGAATTGCAACTAACGCATTTTATCGATAGTTTGACAGCGAGTCTGAATTTCAAATAAATTATAATAAGACGACAAGTTGTGCATATAATATAAATCTTTACTGCTAATGAGATGCTATTAAAAAGTTGTATATTATGAAAATAAAATCGCTTTAATGGCCTCATCGGATTGGCAGCTGAAAGGACTTCTTATGCGATAAATTGACAAATATGGATCGATTTCCTAAAAAAGTAAGCATTAGAGTAAAAAATTAAACTCTAATAAAGCCGAAAAAATACTCTCTGTGCCACAGAAAACAATTTCTTTTTAATTTCTTAGCAATTTCAAATTATGATTCGCGGCGGTTTTGAAATCTTAGACAAAAGTTTTTGAGATTTAATTAAATTCATCATTAAAACCTATTTTATTCATAGAAACTTTTTCTGAAACGTATTTCAAGATGTTTCGAAAAAAGCAGTTTTCGAAATTAAAAAAAAAATCTGAGTTGCCACTGAAACAATTTCTTTCAATTTCCTTATAATTTCGATACTTAGTGCTCACAGACATGGTTTGTAATAGTTTTCAAATCTTTAAAAAAACTGTTTAAGATTTGATACATTTACCAATAAAATCTTTTTTGATTGAAAGAAACTTTTGCTTATTTGGAAAGGTTATTCAATTTCTGATTTATCTGTATCTTTATGTTTTTATAAATTTTAAGTTTTAATTCATGGATTTCATTTTGGAAAAACTTTATAAAAATCTTTTGTAAATATGTCGTTCTGTGTCAACGTGCAAAATATTTTCAAGCTACGGAGTTGCCTTATTGTACCAATGTGTAACTATTCGTAAGTTTTCTTATAGTTCCTAAGCACTGTACTAAATTTAATCAAAATCAGTTGACTATATCATATAGCTCCCATAGGACCAACAATCCAAAAAAACGTTTTTTATAATAAAATTTTTAACTCCGGAAATTCAAACTTCGGCTACTCCTCACTCAGCCAGAATAGTGCTTGATGCGTCTAGTTTCTGCTAGGAAAGTTTTAGCCAAAAAAAATAAGCATTTTGAAAAATTCGATTTTGATAAAATTTTTCATTTTTTCGAAACTGCTCTATAAATAAATAAATTACGATGATCAACAACTGCTGCTAGATTTATTTGGAAGCTGTTAATTACGAGTATTTCAAAAAAAATAGCCGCGATTCGTTCGTATTTAAATAATTAAATCCTTAAAATCCGATAAAGTCGATATTTAACAACAAAAAAAGACGGAATCGGGAAAAACGAGCGGCAAAAATTTTTCTGGGCTTAAAAAAACATAGATGTTTCATTAAATTGATCAATAATTTCCGCAAGCGAAAAAACGAGCGGGAAAAATTCTAGGCCTAAAAAATAATAGGTGTCCCATTAAATTGACAAATAAACAACATATTAAAATTACACTGAAATCTAAAATCATATCCCGCATCGACCGATCGATTTGAAATGGAAAGCGTCTATAGGAAAACATATGTTTTTGGTATTTAATCAAAGTTAAAAAATTGCTTCTTTAATTTATTAATTTATTGTTTTATTAAAGTTAATTAAACTAAGTTCTTAAAACCTATTGATTGCGCGGGTGCATTATTCAAATTTCATTCATATCTATTTTGTAGAAATACAAAGTAAAATGACAAAAAATTTTAAAAATTGTCGTTTAATGTCATAAATAATTAACTTTCTTAGATCACTGTTAAAAAAACATTTATTTAAATAAGTGTCTAAATATTCTAAAATAATTCTTGGAAAGTGGCAACCCTTTACGGCTATTCTAGAAAAAGCATAAACAATCGAAATTATTTGTCGAAAAATGAAATCTTTGAGATTTCTGGGGCAGCTACGGTTTTTTTTTAAGATTTGTTTCAAAAATTTCGAAGGATTTCTGACTCCGTATACAAAAATTAATTATTTATTTTTTTTATTGTTATTTTAACAAATTAAATCTAGTATTTAATACTAAACTTAATACTAATTTAACGAGCTCTAGCTACTAGGGGCCTTCGACAGAAATAAATTATTATTCATCTAAAACTTTTGGTTTTTAAGACAAGTTAACGTTTTTCACTTTTCACAAAAATTTCTTTTATTTTCACATTTTTTCCCCGAATTTGAAAAAAGCCTCTCATTTTGTTTGTAATCGATGAAGCTTTACGAACCATGAAAAATTTTCGAGGTTCAAATATTTGCTAAAAATTACGAAAAATTTTATATGTAATGCTTATATTGCGTTCAACCCGTAAATTTAACAAAAATATCAATATCGAAAATTTCAAGTATAATCTAATCTGTTTAAAGTCATCATCATCAATTCCTTTATCTCCGGTTGGAGCATAGGGTCTCAATAAAGCACTTCATTTTTGGCTAACAATTTTAGCCCGTTCTATGATTTTCCGCATTCATCGACCTCTTTTTGTAGCGACCTCCTCCATGTTGTCTTAGGGCGGCCCCTTTTGCGGCTTCCTTGGGGAGTCCAATCAAGAGCTTGACGGCAATCTTCCTTCGCAATCTTTCCACACTATCCATCTCCATTTCCTTAGCTTGATAGTGTTGGCCATGGGTTTCAGGTTTAAAGTAAGTTAACTTAAATAAAATTATAAAAATCAGTTGAGAAATTTGCTTTAAAGACACTTTTTTTAAATTTCGAAAAATAGTTATTTTGAAGTCTGTTCCATGGAAATATTTTTGGACTCCACTTTCGGTTTTAGCATATCCTTTTACTAAGGGATTGAGTAAAACATATATCAAATTTGTTTAACTAATATATTGTAAAAGATATTTAAAGCAAATAATATCAGGCACACGTTTTTTAAATTATTTAATTTTTATATGCCCTTATAAATATAAAAATTTCCTTAAGTTAAAATAATTATGAACAATATATATAGGGTGGGCCACCTGTTGGTTTTTCTGTTAATTGCATTTTATTCGATAATTTTCCAAAAAAAATTGGGTAAATGTGAAGACCCCCTGGGAGATTTTCGCGTTGAGCGGACTCTTACTTAAAGTGATCCTAGGAGCAATGCTGACGATAGCGTCGCTACCTCTAGGGCCTCCCAAGCCGGTTAGATTGAGGATGATTACCAGTTGCGGATCTAGGATTTGATTTTGTGGATTTCACTCCAAAGTGTTTTTATCACAGCCCGCGAAAGACGTTCAACCCATTTTTCCAACTTTTTGGGGTAGGCCCAGGCAAGAAACCCCCATGGATCCGCTACTGGTGAATTCTAAAGCAAATGGGTATCCACAACTTTAGGCATCTGATCTTGGAACAAGTGGCTCGCTATAAAAACGTGTCTAGAATAGTATGAAAGGATTCATTTATATCCGTCTCCCAATGGTTTAATAGATTGCATTGGTATAGTGACCCAAAATTCCGCACTATGCTACAAATAGTAGGGATGCTTTGTAAGCGATGTATCAAGGAATAAATGAATTCTGTATGAAAAAATTATCGCCATTAATGAGTGATGAACAACCAAACCAACAGATGGCCCACCTTATCCTAAT
The DNA here is from genome assembly GCA_037043745.1 of Chymomyza amoena. Lineage (NCBI taxonomy): Eukaryota > Metazoa > Arthropoda > Insecta > Diptera > Drosophilidae > Chymomyza > Chymomyza amoena. Next base: position 297,308 of record JBAMAX010004328.1, on the reverse strand, counting down.
TACAGTGTTGACCAAAAGATTTGCAGCAGAGAAGTTTTACATATATATAAGTTGCTATAAGTTCTACCAGGACTAGAGGGCCATATGGAAATTTTATATAGTGTTGCTTTTATTTGTTTTCAAATCTAGAGTTTTAATATATTAGGTTGTCAAAAAAGTCTTGCGGTATTTCCGCAAGCTTGTCTTTGCAAGCGCGTAGTTCTAGTTGTATTCGTCGCATCGGTTCACGCTAGAGCTTTTTGGAAAGCTCTTTTCACGTGCTAACACTGTTTGATTAATTGTTGTTTGCTTTTAGTCGTTCGTGAGTTATAGCGTCGCAAACATGGAGCAAAATAAAGAGAAAATACGGCATATTTTACAGTACTACTACGATAAAGGCAAAAATGCATCTCATGCTGCCAATAAAATTTGTGCAGTTTATGAACCCGATACAGTTTCCATATCCACCGCACAACGATGGTTTCAACGTTTTCGTTCTGGTGCAGAGGTGATCGAAGATGCGCCACGGTCCGGAAGGCCTGTTGTCGAAAATTGCGATAAAATCGCTGAATTGATCGAAAGAGACCGGCATAGTAGCAGCCGTAGCATCGGCCAAGAGCTGGGCATGAGTCATCAAACCGTTATAAACCATTTGAAGAAGCTTGGATTGCAAAAGAAGCTCGATGTATGGGTGCCACACGACTTGACGCAAAAAAACATTTTTGACCGTATGGATGCATGCGAATCGCTTCTGAATCGCAACAAAATCGACCCGTTTTTGAAGCGGATGGTGACTGGCGATGAAAAGTGGGTCACTTACGACAACGTGAAGCGTAAACGGTCGTGGTCGAAAAGCGGGGAAGCTGCCCAGACGGTGGCCAAGGTTCCTCTGTGTGTTTGGTGGGATTGGCAGGGAATCATCCACTATGAGCTGCTCCCCTATGGCCAAACGCTCAATTCGGACCTGCACTGCCAACAACTGGACCGCTTGAATGCAGCACTCATGCAGAAGAGGCCATCTTTGATCAACAGAGGCCGAATTGTCTTCCATCAGGACAACGCCAAGCCACACACATCTTTGGTGACGCGCCAGAAGCTCCGGGAGCTCGGATGGGAGGTTCTTTTGCATCCGGATCTCGCACCAAGTGATTACCACCTATTTCTGTCCAAGACGAACGCGCTTGGTAATCGGAAGTTGTCCACAAGAGAGTCCTGTGAAAATTGGCTCTCCGAGTTTTTTGACAATAGGGAAGCGAGCTTCTATAAGAGGGGAATTATGAAGTTGGCATCTCGTTGGGAACTCGTCATCGAACAAAACGGCGCATATTTGACTTAAATCGCATTATTATAACCAATTTTATGAACAATTGAAAATTCAATAAAAATACCGCAAGACTTTTTTGACAACCTTATATAAATCGTAATCAAAAAAAAATGTTCATTATTTTTTAAAAATAAAATAAAAAAGTTACATTATAAGTTTATCAATTTTTTTGAAGTATGTAAAATAATGTCTCCCAAATTATGAATGATTAACAACAAATTGATCAGATAGCTCACCCTATGCTATTTACAGTGATGAGCAAAATCTTTTCAGCTGAGAAGTTTTACATAGTGTTGCTTTTATTTAATATAATATCAAATTTAGAGTTGTAATTTATAAACGTTAAAAAAATCTTTTAAATAATTTTTAAAAATAAATTAAAAGTGTTTCTGAGAGAAGGTCAACTGCTTCAAGCAAACTTTTTACAATGAATTGAAAATTACCAAAATACATTATAAACTTGTCTTTTTTTTAAATATGTAAAATAATATCGCCAAAATTATGAGTGCTTAACCACTAAAGCAACAGAAGGCCCGCCCTATGCAATTTACAGTGTTCAGGAAAAAATTTGCAGCTGAGAAGTTTTGCATAGAATTATTATTAATTTAGATTTGTTATTTATAAAAGTTTTATTAATTTGTAAAAATTAAATAAAAGTATTTCTGAAAGGTCAACTGCTTTAAAAAAACTTTTACCAATGAATGAAAAATTAACGAAATATATTAAAAACTTGTCATTTTTTTAAATATGCAAAATAATATCGCCCAAATTATGAGTGCTTAGCAACAAAACAACAGAAGGGCCACCCTATGCTACTTACAATGTTCAGCAAAAATTTTTCAGCTGAGAAGTTTTTCATGGTGTTGCTTTTATTTGTTATCAAATTTAAACTTGTAATTTATAAAATTTAAAAGAAATAGTTTATTAATTTTTAAAAATAAAAAGTGTTTTTGAGAGGTCAACTGCTTTAAACAAACTTTTTACAATGAATGAAAAATTACCAAAATGCATTAAAAGCTTATATTTTTTTTTGAAGTTCAAAATTTTATGTAATTATATTTATTTATGCAGCCAACGTTTTGTTATAATTGGCTTAAAACTAAATCAATTTGGTAATAGGAATTTATTAACCCAAATACATCAAAATTAACATACCAAAAACATTTATCTAAAGTGAATTTTCTTCAAAAGTTGTTCGAAATTCAATTAGTTTTCGTTAGCATAAAAGTTTTAGGAGATTTTTTCAATTTTGTAGAGCATCCAAAGTTTTTGAAGCTGCTATAAGATTTCTCAACATTTTTCATTTGGCTTTTGTGATGATATAAATCACATAGATCATGCTACCTACTTAAGATTTGGTTTTGGGGTTTGGTTTTTTTTCTGCAATATCATGGGTTCGGGCCAAGCAACGATCAAGTGGTTAGACGTGCATATTATATATGTATGTATGCATGAATACATATATATATTTTTTAACTACTTCACTGCTGATCTTGCCAAAAATGTATATATATTCATACATATATAATTTATTGTCAAGCATTTGGCTAAAACGATAAGAGCCAGAGAGGTGTTTGTCGCAGCCATTTCTGGTCAACTTTATCATGCTAGTGACAGTTATGCACCTCTAAAGAAAAAAACATATTTATTAAACGTAAAAATACCCCAAAAATAAGAACGATGAAAATAAACAAAAATAAAATACAATAAATACAATGCAAAAGGAAAACAAGAAGTCTTTATAAAAATTGTTTAAACAAGTGCAAGCGTAATCATTTTTTTTGTATTATCGTTTATTTTTTTTTAATTTTCGATGTCTTTTGTATTAAATAGTCCATTACGTGTTTAATAATGATATTTTTGTTAAATACGTTGACATCCGAAATGGATGGTTGAACCCAAGTCAAAGGCATACAAAAAAAAAACAGAACACCGAACATTGCACATGATCTGTGGACTCAGTTGCTGTAATGACAACGATAACAACAACAAGAATAATGACAACAGGAAATGAATACCCGAAAAGTCGACCTTGTTATGCCCTTACTGCAAAAAACTACAGTCAAACTTAGCTGTGCGCGATAACTTGAATTCTCTGTTGAAAGTTTGAGAAGGTAGAGGCATATATTTTATACTACCCATATGGGACTATAAGCTAAGGGTTATATTAAGTTTGTGGAAATGTAAGTAACATAGAGAAGATTGCAGACCCAGCAAAGTACCCAAATAGTTAAGGATTACAAAATAATAGATCTAGACATGTTTGTTCATCTGTCCTTCTTTACTTTTGTATGAACGCCTAAAATTCAGAAATGATCTCTTGAACCCCCAAATAAAAGGGTAAGAGTACTACTAAATGTTGTTACTGGAGAGACAGATTTAAAATAAAAACAAAACTGCATTTTTCGGGTACACAGACTCAAAATTAGGAAAAAAAAATGGCGGACGTAAAGTCGGGCGCGGACGACTTTAGGATACCCTGTACCACTAGCTTGTAATAAAGTCAGATTTCTTCACAAAAAACCAAAAACAGAAGAATTTTTAAGCAAAAATTTGTTTTTTGACCGATCGTTCCTATGGGAGCTATATGATATAGTCAACCGATTTCAATAAAATTTGACACAGTGCTTAAATACCTTAAAAAAGATATGAATGCCAAATTTATTTCAAATATCTTTACAAACAAACAAAACACATCGAATTTTGTATAAAAAACGTGTTTTTGGACCGATTGGTCTATGGGAGCTATATGATCTAGTCAAACGATTTGGATTAAATTTAGTACAGTGCTTAGAACTATAAAATACTCACGAATGTCAAATTTGGTCCCAATATCTTAACAAACAAACGAAACACAACAAATTTTGTTAAAAAATCGATTTTTTGGAAGATCGGACCTATGGGAGCTATATGATATAGTCAACCGATTTTGTTCAAATTTGGCACATTGCTTAAGTGCTCTAAAAAATTTCCAAACGCCAAATCTGGTTACGATATCTATATTAAAAAACGAAATATAGCGAATTTTTCTTTAAAAAAGTTATTTTGGCCGATCGGTCCTATGGGAGCTATATGATATAGTCAACCGATTTCGATCAAATTTGGTACAGTGATTGGGAACTATAAAAAACTTTCGAATACCAAATTTGGTTACGATATCTTCATAAACAAACGAATTATTCATCTAAAACGTTTTTTTTTTGTCGAGGTCGTCTCAAACACCCCCATGGGAGCTATATAATTTATCCCCGATATCAAAAAAATAAAATAAACTTGCCTCCTATGGAATAATATGGGATCTAATGTGAAAGTTTGGTAACTCTAGCTCTTACCATCTCTGAGATCTAGGCGTTCACACGACGACGGACAGACGGACATGGGTATATCGACTTCTCTATTCACCCTGATCATATTTTAGGTAACTTTGAGGTGTCTCCGACGTCTCCTTCTATATGTTACATACATATTTCGGCTTGCACAAACTTAATATACCCTTGTAACCATACGGTACAGGGTATAAAAACTCCATTTTTCGGGTACATAGCCTCAAATACCTCAAAATCCTGAGCCTGATGGGCCAAAATTGAACCTGGATTCGAATTCTACGTAGTAAATAATAATTCGGAATGAGCCTTAGTTTTTCAACAACTAAACCATGTTGACGCGTATTATTATATGATGGGGGAAAAATTTAAATTATTTTGTATAACTTTAAATAAATAAACAACAATTTGAAGAGCTTAATTTCTTCCCGATATCGTACGTATTTGGCGTTAAAAAGTTTTTTTGGAGTTACTAAGAAAACTTCTAGATTAAATCAATTATAATAAGATGGGCCAAAAATTAAAATTTTTTTTTCTATTTAGGCGCTATACAAAAATTTTAAGAGGTTTTTTTTTCTTCCGATGTCGTTCCGTAGTCTTTCATAGTTACCAAGCACTGTAAATTTTTTTTTTTTTTTTTTTTTTTTATTATTTGCAATCTGTCATATTAGACAATCAGCAAATTTTATAAGTAAACACAAAAAAATGGCAGGATTGATTGTGCTCCAGTGAGTCCAATCAATATACAACAAAACTATTTCCTAGAGGTTATTATACATTATTATACAAATCGATCTGGAAGGTCCAGAATATGAAATCTATTTAGACGTCTAACATCCATACTATTGTCTAGCAGGTTAATAGCCAACGAATTTTCATGGTTTGACAGTCTCTCCAAATATCTTAACGAGGATTTGCTTATTTCATCTTTGACAAAAGGAACATTCAAATCTTTGTGAATTTCTTTGTTGGTTACGTACCAAGGAGCGCCTGCAATGTTTCTTAGAGTTATAGATTGATATCTTTGCAGGATTTCGATATTTGAATTGCTCGCCGTCCCCCAGAGCTGCATTGCATACGTCCAGACCGGCTTGAGTACTGCTTTGTAAAGCAGAATAACCCTCATAGCATCGATAGTCGAAAACAAATATTTTTAAAACATATTTCGCTTTTTCGTAAAGATATCGTTAACGAATTTGTCGGTCTGATGTTTTTTTTTATCAAAATCGATTTACTATATCATAGTATATGAATCCCTTAGTAAATATCAGTCCTGAAGACGATTTTAGAGCTTAATTTATATGTGTTTATTTTTGAAAGTATCGTAATCAAATTTGGCATTGGGAATTTTATTCTTGAGTCTGTAATTGCTCTAAAAATTTTTATAAATATCTGTAAGATATGGTGCAGCTCCAATAGGACAAGTATTTTGAAAAAAAAAATGGGCGGTCATAATTCGATTATCATTACAGCCAAATTCAGCAACCAAATTTTTATGAAGTCGAACATCGGTCATTTTTCCGCATCTATATTTTGAAATTCGAGTTTAAAAGTTTTTATTTTCGTAACTTAAAGATTGGGGCTTCCGAAAAACTTACAAAAATTATAGAATCGATTCAAATTATTGTTTTTAAATATTTATTTATTTAAAATTATAATTATAGTTAAAAACTAATAAGTAATATAGGAGATAGATAGCACTGGCTACTCAGGCCTCCAGCTAGTGAAAATATAATATATAATAAATATTTATTTAAAAACTTGTTTTTTGAGCGTAATATAGTTTCTAGCTATAAATATATTAATTTCATTTATAAGTGTGCTTCGGATTTGCAATACTATTTTCGAAATATAGAAAATGAATTGTCTTCATTGAGAAAAAAAGAAAAAATCGCTAAAAAATAAAAAAATTGGCTCAAATTTTACATTTAAAAAAAAAGTAATATGCAATAGTAAGTGTTACTAGAAAGTTCCTATTACTTTTATTTATTACAAGCCAATAATAAAACTGTATAACAAATTTTTTTTTTAATTTTTGTAATTTACGCTCGAAATAAAATTATATTTAAAAAATTGCTGAAAATTTTCGATATGAATAGATAAATAACGAATAATAATTTAAATAAATAATTTACAGTTGTAATTTTGTTAAAAAAAGTATATTCCAAGTATTATCGAAAGGTAATTCAATTATCTACAGTTTGGTAAACAATAATCAAAATCTGGTTCGTACTACCAGGGATATTTGATTTTAAGTAGACACTTTTTTTAATTTCCAAGTGATTTTTTTTTCGAAATATCTCAAAATCCGTACAAGAAAAAAATTTTTGGACTTCCTTTTCGATTTCAGTGCGACACTTTACTACGGAAATAACTAAAACATGTTGAGGATACAAAATTTTTAAAAATTAGTGCTATTAATTACTAAATTTACTTACTGATCTGTAAGACATATTATAGATAAAATACTAATGGATATATTGTATATTCAATAATATTCTCTGTGAATTTGAAAACTTTTTTATATCAAAATCATCAGAATCACTTGCCTTAATTTCCCTGAAACCTTCTACTAAATGCTTTATATATTAGGCTCTTTTATTGGAACTTTATTTATTACGCTCCTCAAATACCTAAATACAAATAAATTACTCTTCGTCTAATTAAATAATGACAACAAAAACTACTAAATCTTTACAACTCTTTTGTTTCTTTCTAAATGCAAGATAGTTTTTTCTTAACAAAGGTCGTGCTGCACACGTCTGCTCTCAATAGATATACCCACTCTAAAGGGTATTTATCGATCGACGACTGTTCAGTTGACGACGGCAAAATGTCTGCAAGCAAAGCTCTATTGTTGTTGTTTTTAACTTTATTGTTTAATTATTTACTTTGCACACGAAAAATGTTTATATGAACTCGTACACATCAAAACAGCTTGTAATTTTTTTTTTATTTATTTACCATACATGTAAGTAGGTAAGTCTGGAAAAATTTACCTACAAGCATGGTTTCTTTTTGACTGAGATCAAAAGTTCTTTTGACTTCTTTTATATCCCAGTTAAAAAAGTTCAGATGTCGTTTTACATTTTGTTTTATTTTACGAAAAATGCTTACAAATATTTTTCTTTTTATTTTTTATTTTATTGTTTACCTGTAACCAAGTTTATAAATTATTTTGATAAAAGCAGACTGCGACTTGATTAACAATATGACATCTTTCGGGCCTTAAGGGTTATTATAGTAGGGCTAAGGCTTATCATTCTCATCAGTTTTATTTATTATTATTATTATCAAAAACTTATTTTCCTAAAAATTGCATAATCTCTTCTTTCCTTAATTAATTTTTTCCTAACAGCTTATGGCCCCATAGATCGGTCGAAAATAGGATACAATTTCCATCGAATTTGATTTGATGTTACAGAGTATCTCTCATCCACTATATTCTCCAATATCTTTTTTATAAAATGATTTTTGATGTTCTTCTAAATTTTACCATAACAATTTATTTATATACAAAATTTTCCAGAGGTCAGATTGTCTTGTCTTGTCCAGCTGTCCGACAATGTTTATTATATGATTTTGGGGTCGCTAAGTTCAAATCATAAAGTCCATGCAGGTTAGTGATCCGACATAACCATAAAAAAAACCTTGTAACCAGACCCTGCCACACTGTGGCTTTCAGGAACTTGGTTTTGGACTTTATAAAAATGGAAAGGTATAAAACAAAATTCTCAGTATGCTAGAGTTACGAGGGTCTTGCCCTCGTTTTATCAGAATCCTGAAGTGCAGTGGTTTTTAATAAAGGTATAACCTCCGATCCCTAGAGACCTTATGCCTCACAAGGAAAAGGGGGCTTCTGTAGTAGTATCCTCCAGGCCCGAAAATCAAATTGATTAACTATTTTATATTAACCCAATCTATATATATAAAAGAAACTTATGCTTTACGTGTTACGGGTGTTCTCATGAACGCGTCGATAAATTTCAAAACTAATTTTTGCGTGTGTTAGAAGTTGTCAATACGGAAGTTTTAAACATACTGCGATGTGATTGTGTGTATTGGTTCATGAGATATACGAATTTTTGTGAATATCGTGAATATAGCATAGTAAAAATTTTTCAACATCTGATATTGGACATTAAGTGCAGACAGAAGCGTAGTCGCAAAGGGGTTCGAAATGTAGTTTCTGTGGGGCATGAATTTATTAGAGATGTGAGCTCTCTTAAGAATACTTAAGTTCGTCCATACGGCTTTTTAGAGAGTTATGAAAGTCAACTAATCCAAAATCTTATAATTGTCTATAAGCGAACTAGAGTATCTTACGATGTTTATACACTTTAAGAGTATTCAAAAAGTTTGGGCTGGACAATGTCTGCCGGCCTCACTAGTTCTTTATACAACAAAGTTACACGAAAATTTTTAATCTTGACTAAAACTCCGCCTAAATTTCTATATACATTTTGTTGACACTTTTTGTCATATGCCAGAAATATTTTTTACTGGCTACACTATAATAATACTTTTTTTTTTGGAAACTCGTGATTTCGCATTATATGCTTCAAGTTGATCTTTCATTTGTAAATACCCTAACCATGTACTTGAACAAGTTAGTCTACAAAATATTTGAACAAAGAAAGAAAAGAAATGGGAGTTGTGACGCAATAGATCTGGAATTTCCAACAGCTGGTAAAAATAATAATAGTAAAAAAAAACATTTCTTTACTTTCTATTATTCAAAATAGTTTTAAGCACGCGCTTGTAGTTTTTAAAACATGCTTAAAACCATAAAGTAATCGTGATTAGCATTAAATAATAAATAAATATAATACAGATAATAAATAAAGAGTTTCTATATAGTACACTTGACTTTGCCGTCTAAAAGAAGGCTATGCTAAAATAAATATAGGTATCATATAATATTTACATATACATTTATAAAACACTTAATGAAATTTTTGTATAAAAGAAATTTATTTTCATAATGATGAATGTACAGGGAAACGTTTTGTAGTACGAGGATAGTCTCAAAAGTATTAATTTTCTTTGTAACCAATTTATGTTTTATGTAAGAGCCCCTATGCTCTATAAGAAGATAAGGTACACAACAACAACAATAATCACATTAAAGAGGTCCCTCAAAATTGTACTAAAATTCCAAAAAGTATGATTTCTACAGATGTTATGCAAATCCATTTATATCACGATTAATACTATATCTTGAAGGATATATCTTTATTTCCATAAATCCAATTCTTAAAGTCAATTTTGTCTATGCTCGGAACAATGTACGAAGGACGTGCATTTACTTTGCTTTGAATCGTCATCAAATTTATCGAATAGTTTTATGTCTATCGGTTGAAAGTTCTTCTATGCTTACCTGAAGTGATATAAAATGTTGTCATCCTTATGGCTGACATTACCCTAACCTTCTTTGGAAGAAGATGTGCGTTAAAATCGTTCGGAGACGACTTTGGGATATCCAGTACTACCTACCACACTTAAGTCCGATATATTGCTTTAGAACTCGAAAGTATATTCTATTTGACAAATTTGATTTCGATGTTTTTCTTAACAAACAAAAAAAGTCAAATTTTAAATCGATCGGTATTATTGGGTTATATGATATAGTCTACCGATTTTTATCTTGGTTAGACTTATGGGAAACTGTAAAAGGCTTCCGAATGTCGAAAGAATTTTGTTTCGATATCGTTTTAATCACCCAAGCTACGCTCTAGAAACTTTTTTATTTATCGATCGGTCCCACGGGAGCTATATGATAATATTTTATTTGATACATTTCTGGGAATCTCTAAAAAACTTTCCGATGCAAAATTTTTATGTTATATTATAACTAAGCAAATTCGGTTAAAATATCTTTATAAATAAACGTCTGTAACACTTCGAGTCTACTATACCGCAGACATCCAAAAAATCCTTAAGCCCGAAATTTCCCTAACCTTCCTCGGAAAAAGAAAAAAATGCATCGACTTTTTAACAACTTATGCGTAAAAAAAAAGAATGTGTCTAGCTCTGTTCTCCTGTACGAACATTTTAATAATTTGATATATCAGAATTTATATATACTATATACGAGGGGTATTCAAAAAGGAAGTTTCCCTAATTTTAATAAAATCGTGTCCTGTTTTTTGGAGCCATAATTTGACAGATGTTTGGACTTCTTCGTTTGAAACAAAATGCTGCCCACTTGGTGCGAGATCCGGAGAGAGGGTGGGTGATCGAAAATTTCCCATTTGAATTTTTCCAATAAAGTTCTCGTTTTTTGAGCAGAATGAGGCCGTGCATTATCATGAAAGAGTAAGATTTTTTTGGATAATTTTCCTGGACGTTTTCGTCTGATGGCTTTTTTAAGCTTATTTAAAACTTCGCAGTAACGATCCGCATTGATTGTTGTACCAGGTTCCAAGAAATCAACCAACAAAACACCTAACGCAATTCACAATTGGACACTTTTTTTTTAAAAGAAGGTTTTTATAAACTCTATAACAGATACGAAAAATGTATTCAAGTCGAAGGTGAGTATGTAGAAAAATAGTTTGTGAGTCAAATAATTAATAAATATTCATTTTGTAACCTAAAAATTTTTTTGTACTTTTTTTTAAAATTAGGGAAACTTCCTTTTTGAATACCCCTCGTATCATTTCCTTTATCTCCAGTTGGAGCATAGGGCGTTAGAATTTGATATGAAATGGAAAACAAACGGATAAAAGCAATAAAAGTTATACGTGTAAGTTTTAGCATGATCCAGATCCTAATGAACCACCCTACGAAATCTATATACCGTGTTTTTTACCATACATTTCAACTTACACTTAAAACTTTCCAGAAATATTTTAAGTCGTTCTTTTGAGTTACTTTTCGATCCACATAAAAATCGGCTGCAAATTGAAATTTGTTTGATTTTTTTTCATTTCTTGGCCAAGCCAAATACTTTTTAGCCTACCCTCGCATGTCTGCATTGCAATTTTTGTCAGATACATCATAATATTCTTTATATGCAAATCATCTTGGCAACACAGCTTATTTAAATATGTTGCTAATTTTAGTACAATTTTTATGTGGGGGGATATTTGCTTTATAAATGAAAAATTAGTCCAATGACGTCACATATCGCAGGGAATTTCATGGTTTGGAATTTTTGTTTTTTTGTGACCTAAAAGTATGAAAATATGTACAATGTGGTATACCCTGATCATATGATCAGGTATATTGAATAAGTGAGGTCGAATGAAACGTTTTTGCTACAAGGATCAGGACGACTAAAGGAACAGTTGAAAGTTTTATTTATAGAAAACCAAAGAACTTTGAGACTCCAATTAATTCGAAAGACTTTTCTTATGCTTTTTCATAAGACAACTTGACCTCAATACATTTTTACTGCTTAAGTTCATATCATTCAAGTTGTAATCTGGTAAATTGCAAAAGATTTTCCTTCAAACTTTGGCTCCTTTTGAAATCTCTGGGGTTAAGCTGAAACGAATTGAGAAAGATAGCCCAAAATCGAGTTCGATGAAAGATGGCAATCGAAGACAGGAGATAAAGGAAATCATATATATAGATATAGTGTATTACATATTTGGTTCCTGTACATAGTTTAAAACCTTTTGGCCTAGAAGCTCCATTAAGAAGCAGCAGTTTGCTGACTCTAATGAACGTAAATTGGAGAATATTTTTTTCTTTTGGCAATAACTTCCCAAGGTTTCACTGTTTACTCCCAAATCTTTTCACCTAAATAATTAAAACCTTAGGCGATTAATAAAACAATAGTTTTCAATCTATTTGTGAAAACTTTTCGAAAAGAATTTTACAGAGTATTTCCTAGTTGGGTTATGCAGACTGTAACCGTCTTACTTGTTTGCATATGAATTATCCCGAGATCATATAAAAATCAACAAACATGAACTATTTCTACAGCTGTTTTTATTTTAGTTTTGTTCTGATCTAGTTGTATTTGAAGGCATTTCGAAGACGTGTGTAAGAAGTTATTTTTAAGCAAAAAAAAAAATTATAATTTTCAAAAATCTAAAGAAATTTCTTCTGGCTCTAATTTCTCAGTGACGAATTTCAATTCTGGTTCCTGACTTCCTTAATATTAACAATCTTGGCAAATTTTTACTTCAGTCTCTCGTAAGCTTGAACACTGCTCTTAAGATATAATATCTAAAGACAATTTATCGAATATATAATGGTATATTTTTCTTAATGGATAATTATAAAACTATGAACATTGCTCCTAAGCAGGCCCGACGAGAGAGGGCAGATCGGGGATTTTTTCCCCGGAGCTCTCGGATGGGCCCGGACTCGAGAGTCATTCGAAGTTTTTTGCTTAAAAAAATATAGTAAATTACCATTCTACCAAAACTCCGTAACATACTTTTTTGTTTCTCTTACATCACGCTTTTCAACAATTATACGTATTTTCATGAATTAAGAAAACCGAGCCCGAAGCCCGGATATTCTATATACGGCCCTGCTTCTAAGACAAAAAATCGAATATATATTAGTATAATTTTCTTTATGGGTAACTATAAAATTTATAAATAAGGGTATATTTTTAATACCTATACCTTACGCTGAGAAGTACTCTAAAATCTCTGAATCTCAATTCCGTGTTCTTAAACAAAACAACCAGATTTTTTTTTCTGCCACTATCCCTTCCTACCCCAAATTAATTCGAAGCACTACATTATCTATTTTTTCAAAGCTTTAGCTTATACGACCAAAATGAATATTTTCAAATCATAAATATTGGAGATAATCGCTTTGAACTTTTTCAATGACGGGAATTCAGAGGCCTTATTTACCAATTTAAATGAGGTTACATTATTAGCTTTCAAAAAGTTTCAGCCGCTTTATGGTCCAACAATTAGAAGGTGACGCAAAGCGCTGGCTCATTATTCGTATATCTCAAAAAAAGGAAGCGCTGATTCAAATGTTGTGTAGATGCTATTAGAAATAGTGAATGAATTTTGATAAAACTTCGCCCAAATGTGTGACCTAATATGAAGCACTTGAATATAGGGTGGGCCATTTGTGGGCGTACTATAATAATTGTCCTTCTGTTAAAAAAACGTAGTTGAAGCCAGTGTGGACGAGTCACCCGAAACTCACCAACGTCCTTGCTAGGAACACTTTGCACCAAATTTTGCATATGAATCTGAATTAACACTCTTTCGAGATTCAAATGACAACACAATTGAATCATTATTAGCGTCGTTTATTCGTTCAATGGATGGGAGAACAGTCAGGCAAGTTTTCGTCAAAAAAAATGTACCAAAAATAACGATGTTCGCACTGACCTAAAAAGTCATCCATAATAAAGGAGTGTTGATACATGGGAATCTTTAATTTGGTATATACATATATAATTGCCCAAATTTGTTGGAAAAAATATTTATAAAATGCAACTAACAAAAAAATTAGCAGATGGCCCACCCAATATATGCAAAATTTGTATTAGATTGTTTTTGAATATCAAGACGAAGTTTGTATCAATTGTATTAGACTTAAAATTTTTGATTAGTTTGATCAAAATTGGACCACTGTTTCACATAGCTACCATACAAAAGTTGAACCAGTTTTCTCGTACTACTTCAAAAATATGTAAAAATCATTATATCTTGATATTTTTTTTGTTTTGTGGAAGCAAAAATATAGCAGAACTATACGGAAGAGTTTTATTAAAAAAAAGATATTCTATAATCTACTTAGCCATTTTCGTTCCATTTTCACTCTTTAGAATCATCCGTAAAAAGCCGCCTGTCAATATTGGCAGATTCTCTATGGAACTAGTATCTTCAACTAAAGACTCCGAAGTCTTCTTGAGTAGCTTTCAGATTAAAGAAATTAAATTTTCTGAGACTTAAAGTAATTCTTAATGGCTTGACTTCTAAATAAAAGGAAAGTTAGCTAAGGATCATTGACTGTGTGAAACATTCATAAAAATGTTGTCAAATATGATCTATGTATATACAATAGTTTTTTTTTTTATCAATACAATACAATTTAAAAAAATTCTAAGCAAAAAAATTGGATTAAAAAATCAGCAAACGAATTTTTTAAAGGTATTTTGAATAAAACTGAAGTAATAGATACCAAATTAATTTCGGAGCAAAAAAAATGTTTCTTTTATTCCAAGCTTAATGCACTATATACCACATATCTTATAAATACCATTAAATCCTACTACAGAATTAATTCGTAAAACTTTTAACTGCAACCAACATGTATCGAAATACGAGATTTATAGAGTATCTCATCTTCGCCATCATAAACTGTTCCACTTGTGTCTTTTATATTGCCAATCTGCTAAATACCAAAAAATATATCAAGAAATATAAAATAAAACACAGTTTTTATTGTTCAAACATAATTAAATGGCGTTACTGATAAGAAATAAAGTCGGGCGCTCTATTATCATTGCAGCTACTTCGAAATTGAACCAGTTTCCCAAATTTTCGTTTTTTTTTTTAACCTCTGTGAGTTGTTAACTGATTGAGATTGCTTCCAAGGCTGAACACGTGATTGACTTGCCCGCTAGGACACAAGAATTTCATGACAAGAATAAAGATCTAATATATCTGTAAAAACAAGCCTAAAGGCCTTTGTTGCTCTGGCTCTAAACTATTTTTGTTCCCTAGAATTAATTCTAAGGTACAATATTAAAAATAAATATATAAATTTATAAAAACCCTTTTATGATATACAATAATATTTTTAATATACATATAGCTAGCATGGCAGTCTACGTTTATCAGGAGATACGCGTCATTAGCGACTTAAATCCATCTACATACCCATCAGTTCCAATTGGAATTTTAAGATAGGCCCGCCAAATTCATTTCTTCATGCAAAGTCTGCATAAATGACGTTAAAGAACATTTAGGGGTGGGTTCCAGATCCTGCAATATACAATGCTTTGGATACTTTGCGCAGGAGATCAAGTTCGTCATGACAATGTCACTTAAATTCCCCGAGAAAATAGACCCTATCCACAATGAGTTCCTAGACGGAACCGCGGAATCTTCTTCGGAAAACGAATTCTTATGGATTTTCAAAACAAAGTCAGTTCCGACTATTGTGTCGACACTTCAGGATTGGATTATTTTAGAAAAGTAGTCCATGATATTATGCATTGCACATGAACAAAGGATCCACTTTTTTTAAAGTCAAGAAATCTTCGAATTCTGTAAGCTCTTATCATGATACCCAATACGTACCAAGACGCTGATTATGATGAAAATCACGGTATCCAATTTTCTATATTATTGGATTTCACGATTTCATGCAAGAGTTATTGAGAATTCTTATTCTTAACTAACTACTAACTTTTCTAACATTCTTAATCGAAGAATAGAGTACCTGGAATGTAAGTTTATCTCAAGCATAAACGTTCAAATTTTTTTGTTTTCTAAATTATTTCATCCAATAAAGACCAAAACATTTGTTTACAAATTTATTTTGTGGAATCAGGCAGGAAATTCTTTTAGAAATATTATCTAATAAATAAATACCGTAAGACACTCCAGATTTCAACCTAGACTAAAAAAAAACGAAAAATTGACAAACTGATAAAGTGCTATTTTTTTTTTGGTAAATTTTTTACACTTCAAAATGTATAGATTATATTTTTTTCCAAATGATTATTTTTCTTTATTATATTTTTTATATTTTATATTTATTTATTTTTACTTAAGAGATTGCTTAAATTTATTTTTTCGAAAAAACAATTTTCAAAAATTTTTGACTGTTTTTCAATAATGGGATCTGTCGGGTCAATTCGCGAGATATTCGCGTTTTAAGTTTTTAATTAACAAATTCCTTAATCTTAGAATATTACAACCGTCATGAGATATCAGTTTTTTCCAGATATCTCAACTTAAGAGTACTCCACCTCACATCAATAAAAATAAAGTTCTTATTTAATTTATATCGTGATACTGTCTATGAACAAAGTGTTTGATAAGAAAAAAAAATATATGCAAATGTTGATAGTTTTGCTGAAGAAACCGATTTTTAATGGTTCACAGACTTATTTTGAGGTTATCACGTAGTTCGATAGATGTTCTTGAGAAAACTTATGAAAAAAAGGCTTTACGAGATATTCGCGTTTAAAGTTTTGAAAGCGAATAGCACGCGCTTGTAGGTGGAGCACTAATAGCAGCTAGAAGTTTGGTTCAAGTGTTCGGCTAAATAAATAATCTCGAGAGCAAGTACTCTAAGATACTGGAAAAAAAATCATATCTGAGATATTGACAATATATTATTTTAGAAGCGGAAATTGGAATCAGCTTAATGACAAAAGTATGCATAATGACAACTCACTTTTCGACGAGACGTCTGGGAATCACGATTCCATTCCCAGTCGAGGTAATTTTGTTTTTATCTGCTTTTTATTGCTTTATTTTATATTTATTTTGATACATTCTTGTGTATTTGTATGGACTTAATAAGTTGCTTTACTTTGTTTTTCATATAATAAATATCTTAACATATCGCTATAATACAGTTCCTGAAAAGTTCAGCCTTGAATTCAGGCAGGAAAAGAAAGCGAACGCTCATGGCTGGTACTGAAAATTCATGCATGATTTCATGACTAATTCAGGCTGCAGCGGAACTGAAGTATTTTTATGTTGTTAAAATTCGACCTACTCGAAGTATGAAATTTCGTACGGTGTACTTGATTGTTTAATGGTAATATCTGAAATATGCTTATGTAGGAACTTTAGCTTATGCGTAATAAATATATATTCTATACATATTCGTCAGTGAATTAAGAGTTCCTAAGCATTGCACAAAATTTGATCAAAATCGGTTGACCGTATCTTATAGCTCCCATAGGACCGATCGGTTCAAAAAATGTGTTTGTTTTAAAATTCGTTGTGTTCCATATGTTTATGAAGATATAGTAACACACTTTGGTATTTGATACTTTTTTAGGGTACCATTCTTGATCAAAATCGTTTGACTATGTCATATGGCCCCAGAAAGTTCAGTCAAAACAACTTTTTTCTGGGTTAAGCAGTTTCTTCATAAGAACATCGAACTGAAGTCAGAAAGCTTTCAAGAGTTCCCGCGATTTGTAACAAACTTTATGAAGATCGATTGGTAATATCAGATATCGGAGTATCGTTCGACAAAACAGTTTTCTTGCAAAATTCATCTGTGTTGTGTTTGATTATGAAATTATTGGTACTAAATTTGGTAAACAAATATCTTTGGGAGTTCTTAAACTATATGCTAAATTTGAGCGCTATAGAGATGACCCCATACAAGCGAAAGTGTAGCTATACGAATGAGTCCCATTTTAAAAATAATATAATATTTTTTTTTGGGTCGTTCACTAAGTAATTTTGTTATTTTAGTGCAATGTAAACACGATTTTTTTATTGTGTTAAACATTTTATGAAATTATATATTCTCCATTTTGATCCAATACCTTTTGCCATCTTTCGGGCAAACGCTCATAAAATTTTTGGTCCTTGCAGACAAAACACTGGCCCAAATGGCTTTTGACGTCCTGATTTGAGGTGAAGGTTCTCCTATCCAAAAAATTGTGCATAGACCGGAACAAGTAATAGTCCGAACGTGCTAAGTCGGGAGAATATGGTGGGTTTGATAGCACATCCCATTCCAGAAGCAAAAGCTTTTGGCAAGTCATCAAACTTGTATGAGGTCTCGCATTATCCTGGTGGAATACTGCACATCTATTGATCAATTCTGCCCTCTTCTGTTTGAGTGCATTACTCAATTTGTCCAGCTGATCAAATACACTTCAGAATTAATCATGGTATTGTCGGGCAAAAGATCAAAATAAACGATTCCTTCGAAGTGGTTTGAGCTAGTTCATCCTTTTCAGACCTTTGATCTATTGCGCTTTACATTCTTGTACAGTAACAAAATGGATCACTTCTTTGACGTTTGATAAGCAAATCACAGTCGTTAATGCGAAGAAGCAATATTCCTTTTGTAAGAACTTGAGGAACCCATACATATGTCAAGCTTGGAAAGTAATCCTAGACATTTCATGTGCCTGTAAATGGTCGTGTTAGACAAATTTAATCTTCCTGATATCTCTCGAGTTGTTATTCGATGATTTGCATCGACCAACGACTTTATTTTATTCACATCTGCTTCAATAGGCCTTTCAGGACATAGTGCATCCTCAAGATCGAAATAGCCGGAACGAAATTTTGCAAACTAATTGGCATTCGGTCAACACATCTTCTCCGTACACATCGCATAATTTTCAACTTCATTAAGCGCATTTTTACCCTTTTGATAGTTAAACAGTAAAATATGCCGAAAGTTTCGTGTTCGATCTTCCACCTTCGATAGGTCCAAAAAATTTAACAACACTTTTTTCCAAAAAGCTTTACTATATCAACTGTTTAAATATAAAAAGGTAAAGCTGCGTGAATTTGGTTACGAAAAAATTCAATAAGATCAGCTTTTGTCATAAACGAAATTACTTAGTCAGCGACCCAATACATAGCCATTTCCGTTCCATTTTCACTTTTAAGAGTCATCCGTATTAAGCCATCTATCAATATTTGCAATTTCTGTAAGGAACTTAGTATTTTAAACTTAAGACTCCCTAGACTTCTTAAGTAGCTTTCAGATTAAAGAAATTTTATTTACTGAGACTTAAAGAAATTCTTAACGTCTTGGATTGTGAATAAAAGGAAAGTTAGTTAATGATCATTGACATAGAATCAAACATTAATCAAAATATTGTCAAATATGTTCTATATATATGTATTATGAACAGTAGTAGTAGTACAGGGTATCCCAAAGTTGTCCGCGCCCAACTTTTAGATACGCCATCTTTTGAAATTAAATTTCATTAATACTAAAAATATGAAGATGATAGATACCTCCGTATTTAGGTGTTAGTTCTTGAATTACTTACGTATTCCGAAATTTCAAAATAGAAACTTTCGTCTTATGACAGTTTGCGAATGGTACTTAAGAAATTCTCCTTATTCCACGATCACACCCTGGAGAATGTAGACATTCTCCTAAGCTGCCACAATGAGCCTCTCGCCAGGCATAGAAACAGGCTGGCGAAAAACCTACTCAGCGATTACCTGGATGAGAAGGCTTAAGAAAAGCTCGGCCAAAAATATAATATCTTAAACAGCAGATAAAGCCCTACTAACTCTAGAGCTCAATTTGCCTTAAAGACAGGCTAAGACTGTATACGTAGGCTCCAACAGCATCCAGCTTTGGGGATTTCACAGAACATCAAATATTTATAACAATATTTGTATTTTTCAAAAATTAAAAAAAAAAAAAGATCTTTGCAAAAACAAATCCATAAAAAACAACCAATAGCAGACTACATGGCGTTTCTGATTAGGAAACCCCGCTGGTTCAGTAATTAAGGTTTCCCATAATTTTGTCAACAAATTTTGTTTTTTCTTTTTAAAATTTCTCTATTTTTTTGTGGTTAGTCTATTATTTCCGAAATGAATCACTTTGTTTTGTATATTTTGCTGATAATAACAAACAAAGTGCAAAATGCGTAAAGGATCGCTGGACAAATTAGCGGCAATTAGTGCCTTGAAAAAGTTAAGCTAGAAATGTAACTTTAACTTTAAGATTTCACTTTATGATTAGCAAAAAAATAAACAAAATAAAACTAACTACGTAACGCTGGCGTTAAAACGTATAATTAAATATTTACTAGAAATTTTTAAGCTGATTATCTATTAAAATAAGTTAACTGATAAAGCCAAAAAAAAAAACAATGCCAAGGGCCTTTGATAATGACAACAACAAAATTCATTCAAACTTGAAAATTTGGTAGAAGTAGATCTACGCACTTTTTATAAGTAGTTGAAATCATATCGTAAAGGAAGTCGTTAAATTATCAAGCCTTACGTAGAAGTAGTCAAGATGCAAAAAACAATAACAAAAAATATAAATAAATGCCGAAACTGACAGCAAAAACAGAATCTAATCAAAAAGCAAAGTAAAAATTGTTATTTAGTATATAAGAAAAAAACAAAAGTTAAATTATAAAGTGAAGTACAGTAGTTGAAAATGCTATTGCAGATAAACAACAGGCGGGGATTTATTATATATATATAAATATATATATATGTATGTGTTTGTCAGACTAGCAGACACCTTAACATCAATGACAACAACAATAACAACAATTAACGTAATGTATCTTTTTTCCAGCGAAACTTGCACACACACACAGCTACAAACACAGCTGACACACATGACAGACGCATACAGCTAAACAAATAAGTGTGTGTGTGTGTAATTTTTGCAGTGATTCACAAATCAAATAATATATGTATGTATGTAGCTATGTATATTATAACAATAATGAAAGAAAATAATAATATAAAGAAAGAAAAAAAAAAAAATGAAGACAACGACTTGTGCGAAAAATATTTGTGCCAGCAGCAGCAACAGCAACAACAACAAGAACAATAATAAAATGTATCTCTGGGCATATAGTATAACTGTAAAAACCACTCGAAATGCCGCAACGATCAAGCCGCAAGAGCGCCAAAATTTAAGAGCAGCGCCAAAGAGCGCATTAAGCTTAAGAGCGCAGCAAAGCAAAGCAAAGCAAAACGTCAAGCAGCCAGCTAGGGGCGGCGGCATGGTATAATTATACAGGTAACGTACTCCGAACCTACCGAAATCTTATTTTTTGTGTGGACAAAAAAGCGAGAAAGCGAAAAAAAAACCACCCTCGTTGCTGTTGTCGTGCATAAGCAAACACACATACATATGCACATATGCATACAAAATTATTTTTTGTTGCTAATGCTTGCAATAAACGCTGCACAAAATAACTGCTTATGCTTAAAAACAATGCGCAGACACAACCTTCCTCATGAACATTCGCAACGAAAATGAAATTAAGAAATGTTGTGGGAGTGAAATTTCAGAGTACTTTACCTTTACTTATTATACCATGGGCGGCGGTATTGGGTATGATCGGGCGGGCTATGCGGGTTCAAATGCGGCAAGCATGACGAATTATTTACACACATACAATAAAATTTAATGTGCACACACACACAGACAAACAGACTGCAGCACATTTACAACGTATATAACATATTTAATATTTATTAAAAAACAAAAAACAAAAAAAATCAAAACACGCTATCAAAGCTCATTGATCTGGTCTAGGCACTTTAGCAAATGTCGCGCGGCATTTTGAAATTTTTCCCGTAGCTGCGCCGATTGGGAATTTTTGTGCGATAATCTCTCATCAGCACGCATACATGCACAAACATATAATCTATACTATGTGCAAAAGGGGAACAGCGACCGGTTTGTGTAAGTCCGTGTGGATTTTTTCAAAAAAACACAGACTTGTAGCCAAAAAAATAAAGCTTATATGCTGCGTACATATGTAATATGCTAGTGATCTTTATATGCATGTATGGTGGTATCCAAAGCTAGCCAGACGCCAACCCATATGTATTACACAAGCATTTGTGAAAACAGCGCGCGTGTGTGTGTATATGTGTATGTCTTAAACCGGATCTTTGCTTTGAAAGTACATTCACTTTATGCCGTTGACGCTGACGTTGACGCTGACGCACATGCACGCTGCCAAAGCCTGCAACTTGTAGCCAAACAGCCTTCAAATGACGTCGGCTGCGCTGCGTCTGCGCTGTTGCGCGCTTTCAGGCTCTGCACATGCGCATAGTTCAAATAACTTGGTCAAGTTGACAAGATCAGCGTCTAACAGTGTTGCCAAGCGGCAGCCAGTTGGCCAGCAGCAGCAAGCCGGTCTCACAACGCGGCTGCATTGGCTTAGGGGGGAGGGGCTAAATCAAATGCCAGCAACAAAAAATCTATAATAAAAAATTGGAAAAAAAAAAACAGGTTAACAAATGTTGCGGCAATAGCGTCGGAAGAAACTTGTTTTATGTCTTGAAAAAAAAAAAAACCGAAACGTCAAAGCCGGCTTAGGAGACGACGCTTACATTTACATTCACTTTACACAGACGCACACACACACAGCCAGCCAAAGAGCGTGAAAGTTGAGCAGCAACAAAAGAAAACACACACAAAAAAAGAGCGCCGCAGCACATTTAATAAGCCGGCAAGCCAGCAACCGGCATGCTGCTTACACACATAACTAAAGAGCGAACGTTTGCTCTTAAAGCTGCTGCCGTCGCTGTCAGCGCTATCAGCGCTCTTTTTTGTTGCTGTCGACAGCGGCGGCTCTGTTCGCATTCACAAGAATTTCACCGACATTTAGTTTAGTACCGTTTTTGGCTGCAGTCGCACTACGGACACAAATTCTAATTTTTATGTGCTATAGCCAAGTAGTAATTACAACAAAAGTTTAAACTTAAACAACAAAGAGCGTTTTTACTCTATAAAATATTATTACAAAAAAGCAGCAGCAGCAAAACTAATTATATTAACTACACATATTAAATTATATATTATAGAATATATGTGTTTGGCTGAAATTAGCCATATGGTGTACTGTTTTAAGCATAAAATATTGCTAAAATTATTTTAAACAGCCTGATTTATAAGCAAAGTTGTGTCTGCCGTCTATTTAACTATATAAAATTGTGCAAAATAACTAAATTAATTAAAAATAAAATAATAATAATTTAAAAAAAAGCAGCCTTAATTAAAAAAATAACAATAAACTGCTTCAAATATTAAGTTTATAAAAACGGCTTGTTAAAAATCAACTAAAATTAATTTAAAAAAAAAACAAAAAGCGTGCAACAAGTTAAAAAACAACTTACGAGTTACAGCTACACAAACACACACAGATACACACACACACATGCGCATACTCACACACGGCTGGCATGAGCGCACATACACACACAGCTACACGCAGTCCAACAATGTCAAGTGAAAACATTCTCTGGAAGCAACAGGTTTCCCCTTAGAAAGAAACAAAATATAATAAAAAAAAAAAAATACTACCCTATAAAAATAAAAAATAAAGTGTTATAAAGAAGTTTCGTCTTAAGTAAATTAATATATAAAATATAATTAAAATTATAAAAGTTTTAAAGACAGTTCAAAGTGTATAAAATTTAAACTACATAAAACCTAAAAACCAGCTAAAAGCTTCTAAGCAGCAGACAAAACAAAAACACAAAAATGGATGCATTTTACGATGGAGACCTCAAAGATATATGGGATTCCGATTTAGATCCGGTAAGTAACACAGCAACAATTGCCAAGCGGCAACTTTTATCAGTTTGTTTTTGTTGTTGTTGTTGTACATATGACTAATTTTATTGCAGCCTATTTAGATACGTGCCAAAATTTGTTTTTGTTGAGGTCATATTTGATGTTTGTAGTAGACGAAAAACAAAAAAAAACTTCTTTCGTTAGACTGCACTTTAAACCTGAATCTGAACTTTGTAAGTTGCTATAAAAAAATTTAAGCAGCTTACATAAATGTAGCACATAAAGATGTGCACAGCTTATCAGCTTAGTTAGCTAGTAAAATAAAAATAAATGAAAATATTTCTAGACGATTTTCTCGGAAAAACTCTAAACAAGTTTTATTATGCTTAATTATTATGCATTACACTAGCATTGGGGGTGTTCACGGAGTTGTGCAAGCATGCACGAGTTACAATTTGAGATAAACTAGCAACGAGGCATCAAGTTAAAAATGCCCAAATAATAATATTCAGCTGTTTACAAGTACAGGTAACCCTCCTACAACACGATTTTTATAATATAAATATAATTAGGCATAAAGCACTTTTCTCGAATATTTATTATTGGAAATTAAATTTTGATTATATGGCTTATAATCGCAGCATTTATGAAAAGTAAGTCATTATGCACTCTATAGACGCTTATGTGTGGTATCATTTAGATTACTCTATATATGTACAATATTAAAAAATGGCAGACGTAAAGTCGGGCGCGGACGACTTTAGGATACCCTGTAACACTAACTTGTAATAAAGTCGATTTCTTACAAAAAACCAAAAACAGAATTTTTAAGCAAAAATTTTTTTGACGAATCGTTCCTATGGGAGCTTTATGATATAGTCAACCGATTTCAATAAAATTTGACACAGTGCTTAAATACCTTAAAAGAGATATGAATGCCAAATTTATTTCAAATATCTTTACAAACAGAACACATCGAATTTTGTATAAAAAACGTGTTTTTGGACCGATTAGTCCTATGGGAGCTATATGATCTAGTCAAACGATTTGGATTAAATTTAGTACAGTGCTTAGGAACTATAAAATACTCACGACTGTCAAATTTGGTCCCAATGTCTTAACAAACAAACGAAGCACAACAAATTTTGTTAAGGAATCGATTTTTGGAAGATCGGACCTATGGGAGCTGTATGATCTAATCAACCCATTTTGTTCAAATTTGGCATCATTGCTTAAGGGCCTAAAATGTTTCAAATGCCAAATCTGGTTACAGATCGTTTTATATAAATCGAAATCATAGCGAATTTTCCCTTAAAACGGTATTTTGGCCGTATCGAGTACTATGGGAGCTATATGATATAGTCAACTGATTTCGATCAATTTGGTACAGTGTTTGAGAACTATGAAAAACTTTCGAATACCAGCATTTAGTTACGATATCTTCATAAACAAACGAATTATTCATCTACAACGCTTTTGTCTGTCTGAGGTCGTCTCAAATGCCTCCATGGGAGCTGTATAGTTCAGTCGTCGATGTCAAAAAATGAAATAAACCTGCCTCCTATGGAATAATATGTGATCTAATGTGATAGCTCTTGGTAACTCGTAGCTCTTACCAGCTCTGAGATCTCAGGGCAGTTCACTCGGACTGGATGGACAGACGGACATGGGTATATCGACATCTGCTATTCACCTGATCGTATTTTAGGTAACTTTGGGTTATACACCGAGCGTCTCCGTCTATATGTTACATACATTGTCAGCTTGCACAAACTAAATATGCCTGTAGTAGCATACTGATGCAGGGTATCAAGCTCAAGATGGACTGCATGCTCAGATATTGCCTGCTGAGTCGTCTGCGTATGATGGCGTATTAGGCGATCTTCAGTGGTCTAGGTGACCGGGCAGCGGCATGTCTAGCCGTGTACGGATAGTTCCGTATGCGATCAGCGTGGCGGTCGCTAGAATTCACTTCACTACATCACGAACACTGGAATGCTCTAGATACTTGCCGAAGTTTCGTTCGGATATAGCTTGTCCTTTTGCGACTTGCAAAGCTTCTTCCTTTCAGGTAAGAGGCTAGCAGTTTGTAGTATTGTGGGAGAGCAGCTCTTATCTTGCTCAGGAGTCCTACATGCCAGACGCGATCAAAGGCCTGTTTGACATCTAGAAAGACTGCTGAACAGTGTTCCCTTTTTTCAAAAGAACCCAATATGTGATGGGCAACTCTGTGTATTTGATCCGGGGTTCCATGCTGACTCCTAAATCCAAATTGGTGGTCTGGTATTGACCCTCTTAGATCCAGCTGTCCAAGCACTCGTCGCAAAAGTATTCTTTCAAATACCTTGGATAGTACTGATAACAAGCTAATTGGTCTGTAAGAGGCAATTTCTCCAGCGGGTTTGCCTGGCTATAAAGCACTAAAAATATTTAATTATTTAAAGGAAATAGAGAACAATTGTCAATCGCTGAAGACAACTATCAATTTGTAGCTAGTAAGTCTAGTCTCTCCGTTCTAGAAAATAAAAACTTTGCACTAAAAAGTATCGAGAAGTTTTTAAATATGGCAATGCAGTTGGAAGAATACATTTTGGAGAACGATGCAGAACTATTTAAACGAAATCTTCAAAACAGCTTAACTCCCTAACAAGAAATTTATAAAGATTTACGAAATATGAGCAAACAAACTTCGTTAGAAGATTTTTTCAAACCATTAATCTACGAAAGAATGCCCGAATCTGATAGTGGATCAAGCTCAGATTTTGAACTAGTACGAATGGTTCTATTTTTGTTTAAATTTATTAATTTAAGTTATTTCAACTTGAATATGCTACGTAGAATTGGAATTTTATTTTATTGTCCTTTAAATAAAAGAAGTCTTATCAATAGAATTTTATTATCATTAAATTTTTTATTAAAAAATTTTTTAGTTTGGAACCAAACTTTGATTTTTGTATGAAGTTCATACCACCTACAACAGGATTTCTTATAAAGCGGCATTTTTGGAAACCTTTTCCCCGCGTTGTAGCAGGGTTACCTGTATAAAAAATATGCTTATTTTTATTATATATATATTTTTATTTTGTTCGTACAATATTTTTTTAAATTTTCAAATGTTAAGAAAATGCCAATTATTCAAAATAATCAAAGTCTTCCACAAACAGCTGTTTAGTTTTCTTACACAAAATAATAACAACAAAATTTCAAACTATGGCCACCCTATTCTTACACGCTGTGACCCGTACATAGTGAACACCCCAATTGTAACTTTCTCAAGCTTTGACAACTTTTTGATAACATTTTGTTTTAAAATCAATTAAATTAAATTAAAGCACACTCACACACACAATTTGTATATATAAAAGAATGCATATTAATAAATATTTAACAATTTTCAGTAAAAGAAATAGCTGCAATTTTGTGTTAATTATATTTAATGAATATTTATATATTGAGCTTTTTTTATACTTTATAATTTAGGTTCAACCGGTTTACTACCATGTGGTTTTCACACATAAATCTTAAAAGTTTAATTAAGCTAATGTAGTTGGAGTTGTAAGACGAGTTTTGATTTTGGGCCCTAAACTTTCTCAAAAGGCAAGAAGTTTTTTAATCGAGCTATTGGTATAGATAATAGATAATAGTAGATAGATATTTGATCAACTATATCGAATACATAAAAGTCTTTAGGCAGTTTTTCTAACTTTTCCAGATGACAAAACGTTTTTACATTTACATTTACATTTATTCATCTTAATTGAATTTTTATGATTCTCTTTCAATTTCTCAAAGAACAATAAGTTTATTTTAATTTTTTAAATACAAGATTTTTTCTATCTGAAACTTGGAACTTGTGGATAGTCTAATTATTTAAAATAGCTTATGCTTATCATGACTGTTTGTTTTTCTTTTGAGCCGCTCAATTTTTCAAAAAACAAGAAGTTTTTTGGTAATTTTTTAATTTACAGAAATGATTTGTCTTATTTGACTTTATATTTTCTTCTTTTAATTTCTCAAAGAAGAAGAATTTTTCTATCTCAAACTTCGAACTTGTAGATAGCCTAATTATTTCAAGTAACTTCATTTTCAAAAATTATTAAACTTATTTGAATTTTTATGCTGAAACTTGGAACTTGTAGATAGTCTTCATTATTTCGACTAACTTATGATTGTCATGACTTTTTATGTTTCTCTTTTGAGAGGCTAAATTTTTAGAAAAACAAGAACTTTTTTATCTGAAACTGCGGACTTGTAGATTGCTTAATTATTTCAAGTAGCTTCATTTTCAAAAATTATTGATCTAATTTGAATTTTTATGCTCTAAAAGAATATTTTTTTTATCTAAAACTTTGAACTTGTAGTTAGTCTAATTTTTTATGTTTTTCTTTTGAAGCGCTAAATTTAAAAAAAAAAAACAAGAATTTTTGTATCTAAAATTTCCGGCTTTCAACAAGCTTATATCATTTTAAGTATTAAAAGATTTTTTAATTAGTTTCAATTCAATTTATGCTTTTAATCTCAAATATTTTGAAGTACAGGTAGAGTGTGATCAGGGCCGTAGCCAGGATCGTCACTCAGGGGGCGCTCAGCGCCCTTTCCCGCCCACCTAGTTAAGACGAAAAAGTTCGCGCTGAATCATATTTCTTAATTAGCTATCCCATTAAAAAGATTATTTATTCAGCTATAAGAGCCAAATAAGGCGCTTAAAAATTTACAACAATAATAATTTTAAAAATTATTGTTCTTAAATGAATTTTTATGTTTTTATTTTGAGGCCCTAACTTGCCCAAAAACATAAAGTTTTTCATTTAAAACTAATTGACTAAATAAATACATAGCTCTTATAGCATATACAAAAAAAATTTTGATGCATTCACTTTCGTTTAAGAGACTAATTTTTTTGATTATTATCTATTAATTAATATTAATTATTACTAGAGGGTCCGTAGCCTGCAAACAACCCCCGCAAAACCTGCATAAGAATTGTTGACTGGAAAAGGTCTTTTATACACACAGTCTGCACTTCTAAACTAACTTTCTATAAATATCTTATAAAGTAAGTCCTTTAAGGGGTAATGCCTAAAAAGACTTTTGTAAATTCAGCTTTCTCCAAAATAAATTATTTAGTATTTAAATTAGACTTAAATAATAACTTCAGTTTAAGCTACAAACATCAATGGAAATCGCTAGCTTATAAATACTTTA
This sequence comes from Chymomyza amoena, assembly GCA_037043745.1. NCBI lineage: Eukaryota > Metazoa > Arthropoda > Insecta > Diptera > Drosophilidae > Chymomyza > Chymomyza amoena. The sequence continues at coordinate 268,298 of JBAMAX010004328.1, read as the reverse complement.
ACAGTTATTGTTTCTATGTCTATTTTCTAAGAAACATTTTTAAGAGTAAAGATTTTTGCAAAATCTGCCAACTGCTTTATTAAACCTAATTATGACTGCTGCTTAAAGGTCCAAATCAATGAAAATCGATAACATCAAAGTACAGTCAAATTTATATATTTCACAATTATAGTTGCTTTTTTATATTCTTTTTGTTACAATAATCGTCTCTTTGATTATATTTATTGTAAGATACATAGGCCAATTTTCTGTAGATGGTATCTAACCTTAAAGTCCGCTTTCCCAAGTCCTTTTGTCTTGATCGTGTCCAGGGGTTTGCCAAGCACTTTTGCTTGACGAAACCCCGGTAAAGAGAACCAGTATCTCCTATGTTCTCCTGCAGCCCATTTGTTGTTGTCAGAGATCCTGTTGCCATCCACTCCTGAGTGTCCAAGTACCCAACATAGCACGACTTTTTTCCGGGAGGACAGGGTTTGGAGGTAATTATGGCATTCTTTAACCATCCTGGAGGAGATGCTCCAAGATGATAATGTCCTAATTGCAGCTTGGCTATCTTAGTAAATGCAGATGTTTGCTCCCCTAGTTCCCTTGTGAAGCATATTAAGGACGCAGATCTCTATGGCATGAATATCCGCTTGGAAGACGCCAGATGCCCATTGCGGTAGAGACTCTGATCTCTTTACCCTGTTCTGTTTTGGACCCATCCGTGAACCATTGTTGCCACCGGAGGTTTCCACAGAGGCTGCCATCAGCCCAAGACTCCGGACTTGGGTGAAGAGATCTAAATTTGTTGTTATGAAATAATTCCGTCATCTTAAGATCTGATCTAGAGCAGATCGATACGTCAGGAAGGGAATTGTTTTTATTTTCTTCCAATGATTTATTTTTGTGGCAAGTTCACGAAATACTATAATTACATGCAAATTTATCGGCTAGACCAATTCTCATGAAATTTTGTATGCCTCAATAAAATAAAATTTATAACATTTTAAACCTTAAACCTTTCCTGGACTTCCACGAACATTTCGAGACCAAAATTAGCCAAATCGGTTCAGCCGTTCGTGAGTCTATAAGCTGGGTTCTTCAATTTTCCTGTTAATTTTCCAATGATTTTACATAGCCTATGTCCGTCCCAGGAAGCTTCTGAACATTTTAAAAAAAGCCCCGTTAAAATCGGACAAAGGGGTTGGCGTCCAACCTCATACAAACAGACAGACAGACAAACACTTTTTTTATATATAAGATAAGACACATTTCTTAGTACGCAAATTTATTTAAATTGTTCGTCTACTTCAATTAATTGCACATATTGTAATTTCGTTCTTATTTAAATTAAAATCCAATTATAATAAATATAAATATAATCCGAAATGTATCTATAGCTTATAAATGTTGTAATAATTATCGTTTCTCTGCTTATATTCTAAGATACTTTTCAAAGCATCATTTGTAATTTCTTTCTTATTTAAATTAAAACCCAATTATAACTCCGGCTCAAGGTACAAATACCCATGGAAATCGATAGCTTATAAATTTACTTTCAAAGGTTCAAATCTTAGACGCCACAAAACCAATTGAAACAGATTTTAGCCTACTGATATGCTCATATTGTTACTAAGCCGCGTTAAGAACCAAAAACAAGTAAAAAGAATCTTTTGTTGTCTCGGGTTTGGGGATCAAATCCAAACCAAACCCAAAACTTTGTGCCTGCATTTTAAACAGCTGAATAGGTACAAATTACATGTTTGCTTTTAAGCCGTTTACGTCGATTGGTTCTCGAAAAAAAAACCTGTTCAAAACACAAAATAACACTGGGCCAACTTTCAATAAGTAACTTGCAACAATCCAGACAGACAGTTACACACCCTGTTTTTTTTAATATAAGAATTTTTTACTTTACTTAACTTTGATTTGATTTCCCATATATGAGAACGTGCTGGGGCGTAACTAAACAACTTTTGCACAAGATACGATATGAGTTCCAAGGTTTTTTTATCTATCTCTTAAATTTTTTGAGAAAAACAAAAAAAAAAAAAGCTGCAGTCTTATGCAATATATGCGACAGGGAAGTAGTGAAGTGAAGATTTCATTTGTGCTACAATTTACTTAATTTATTATTATTTTGTTGTTGTATTTTTTTTAGTGATTTTTTATGTTTGAAAATATCATTTACATGGTGGGGGTAGGCGGGGTAGAGTAGGCTGTTGTCAGAATGCTACTGATAAGAACTTATGAGCACGACGAGTACCAGTCAGAACTATTTCTGGCGTAACTAAAATTGTGCGATAGTTAGCCTAGAAAAATGTGTTTTCTGTGATAGTGATAATTAGTGTTTCCAAGAAATTAAAAAAAACGAAACGAAAACGAAAAGAAATTTATCATTAGTGCAGTAAGCGATTTTTTTTTTTGGTATTTTTGCTGTTTTTGGGTTTTACAAAAACAACAACAACAAACAAACAATTTCAATACATACAATGTATAATGAATTGAGTATCTATGTGCGGCTGGATCGCCTGTGTATGTGTGTATCTGTGTGTGTGAAAGCGTCAGGCGTCGTTTACTTCCAAGTAAAGATGTGGTCTCGTTGTCGTCGTGCTGGTCTCTTGCTTATCGCTGCGGAAACAGTAATGAGTACATGTCGTCTTTATTGTTGTTGTTGCTCTTATTCTACTACTTAGATTCCATACTATATACATATAGTATATAGGGAGCATAAGTGGTAAGCATATATAATGCTACGGGCAAACTCAAACTCAAATCTGAAATGCAGCTCAGTTGCTATACGCATCGAAATACCCAAAGAAACAAAACCAAAAACAAAATCTATATTCCCGAGAACAAAAAAAAATACAAAAAAAAATCTATTACGGCACATGGTGCGCTACAAATTGATAAGCTAGGCTAGGGCCCCTCCTGTTCCGACGCTATCAGCTGCGTCCAAATGCAAAGTAATTACTTTTTTTTATTTTCCAGCGTTTGCCGCATGCACTTTAAACCAAAGAAACCTCAAAAGCGCCTCAGTGTCATTACTGAGCAGCGAATCTTAGATAGATAAGACCCAGTCATAAACAGAGCACTTTGCAAAAATAATAACTAGAAACAAAAACCGTGCTCGGAAGCGTCAAAGTTTACATACTCTTGACAACAAAGTTGTTTCAACGAAATTAAAAAAAAAAAATTGAAAACTTTCAAATTTTTGCTCGATTTCCTATCAATTATACAAAATAAGCAGTAAAATATCTAAGTCTATTTAAAAAGTCTTTGCAATAATAGTTGGATTCATGCGAAGAATTACAGGAAAGTGTTTCTAATAGGTTCCGCAAACTTTCGTCACAATACGATTCGGACATCTAAAAAACCTCAAAACATGCATAACTTCTGCAATAACCTCAACAGCCCAACCAAATGATGTGTTTTGAAGGTTATCTCAGAAGACCGACGTGCTGATTTTTTTTTGGCTTTGGATTCGAATTCAGCGACTCAAAAAAAGTTCTACCCTAACCCCGTAAAACCAAAAAAAAAAGTATTTTTCAAAACCGCTTATCCGGCGATGTTATTTATTAAATCTAATTCTGTTTTTACACGACTTTTTTTACCCGTTTTTGAAATAACACGATCTAGCAAATAATTCACTATTTAGATTCCACACAGTTTTGAGGAACCTTCCAATACCAATACGATTCGTAGATTCAAATAATCTTAAAACATTCAAAACTTCTGAATTAACCTCAAAGGAACCAAACAAATGAGGTGTTTTGAAGGTTATCTCAAAAGACCGACTTGCTGTCTTTTGACTTTGGATTCGAATTCAGCGACTCCAAAAACGAGGGAACTAGTTCTACCCTAACCTCAAGAAACCAAAAACAGAATAATTTTACTCAACCGCTTATCTGGCGATATTATTAAATCTAATTCTGTTTTTAAACGATTTAACACGGTCTAAAAAATAATTCACTATTTAGATTCCGCACAGGGACCTATAAAGCATCAGTTTTGAGCACCCCGCACACAATACGATTCAAAGATACAAAAAAATCTCAAAACATACAAAACTTCTGAAATAACCTTAAAGGCCCAACCAAAAGAGTTGTTTTGGCGGTTATCTTAGAAGCCCGACGTGCTGTCTTTTTGAGTGTGAATTCGAATTCAGCGACTCAAAAATAGTTCTACCCTAACCTCAAAAAACCAAATACAAAATTATTTTCCAAAACCGCTTATCCGGCAAAGTTATTAAATCTTATTCTCTTTTTACACGATTTTATTTACACGTTTTCAAAATAACGCGGTCTAAAAAATAATTCACGATCAGCTTGGAGAACCCCGCCCACAATACGATTCGGAGATCCAAAAAAACTCGAAGCATCCGAAACTTCTAATATAACCTCAAAGGCCTAAGTAAATGAGCTGTTTGGCAGGTTATCTCAGAAGCCCGACATGTTGTCTTTTTGACTTTGGACTCGAATTCAGCGACTAGAAAATAGTTCACGTTTTAAAAAGCTTTTTGATTCAAATTTTATAGAAAATATTTTTTTTACCCTAATGTTTTAGAAATTTAATTAGGGAACTCCCTTTTCTAAGATTTACTTTACGTTTTTTTCTTGAACGTATCTACTGTGAAAACAAAAATTTGGTTTAAAACATCGACAGATAATCGGTCTCTAAAAATAATTTTTGTTTTTTGAGGTTGATGTAGAACTAGAACCCTTCTTCCCAAATCAATACACACTTTTTGTTTCTATTATACAAATCGATTTTATGGCTCAAAGCTTAGAGATATATTCATTAAAAATTACACAATGACAATATCCTAAAGTAACATTAAGCCCAAAGTCTTAAATTTGGTATAAAACATCGCCGGCTAATCGGTCTCAAAAAATAATTTTGTCCTTTTGAGGTTAGTGTAGAAATAGACCTCTCGTCTCTAGATCAGCACACACTTTTTTACTTGTATTGTTCAAATCGATTAAGGAATTCGAAGGTCAGACCATATTTATAAAAACTACATAATGACAAGATCCCAAAGTAACTAGTATTAAAAACGAGGTCTTGAATTTGGTGTAATAATATCGCCTGATACCCGATCTCAAAAAAAAAAATTTACAGCGAACTATCTCACTATGGCTTTAAAATTTAGAAGAATTAGGAAGACCTTTATCATAACACTGAGTTTTTGAATAATACGTTTAACTAAACTCTCCACTTAGACCAAGCCGTCATCTGAAAAATTTTCTGTCTAAATTTTGCTTAGTCGGTGTATTTCTTAATTTTTTTTAATTTCTCTTTCTGCTTAAAGTATTTGATCTTAAAGTACTTAATTATCTAGCTAAGGGTATCTTCAAAGCAGAAGAGTCTATTAGTAGATTATTGAATAACGAGCTGATAAAATATAATTCAATGAATTTTGAAAGAAAGTTTTCAAAAATTTTCTTTCATCTTAAGAGTTCCATAGCAGATTCTTCTATCTTAATAAGCTGTCATCTTTCTTAATAAGATGACAGAAAGTTTTTAAATTTTATATTCAAGCAAATTCTCAGTCATCTTTCTTTCATCTTAAGAGTTCCATAGCAGATTCTTCTATCTTAATAAGCTGTCATCTTCAGTTTTAATATGAGATTTTTCTACATTAATTAGTTGCCATCTTAAGAGTTCAATCGCAGCTTGTTGATCATATATTCATTAGCTGTCATCTTAAAATTATAATGTGAGATTTTTCTATCTTAATTAGCTCTCATCTTAAAGTTCAATAGCAGATTTTTCTATCATCGGTCATCAGTCATCTTTAGGGTTCAATAGCAGATTTTTCTTTCTTTAGCTAAGACTGCGTAATACTAAATTAGCTGATGTTAGTCAAAATTAAAATAAAATCATTCAGTAGTAGTAGATCTTGAAATAACGAACTAAAATACAGAATTATACTGAACGTAATTTTTGGACGAAAACTTGTTAAGCTTAAGAAAGTATCGGGAATAGTAAATTCATTAAGTATATTCTAAATTTTGATAACAACTGCCCAAAAGATACCATATGCTAAAAGATTTGCAAAATTCTCATCATAATCATCATTTTCTTTATTTTCCACTGGGGCATAGGTTGTCTTTGGAGAATACTAATATCTTTAAAAGCAAATCAATAATGGCAGACATAATGACAGGGGCGAACTCTGATAATGAAATAGAGGAAGAATGCAATTTTTGTTCACATTGCTGACATCATTCACTAAATTTTAGGAAACTGTAGAACTGTGGGGCTCTGGTAGCCCTAGACCTCTTCACATAGATCATCTGCCTGCAAATCTTATCAAGCTATAGGCTACGATCATGGCAAAAGCAAATAATTGCCATATTAATGACATTGTAAAAAAAACCCCGCCAAAGCTCATATTTTATTGCAAACTGTAATCGATCATTGATCGATAATTCAGCCACTCAGCGGATGCGCCATGCGATGTATTCAACAGCAACACGGATATTACAAGATAATCGCAAATGGCATAAATGCAGATAAGCCGTGACTTCCTTTCAAAGCGCAACAAAAAGCATCAAAAAGTTTATGGACTCGGTTAAGTCATAAAAATAGGCCTTTAAAATGTAACAACAACAACAATAACTAAAAAAAAGGCAACAAGAAAAGACACGCGCGTAAAAAAACCCGGGGAAAAATTGCTCGTGCAGTTTTCCCCCGACGCTGAGTGCGCAAGTTTTTGTTTTTGTTGTCATATACATTAGTATACGAATATATATATTTTTTCATACTTATATATAATTATTTTTTACTATGCGATGCCTTGGTGCCTATTTCGATTGCTTAATTACGTAACACAAACAATGCACAATGTATAGATTGTATTTGTATTTGTATGGGCACACGCACACACACTAGACACATACTAGTGTAAAATGTTTGCAAGTTTCAAAAAATATGAATTCTGATAATGGCCAAGTCAGATTTCAACCTTCAATCAAGTTGACTTTATCGTTTCAATATTTGGCATTATTATTTTTAATAATAAATTATCATTCTAAAAGTCTAGCATAATAAGAATCTTATCAAAAGGTGTGTGTATGTGTGTGTATGTGTGTGTATGTGTGTGCGTCTGTATTTTGGCTTTTTTGTAACAACAGTTAGTAGAGATAAGGCCGGGAACGATTATGTTTAGAAAAAACAATAGACCTAAGAAATGTAATTATTAAAGATATTTTTCCATAGGCCCAGTACAAGTCAATGTCAATTCTTGCTCTCTTTGTGACTTAAATGAGAGTGGCATATGTAAGTGCCACCTTATAGACCTGATAGATCTTGGCTTATAAGGTTGTCTTTCCGAATAACTCTATAAAATGCTTAAACTGTTACTTGTTTACACTAAGTTTAGGTTATGTTACACTGGCCGGCCACAACAGAGTGCAGCCTAGCATAGACCTTTTGGTACTTAGCTGTGCCAGATTTGAGGTTATTACGCAAAGTGATGGTCGGTTTAAAATTTTACTTTTTTGGCGAAATTAAGTAGCTGCCCAACTTGCAGCCTGGCCACCTCTTCTAGACCGACAAACGCTGGTTCTCCTAGGGTGGTCAGACGATGTCTAGAGATGGCTGGGCAGTCGCAGAGTACGTGTGCTAGGGTCTCAGGAACTTCCGGATCCCTGCCGTTAGTCCCATCCTTGTTTACACTAAACTTTTTAATAAACTTACTTTTGCACTGTCTTTTAGAGCAACTCCTAATTTTGGGTCCTTAGTTCTATTATTTTGTAGATTCCATAACGCTTTGCACGATTATTTCCCTGTCTTGTATTGTATCCTTTATAATATCGTCTCTTTCGAACGATCTATGTTCTCGATCACTTTTTTCATCTTAATTCATCTTGACTGGATTCTTCGCGCTTAATTGAACTTTTCTAAATTGTGAGTCATCTTCATTTTTATACCCTGTACCGTATGGTACCAAGGGTATATTAAGTTTGTGCAAGCCGAAAATGTATGTAACATATAGAAGGAGACGTCGGAGACACACCAAAGTTACCTAAAATATGATCAGGGTGAATAGAGAAGTCGATATACCCATGTCCGTCTGTCCGTCCGTCCGTCTGTCCGTGTGAACGCCTAGATCTCAGAGATGGTAAGAGCTAGAGTTACCAAACTTTCACATTAGATCCCATATTCACTTCACAGTAGGAGGCAAGTTTATTTTATAGTTTTTTGATAGTCGGGGATAAAATTATATAGCTCCCATAGAGGTGATTGAGATGAACTCGAAAAAAAAAAGATTTTATAGATGAATAATTCGTTTGATTTATGAAGATATCGTAACAAAATTTGGTATTCGAAGAGGTTTTTTATAGTTCCCAATCACTAGTACTCAAATTTGATCGAAATCGGTTGACTATATCATATAGCTCCCATAGGACCGATCGGCCCAAATAACTTTTTTAAAGAAAAATTCGCTAATATAGTCTTTTTTTAATAAAGATATCGTAACCAGATTTGGCGTTTGCAAAATTTTTTAGACCACTTAAGCAATGTGCCAAATTTGAACAAAATCGGCTTAGACTATATCATATAGCTCCCATAGGTCCGATCTTCCAAAAACAACGAATTTTTTAACAAAATTTGTTGTGTTTCGTTTGTTTGTTAAAACTATTGGGACCAAATTTGACATTCGTGAATATTTTATAGTTCATAAGCACTGTACTTAATTTAATCCAAATCGTTTGACTAGATCATATAGCTCCCATAGGATCAATCGGTCCAAAAACACGTTTTTTTTACAAAATTCGATGTGTTTTGTTTGTTTGTAAAGATATTTGAAATAAATTTGGCATTCAGATCTTTTTTAAGGTATTTAAGCACTGCGTTAAATTTTATTGAAATCGGTTTACTATATCATATAGCTCCCATAGCAACGATCGGTCAAAAAAAATTTTTTGCTTAAAAATTCTTCTGTTTTTGGTTTTTTGTGAAGAAATCGGACTTTATTACAAGCTAGTGGTACAGGGTATCCTAAAGTCGTCCGCGCCCGACTTTACGTCCGCCATTTTTCAACTTAAAATTGTTCAATTAAAAACAATTTTAAAAACATTTTTTTTCGGTAGAAGTATATACAACGATTTGTCTTTTTATTACTTGGGAAAACCCTCACTCTTTATAATCAAAGCTTAAACTTTGGATGAGCTTATATAGTATATATAGATAATACTATTAATTATGAGTAAGTTAGCTTGAGTACGCTTCTATTAAATGTTTATTTAATAAGGGATTACAAAAATAAATATAATATTATTTAGCTAATTAATTAATAAAAAAAAAAATTCATGGAATTCAACAGATGAAGAGATTAGACTGACTGACACAGTTTCGTAATCTAACACAAAAGTTTTTTATAATTAGGGATTTCTAGCTGGCTATCTAAAAACATAAACATTTATTATTTCCTAGTTAAGGCTGCATTTCCAACAAAAAATATTTACTCTGTGCCATGTGCCAATTTCTGCAGACTAAAAATAAAAAATAAAAACTAAATATTGATAACAAGCTGAAAATTGCTGCGTTTAGCTAAAAATTCATTTTTAAATATGTATGTAAATATTTTTTGTGAGAGCGATAAGACTAGAGCAACTTTTTTTTTAGCTTAGAAACCGAGATCTGAGCTAATCTAAGAGCAACATGTGGCTTAGGCAAGGGTTATTCACATGCCAGTTTCATTCATTCAGTAAAACCAGATACTATAATTCACAGCACAAATGATCTTGAGTTCGCTAGCCCCCAACTGATTATATATGGCTAAAACTTGTACAAAAAGTCTAGCTTGAGGTCAAAAAAAAAAACTGCATTGCCTTCATAAAAGAATGCTGTGTACAGCACAAAAGAGCCAAAAAGAGTTTTGTATAAAAGTCCAAAGTTTCCGACAAAAAAAAATGAATTTTCTAAACGTTGAGCGGGGCAAATTATAAGCCAAAAGTAAGAAAATTGCAGCATTTACACAACAAGCCAAGTTAACAAGTCAGCAAGTTTAAAGCGAACTTAAAGATACAGCCAAACGGCACTCATCACAGGGTTTCCATTGAGAACCAAAAAAAAGAAGCATTTTAGTGCTTTTTGGGGGCAACTTTCGCTTATATAAGCAAAAAAAAAAAAAAATACAACAACAACAAAATTCACAGCAAATTTAACAACAATTTGGTCTGCTTTAGCAGTATATAGTAATAGTGACAGTTAAGAGTAGCGTATATAATGCTATTAACTATATAAATTTAAACAATTTGATACCCTTTGGTAGCGTAGCAATGAAAAACGTTTTGCAACTAAAGGTTGCTTTTTTTCGCATAAAGTTTGCATTTATCGATAACAATCGTAAATTGCAACAAGCTGGCAACGCTCAATTGTTTATGCTGAGAAATCTTATTATTATTGGGTGTATAAATGTACGGCGAACCAGGTGGAACTATTGTACACCCTTCATGGCTTAGAGCTCAGGGGAGTGCAGGACACGTATTACAGTATCTTTTTTGGACTTATAGTAAAAAGGATCTCCTGTGGGAGAACTTACATGTCCAGGAGCTTACTTCTTTTACCGGCGAGTGCCAAACATTCACATAAAACATGCGAAGAAGTTTCTTCCTCCATAGTCCACTAACCACTATGCCAATTTTGTTGAAGTACCTGCGGAGCTTACAATGTCCCATCAGAAGGCCCGTCTTGATTCTCACCGTGTTCTTTCCTTGACTTTGAACCTCTTTGAACCTCGTTGTAGTTGGAGAGGAGGGTTTTTGACTGCCCTGGTATCTGCGCACAGTCGTTTTTTATTCACCTCTATTCTCAGTAGATCCCATACCACGTGGTTACCAATCCCACAGTGTGGTTCAGGAACGATTAGCGATGTTGCTGTACCGATTCTTGCAAGTTTATCTGCCAGCTCATTTCCAGGAATGTTGCTATGTCCTGCAACCCATCTAATCGTGAGCTTATTTCTTGATCCTAACTTATCCAGTGACATTCTCACTTCTTTAACCAGCCTTGATGTGATCTTGGCTTTCCTTAATTGCTGCTTGACTATCAGACGGGATGGAAATCTCCTTCCTTTGCAGATTGAATTCTGCACATCTTCCAATAGCACAGACTTCTGCTTAGAAAACACTGGTATGTCTGCCTAGAGGCTCGTAATATTTGGTCCTGGGTTCTACTACCCCTATGCCACTTCCTTGATAAGTGACTGATCCGTCTATGTACCACTTTATTGTATGTGGTTTCATAGGGTGAACTGCCGCAATAGGAGTCCAAGCCACTTTTGTGCTGAGTTTGGTATCAAAGTTTTGATTGAAACCGTACTCAGCTGCAGAAGCATAGGCATATCCTTTGCTAGATCTGCAGCATCTTTCTTGGTGAGGCTAAAGTCATAACCTATTCTTCCAATTCTTATTAATGTGGCTTTCTGCCGCATATCGGCAACGTTATTTAAGATGTTAAATTTGCTAATTGGAGTCAAAAAAATAATTTACGAATCACGAGGCTTGAGAGCACAAGGGCGATCATTAACCCAATTGTATGAAATGTTTACTGACGGCAAATTTTTTCAAAACTAGGCCTATGCGTTATTTTTCCTAAAGTGTCGATCAATCGGCCATAAAAACTAGAATATTTGCTCAGGCGATTACGTCAAGGGTTCCTCACAAAGATGTGGGGCACTGCAACCAAAAGGTCTTTTTCACCATATCCTTAAGTTAAAGCAAAAGACTTGCCGCTTTCCGCATGTATATCAGTAGATCTTTTGTTGGTATTGACCTGAGATGGAAGGCACTAATCCGTTTCTTTCCCATGTGACAGTCTCAGTCCCATACCAGCGCTTAGTAATCACAGTGAATATGTCTGGTGATTTCATCGTCTTTGAGACAGAATCTGCACTCTGAAGAGTCTGCTAGGCCAATTTTCTGTAGATGATATCTAACAGTGTGTTGGCCAGATAGGTAAGCTATCAGGAGCTTTAAGACCGCTCTGCCAAGACCTTTTGTTTTGACCACATCCAAAGGTTTGACAAGCACTTTTGTTTGAATAAGACCCGGAAGGGAGCACCAGTATCTCCTATGTTTTCCTGCAGCCCATTCGTTTATCATGGCTTTGATTGTGGACCAACCAATACCACAAAACGGCGCAGGAGATGTAACCTGCGTGGAGGCACCCTGTCGTGCTAGATCGTCAGCGATCGTGTTACCATCCACCCCTGAGTGTGGAGGTTCCCAACATAGCACGACTTTGTACCGGGCGGACATAGTTTGTAGGTAGTTATGGCATTCTTTAACCATCCTGGAGGAGCTGCTTCAGGATTATAATGCCCTAATAGCAGCTTGGCTATCTAATTAAATACAGATGTTTGTTCCCTTAGTTCCCTTGAAAAGGATACTAAGGGCACAGATCTCTATGGCATGAATCTGCGCTTGAAAGACGCTGGGCAAGATGCCCATTGCGGTAGAGATTCTGGTTTTGGGTGCAACGATTCCAACACCTACAATCTGCTCAGTTTTGGACCCATCCGCGAACCATTGTTGCCACTGAAGGTTTCTACAGGGGCTGCCATTAGGCCAAGTCTCTTGGGACTTGGGAGAAGAGATCTGAATTTCTTGTCATGAAAAAGTTCCGTGATCATAAGATCTAGAACTAAAGCAGATCGATACGTCAGGAAGCGAATATATAAGTGATGTTGAAATGTTTACTGACGGCAAATTTGTTCAAACAATTCAAAAAACGACTTATTCGAAAACACATTAGGCGTATGCGTTATTTTTCGCAAAGTATCGAACAATTGGCCATAGAAACTAGAATATTTGCTGAGACGATTACGTCAAGTTCTTGGTAGCTGACTTGAAAGAAAATCTGGAACGGTCAGGGGCTATGACATACTCAAAGACGTTGCTAACGATTTCTCGGAACAAACTTAAATGACGTAAATTGGTGGGCCTTTGAATTTTTATGACGTCAAAATAATGCATAAATTTTAAAGTTGCCGGCGAAAAACACGTCTAAAATTTAAATATACTTTTGATATTTAAGTATATATTAAGTTTTTTAATTATATTTTCAATTTATGTCACATAAAAAATTATGGCTAATAATCAAACAAACTCATTAAAGTGCTACGCCTCTGACAAAAAAAAACACCCTTTATAAACAGCTAACAAGTTGAGGTTAGGTTGCATATCTAACGGCTTAATGCAGCAAAGCACCGCTATTTAAAATGCATGAACACACACACACTCACACACACACATAATTAAGCTAGCTAGCTGTATATATATAAATGTATATATATATTTACAAGTAGTCAAAACAGAAAAACGTGCTTAGCAACAGTTAGTAGTGAGTGTTTTAGTCTCAGCATATTTGAATAACTAGTTCAGATCAAGCTTTATAGCAGCAGCAACAGATACACAGATACAGATACATTCAGCATATGTATCTATATGCTTTAAATGCTTTTTATTTTTGAGAGTGTATTTGTGTCTACTACAACAAATTGCTTAACTTTGACATTTTCAATATGCCAGCTAGCCAAATGGAACCAATAAGCATTGCAATGTGCAAAACAGGTTAAAAAAAAGCAAGAAAACCATAAAGCAACCCAAAAGATACAATGCAAAAAAAAAAAGAGTGAGAAAAAAAGAAACATTTCCATGGCAATTGCAAATTTTTCTATGCCAAAAGTCCAAACATATGGTAAAAGCGCGCATAATTTAATTTGCGAACACCCACACATAAAACTAGTACACATACATATTACACTCATAGATACACACACATATATATGCAGACCAGATTCCATTCATAGACAAACCATCCATTCATGCGATTTTTACACGCGCTGCGCAGTGCAGGATGCGCATTGCCGTGCTCTTTAATTTTACTAAAAGCTGCTCTCTTTAGTTGCGCTCTTAATTTGTTGTAAGGTGGGCGTGCGACAGGCGCTGCCAGCTGTTTGGTCTGGTTTGACGTCAATGTCAAACCACAAGCCAAGTTAACAAAGGAGTTAAAAGTCATGCTCCTGTGTATGTGTGTGTGGGTGATTTGGGGTTGTTTTTAACTTTTCATGGCCGTAATCCCAAATGGCTTCATGTATATATTTAGAGTATATACTATATATAAAGTATACGCAACAAGTAGGTACAACTTGTGCAACAGTTGGAAATTAATTAATTCATTTAGCAAAAATTTCTATGAACTTGAAATACTTGCAACTGCTCTTCTAGGTAATACCTAATATAGTGTTAAGTGCAATAATATTGACCAGGCCAAAAGCATTAGCTTGCAATTATGCTTAAAAATGCAACAAATACTTCCAAGAACTAAAGCTTATATACTTATTTGCAAGATTGCAGCTTTGAAGATATTTTAGAGCTGTTCTTCAATAATTTTATAAAGTGGAAAAAATAAATATTGTAAAATTGGCTTAAAAGCTAAGAACCTAAAGCAAATTTTGTAACGTCTAAGCTTTAAAAAAAAACTGCAGCAAATTTAATTTGTAAGCTAGCTCTTAGGAATCAGTTAAACAAAAAATATTATTTTTCATTATTATTATCCTTTCTAGAACGCAATGTGCATAAAAATTATCTCAAAAAAAAACTTAATTACAGCATCTGTAGCCATAATCCCAAAAACATTTGTTTAACCACACTAGCACACAACTCTAAGCTTATTTCCCAACACTTATGAGTGAGAAAGTAATCGCTTCACCGAATTGAGAAAAAATCAATTGTAGAAAGCTTCTAATAAACAAAAACTGGTGACAAAAAAAAATACAAATATTTTTTATCCTATATATAACATTCTCGTATTACAATGTTAACCATACTCCGAATCGGCTGGACCTATTCTTATGACATTTTGTGTGCCTATTGGGTAGTTCTGAGAATCGGCCAACATCTATTTTTTATACCCAGGGTGCCACGCCTAACATTTTTATACCCTGTACCGTATGGTACCAAGGGTATATTAAGTTTGTGCAAGCCGAAAATGTATGTAACATGTAGAAGGAGACGTCGGAGACACCCCAAAGTTACCTAAAATATGATCAGGGTGAATAGAGAAGTCGATATACCCATGTCCGTCTGTCCGTCTGTCCGTCCGTGTGAACGCCTAGATCTCAGAGATGGTAAGAGCTAGAGTTACCAAACTTTCACATTAGATCCCATATTATTCCGTAGGAGACAAGTTTATTTTATTTTTTTGATATCGGGGATAAATTATATAGCTCCCATGGGGGTGTTTGAGATGAACTCGACAAAAAAAAAGCGTTTTAGATGAATAATTCATTTGTTTATGAAGATATCGTAACCAAATTTGGTATTCGAAAGTTTTTTATAGTTCCCAATCACTGTACCAAATTTGATCGAAATCGGTTAACTATATCATATAGCTCCCATAGGACCGATCGGCCAAAATAACTTTTTTAAAGAAAAATTCGCTATATTTCGTTTTTTAATAAAGATATCGTAACCAGATTTGGCGTTTGGAAATTTTTTAGACCACTTAAGCAATGTGCCAAATTTGAACAAAATCGGTTGACTATATCATATAGCTCCCATAGGTCCGATCTTCCAAAAAAACGATTTTTTAACAAAATTTGTTGTGTTTCGATTGTTTGTTAAAATATTGGGACCAAATTTGACATTCGTGAGTATTTTATAGTTCCTAAGCACTGTACTAAATTTAATCCAAATCGTTTGACTAGATCATATAGCTCCCATAGGACCAATCTTTCCAAAAACACGTTTTTTATACAAAATTCGATGTGTTTTGTTTGTTTGTAAAGATATTTGAAATAAATTTGGCACTCAGATCTTTTTTAAGATATTTAAGCATTGTGTCAAATTTAATTGAAATCGGTTGACTATATCATATAGCTCCTATAGGAATGATCGGTCAAAAAAAAATTGTTTCTTAAAAATTCCTCTGTTTTTGGTTTTTTGTGAAGAAATCGGACTTTATTACAAGCTAGTGGTACAGGGTATCCTAAAGTCGTCCGCGCCCGACTTTACGTCCGCCATTTTTTTTTCTTCAATTTTTACCAAACTCCTCCGAAACGGCTGGACCGATTCTCATGAAGTTTTGTTGGGTAGGTCTGAGAATCGGCCGACATCTATTTTGCATATCCCTAAGTGATAAGGGTTGCCACCACTAACATTTTATTTTTAATTTTTGGACAAATTTTTTTTTTACAGTGTCAGATTAACTAATAAGCTGACCTTGACTTTGTTAGAACTTTGTACACAGTTTAAAAATTTATAATTTTATTATTTTCTAATTGCTAAATAATTTATTTGAGTTTCTAGGTCAAGTCATTTAATATAGAGGAAACAAAAATTATACTTATACACAGGAAAGTTGAAAAATGTGGCCTAAAATCAACCTGAACATTTCCGTTTTATATTTTAATTTTAAACTAACTTCTATACATACAAAAGAAACTTATGTTTTACGTGTTACGGATATTCTCATGAGCGTATCGATGAATATCAAATCTGATTTTTGCGTGTTTTAGAGGTTGGCAATACGGTGGTTTTAAGCTTATTGCGATGTGTTTGTGTGTATTGATTCGTGAGATATACGCATTTTTGTGAATATCGTGAATATACCTTAGTAGAAAATTGTTCAACACTGGGTATCGCAAAGGGGTTGAAATATAGTTTCTGTGGGACATGAATTTATTAGAGATGCGAGCTCTCTTAAGAATACTTTAGTTCGTCAATACGGCTTTTTAGAGAGTCATGAAAGTCAACTAATCCAAAAATCTTATGATTGTCTAGATAAGCTAACTAGAGAAACTTACGATGTTTATACACTTTAAAAGTATTCAGAAAGGACGACGTCTGCCGGGCTCACTAATATAATTATAAAGTAGAATGAATTCTAAGTTATAAAAAGTTTATAGCCAGTGTAAATTTTAATTTTTAATTGTAAAAATAAAATGGGCACCAAAAATGTAAAATTAAGGAAAAGGTTTTTTCTTTTATTTGCTTATTAAATTTTATAACCTATAAATTTGAAACTATTATAAATACTAGTTAAACATTTTTAGTTTAGTTAGTGTACAAAGTTCTTTAAATAATCGCTTAAGTACTTTATTTTATATATATAATAAATTTATTTGAATAATTATTTTTCTGTCATACTTAAAAACTAAATGAACGAGCTAAGAAAAATATTCTCATTTGCTTTAAACGCTCTGATTTTAGAAACTAAAGTAAATCTCAAATCTTTTTAATAATTATAGAGCGCTTTTGTTTAGCTTGGGCTTTTCAGCTTAAAAGATTTTTAATAGTGAATATTTGAGTACAAAAAGAATTCTTCATAAAAGCAGTTATCTCTACAAGGCAGATGTGCTTAAACTTCGTATTACTTTAGCATTAATATTTATATAGGGTGAACCATCTGTTGATTGTTTTGGTTGTTAAACACTCATATAATTTGAAGCATATCCGTACAATATGGATGATCTTCTACATACATATAATTAAAAACTACTCAATTTTTGGACATGGAAGAAAATTAAAGTGGTTCTTCTGTGCGAATATCAATCTGTCATGTTTCGCAAGAGTTACGTGTAGCTAGGACCATTTTTGTCGAATTTTAAAATTAAAGCCTACGGACCTTTCTTTTTTCTGTCATCACTGTGGGCGTGCTATAGACTTGTTTTCTATATCTGTTGTACGCTAAATATTTTTTGATCTTCAAATGCAAAAATAAATTAGTTGGAATTAAGGTTCTTTCAAATTTGAAAGAAAACAAAGTCAAGTTTGGAAATTATTTCTGGCATGCTTTAAAGACTTACAAACTTCCTAAATGCGATTTTTATTGTACAATAACTGGACATTTTTATCTTTATTTTTTTTTAATATGAAAATGGCGGCTCTTGGCTGTCCCCGAATTTCTGCTCTCCAGCTTCTTGTTACAGTACCGCCCCTAAATTATTTAAAAAAATTATTTTGCCGCAACAAGCATTAAATAATACCAAAAACAGCATAAAAATATATTCTCACCCACTTTCTAAAACACATTTAGCCAAGTGTGTTTCTCGCGCATAAATGCGCATTTTCCTTATTGTATGTTGTTTTTAGACACTTTGCCCATATACCATTCTGCTTTTATGCCCGACCAACTGAGCAGTCGCTATCATATTGCCTTGGTGTTAAAAAGCTTTAGTTATCTAATTGTAGCCACAACAAAAGATGAAAGATGCAGCCAAAACTAATTAAATTTAGACACCCAAATATGTATTACCTAAGTAGCATTCATGTTGACTTGCGTGGGATTGCCATGCGCCCGCCCAGTCGCCTTCCTGGCATTCCAACCAAGTACCTACAACGTACCAAGCATGAGCTATGACGTCGTGTAGGAGTCGTCTATAGGTTGCTAGACTTTACTACACAACGGTACTTTCACAATGTTTCCGTTAATAAATATGCTGAGGGAGGCGTCTCTGTCTGTGTGGCTGTTTGCCAGCATGTCCCTCGGGCTGGCCTGGCGTCTGTTACTACAACAGATTGTCGGTTGTACGTCAAGGCGCAACAGATTGCTTGCGTAGTTCCCATGTTTTGCACCCATATGTTGCCTGCCCCGAAGTCGTGAGGCGTCGCGTCGTTTCACGTTAGTGTCGTGAATGGCGGGCGGCAAACGGGCGATAAGCTAAGCCCGCATTGGACTCACGCCCACGCGTACGGGTATCTCTATGTATGTATTTTTGTAAGTGTGCTATTTTTATATATATTAGGTTATATTTATAGCAAAAAAAAGAAACAAAAATGCAAACACGTCATCGCTGCTGTTCATTATGATGTTTGGGTTTTTTTTTTTGCGCTCTTTTGGCATTGTATATAGGGGTTGCAACACATTGCGTATACGTAATGTTGAACTAATGTGCCCAATTAGCTGCACTTGGCTGGCGTATGTGTGTGTATGTGTACACTGAAAGAAAAAGTTTTTGTTTTTTTTGGGGCAATTAGCTAAGGACAGATTTTGG
Organism: Chymomyza amoena; assembly: GCA_037043745.1. Classification (NCBI taxonomy): domain Eukaryota; kingdom Metazoa; phylum Arthropoda; class Insecta; order Diptera; family Drosophilidae; genus Chymomyza; species Chymomyza amoena. The sequence continues at coordinate 249,304 of JBAMAX010004328.1, read as the reverse complement.
AGCGTTGTATTGACAACATTCCTTGGGTTTTTTCTTATGTAGAGAACATTTGTTCTACTTAATATCAGGACTTGGTTACATTCATCGTGTTGTCATTACAATGTGAAATTAGCACCTACAGCAGGGTGATTGACCAATGATTGTTGGGTAACACTTGGAGACATGTTTTCATTATTGCTTTGTTCCAAGCTATTTTGACATCTTTTATGGAAATCAATGAGTGATGGGTTCAACGATTCTTTAGTTAGAAGCAGCCCCTGATATGGGGAAACAGACGTTTACCTGTTGGCAATTTGACTGCCAAAAAGGCATCAGGGGTTGTTGTGGACTGCTTTTAGCTTCAGGACTCTTCCTTGACCTTACCAGCATGGGTGGTCCACCGATAGCTACGCTAACGCCGGCATCGCTCTTGGATTCATCACCCCTAATGAGCCCGCGAAGAGTGAATACTCTTTCTAGCATATGGACCGGGCTATGTTTGCTTCTAAAGCTTTATTCGTTTCGGGTTTATTTCAGAAAGTAAACTATTAGTGTAAGACAGGTGCGGAGCTAGGATGTGGTCCAGGGGGGGTTTCTTCACTTAGAAGAGTATGTATGTATATCAGGGCACGCAAATGATTTTCAATACTTTTTTCGAACTTTCCGAAAACCACCCACGTGGACCCTTCACAGGTGTAAGATCACAAGAACTTGGTGGCGCTACTAGAGATCGGGGGTTTCTTCACTTAGAAGAGTATGTACGTATATATATCTGAGCTCGCAAAAGAGTTTCAATACTGTTTTCGAACTTTCCGAAAACCACCCACGTGGATCCTTAACTGGTGTAAGATCACAAGAACTTTTTGGCTCTACTTGAAATGAAGCTTTTATTCAACGTTTCTCTCAATAAAACGATTATAGTGGAATGATTATTACGATCACCATGTGGATGAAAATCTTCATAAATATTTCTAAATAAGCGCTAATTTTGGAAATAAGTTTTCAGCACAGACAAGACAGTGGATAGATAAATACTGTCAAAATAAACCTATTGGAAAAATGACCTCCAATTGGATCACCCTTTATTATTATTTGCTATGAAAACTAAAAATTGAAATGATACCAAAATAGGCAAAAAAATCTTGTTTTTTGAAAAATAGACATAGTAGAAGTCTCAAAAATGTTCAAACTCAAAACTAATGTGCTCTTATTATGAAGTGAGATTAATGTATATAAAAAATTTTAGTGTTTAGAAGGTTTATCCCTGTTCATCTATAACATAACAATAATTATAAAATTAAATCTGAATAAAATACCAAAAATCGTGCTGCAGGAGAAATGCCAAAAAACCCATATAAACTGATAACTTAAACTAAAACTTAAAAACTAACTTATTCTAGAAGTGGGGAGCAAGTTCCCGAATATGCTCGAAGTCGAACAATTTAATTCGAATTCATTTTTGCGTGCTGCAGTAAACAAATTTTTTGTTGATAACTTTTTCGATAAATTTGCATATTTCACATATCTTTATGATAAACATTATTTTTGTTTGATACAAAACAGCTGCCATGGTTGCAGCTGCTCTGAAACTTTTTAATATTACATATGGCTTACATTTAATTTTTCTTAAAATAATGCTGGATCTTTACTCTTCTTTATATTAAATAAAATTGCCAAAAATATTTTCTGGAAAAACATTCAAATTAAAAACGATTTAGCTATCTTCGTCACAAGTTTGTTTTTGTGTAAGTCGGTAACCCTGTCTCTCTTCATGTGATCATGATGAAAAAAACTTTATATGATATTTTTTTGGTTGAGTCAGAAAATACTAATTGTTAATAGATATCAAACTTGATGTATTTCTAAGAATATTTAAAAAAATATTTTAGTATAAGATGCGTTCTTTTATAAGCCTATTTTGCCGATTAATTCTTATTTCCTTTGCAAGAAAAGATTCGATTTCAAATCACATGAAAAATACGTTTTGGTGAAATTGGGAACACCTAGAATAATATATAAATTTTTCGGTATTGTTTTTCTTCGTTTTTTTATAAGCCTATTTTGCCGATTAATTCTCATGTGCTTTGCAACAGATCCTTCGATTTTAAGTCACATTTAAAATACGTTTTGGTGAAATTGGGAACACCAATAATAATATATAAATTTTTCGGTATCGTTTTTCTTCGTTTTTTTATAAGAACTCATTTTACTTAATTCTCATTCCCTTTGCAACAGAATATTCGATTTCAAATCACGTGAAAAATACGTTTTGGTGAAATTGGGAACACCTAGAATAATATATTAATTTTTCGATATCGTTTTTCTTCGCTCTTTTTTAAGCCTATTTTGCCGATTAATTCTCATTTCCTTTGCAACAGAATATTTGATTTTAAATCACATAAAAAATACGTTTGGTGAAATTGGGAACACCTAGAATAATATATAAATTTTTCGGTATCGATTTTCTTCGCTCTTTTCTAAGCCTATTTTGCCGATTTATTTTCATTTCCTTTGCAAAAGAAGATTTAATTTCAAATCACATGAAAAATACGTTTTGGTGAAATTGGAAACACCTAGAATAATATATACATTTTTCGGTATCGTTTTTCTTCGTTCTTTTATAAGTCTATTTTGCCGATTAATTCTCATTTCCTATGCAACAGAACATTCGATTTCAAATCACAATAAAAATACGTTTTGGTGAAATTGGGAACATCTAGAATAGTATGTAAATTTTTCGGTATCGTTTTTCGCGGCACTGCAAATTGTATTTTCTGTGAAGTGGCAAAAAAATTGATTTTTTTTTTGAGAATTTTTATACCCTGTACCGTATGGTACCAAATTGATAGGTTATAAAATTTAATAAGCAAAAAAAAGAAAAAATCGTTTACTTAATTTTATATTTTAGGGGTGTATTTTACAAAACTGCCGGTTTTATTCTTACAATCCCTCCTGCTATAAATATTTTATAACTTAGAATTAATTTCTACTTTATCTTATGTATAAAATTCTCGTGTCACAATGTTAGTTACCAACTCCTCCGAAACGGCTGGACCGATTCTCATGATATTTTGAGAATATATTCTGAGAATCGGCCAACATCTATTTTTTAAACCCAGGGTTGCCACCTCTAAATTTTTTTTAAAGTTTTACCAAACTCCCCCGAAACAGCTGGACCGATTCTCATAAAATTTTGTGTGCCTATAGGCTAGGTCTAAGAATCGGTGAATATCTATTTTTTATACCCCTAACCAACAAAGGTTACCACCTAACATTTTATACCTGTACGATGGTACCAAGGGTATATAAGTTTAAGCCGAAAATGTATGTAACATAGAAGAAGACGTCGAGACACCCAAAGTTACCTAAAATATGATCAGGGTGAATAGAGAAGTCGATCCGTCTGTCCGTCCGTGTGAACGCCTATATCTCAGAGATGGTAAGAGCTAGAGTTACCAAACTTTTACATTAGATCCCATATTAATCCATAGCAGGCAAGTTTATTTTATTTTTTTGATATCGGGGATAATTATATAGCTCCCATGGGGGTGTTTGAGACGACCTCGACAAAAAAAAAGCGTTTTAGTTGAATAATTCGTTTATTTATGAAGGTATCGTAACCAAATTTGGTATTCGAAAGTTTTTTATAGTTCCCAATCACTGTACTAAATTTGATCGAAATCGGTTGCCTATATCATATAGTTCCCATAGGACCGATCGGCCAAATTAACTTTTTTAAAGAAAAATTCGCTATATTTCGATTTATAATAAAGATATCGTAACCAGATTTGGCGTTTGGAAATTTTTTAGACCACTTAAGCAATGTGCCAAATTTGAACAAAATCGGTTGACTATATCATATAGCTCCCATTGGTCCGATCTTCCAAAAAATTAGATTTTTAAACAAAATTTGTTGTGTTTCGTTTGTTTGTTAAGATATTGGGACCAAATTTGACATTCGTGAGTATTTTATAGTTCCTAAGCACTGTACTAAATTTAATCCAAATCGTTTGACTAGATCATATAGCTCCCATAGGACCAATCGGTCCAAAAAACACGTTTTTCATACAAAATTCGATGTGTTTTGTTTGTTTGTAAAGATATTTGAAATAAATTTGGCATTCAGATCTTTTTTAAGGTATTTAAGCACTGTGTCAAATTTTATTGAAATCGGTTGACTATACCATATAGCTCCCATAGGAACGATCGGTCAAAAAAAAATTTTTGCTTAAAAATTCCTCTGTTTTTGGTTTTTTGTGAAGAAATCGGAGCTTTATTACAAGCTAGTGGTACAGGGTATCCTAAAGTCGTTCGCGCCCGACTTTACGTCCGCCATTTTTTTTTTTTTGAGAATTTTATTAATTTGAAATAGATTTATTCAAAGTGTTTGCGGTCACTTTTAATGCGATATGGCAGCACTGGCAAAAATTTGTCTTTGTTTTTTGAGAATTTTATTAAAATTAAATTGTTTTATTCAAAGTGTTTGCGATCATTGTCATATGGTAACACTGGCAAAGAATTTGTCTTTGCTTTTTGAGAATTTTATCAAAATGAAATTCTTTATTCAAAGTGTTTGCGATCACTATTAATGCGATATGGCAGCACTGGCAAAAATTTGTCTTTGTTTTTTGAGAATTTTATTAAAATTAAATTGTTTTATTCAAAGTGTTTCCGATCAATGCCATATGGCAACACTGGCAAAGAATTTGTCTTTGCTTTTTGAGAATTTTATCAAATGAAATTGTTTTGTTCAAAGTTTTTGCGATCACTATTAATGCGATATGGCAACACTGGTGCAGGCGCATACAAATTTTATAGCCAAGTGTAGGTGTGCATAGCTTAAATATATTTGTTATTATTTTTTTCTTTTAGTTATTTTTGCATTCTGGCCAGCTACTTTCTTTTCAAGGCAAACGTTTTAGCATTTGCCAGTTACCATAGTTTTTATTTTTATTTTATTTTTTTTCTGTATTTTTTAAGTTGGCAAGCAAAAACGAAACCAAGGCAAAAGAGCAAAGCGTAGCAATTTTTCAAGTTAAAAACTTTTTTTGAATTGTGGGAGCAAAAGCAACAACAACAACAACAGCGCACACCTTTCACTTTATATACCACGAAAAAATGTTAAAGAAGAAAGAAAGGAAGGTGACGGATGGTTGGAAGACGTCAGACGGACAGACGGGTAGACGGCAGCCTTCGTTGGTATAAAATTAAAAAGAAATAAAGACCAACTAAAAATGCTGTGCACAACATAAATGTATATATATACATACATACATATATATACACACATATACACATATACATACGCGACTCGTATTGTGCACGCACACACACGCAGTTAGCTGCAGCACAATTTTATACACGTAAATGTGAAAGGTTTTCGCTTGTTGCAACATTATTTAATCAATCCAATTTGTGGAGCAAGCGAAAAAGGCAAAATCAAAATCAAAAAAAAAAAGTAAAAATAAAATAAAGTTTATAGACAAAAAATCAAATCAAAGCAAAGCTAAATAATAAAAAAAAACCAACACTATAACCAGTTTAATTATTTTATGAAATTGTGTTTAGTTTTTTTTACCCTTTTTTTTGTTGGGTTTTTTTGTTGTTGTAATTTGAACGAACTGAATATTTGAATAAATTGTATAATGGGCCAGCCAACTTGGTTAGGTTTTTTTAATATATGCCAAAAGATAGATAAAATAAAAGCCTGTCGGCTATTTGGTTTGATTTGTTTTGAAGTAGCAACAACAGTTAAGCTGAGTAGATTTCGAAATTAAGTGCACTACTTAAAAAGGAAAAGTTCTCGAAACTCCAAAAGCGGTTTTAACACAAAACGCATAATATAACTATAAAAGTTATAAAATTAAAATGCACGCAACGCAGTCGAAGAAGAAAAGGAAAGAAAAGAAAAGAAGAACGCAAAGAATTCCAAGAGAAAGAGAGCTATAAATAGAAAGAAAGAAAATTAAAGCTTATACACAACGGGCTCCACACTAGTTGCTATCGATAACAAAAGATCGACTTAGAAACATCGTTAAATAAAACAGTTTTTAGTTATTTTTAGATCTCTGCAAAAAGCTGCGCTTAAATTTGTTGTTTATGTTAACTCTATTTAAATGTACATTGGCGTAGTGGGTGGGGCTCATTAAAAAAATTTAGAATTAATTATTTTTATACCCTGTACCGTATGCTACAAAGTGTATATTGAGTTTGTGCAAGCCGAAAATGTATGTAACATATAGAAGGAGTCGTCGGACATAAAAAGATTATTCTAAGGCTGAGTTAATTCGTTTCGGACTAGTTTCAAGAATTTAGTCTAAAAAATGAACTAATAAATTATATATTATAAACGAGAGCGAAAATATAAATTATTGATAATAAAGCATACCATAGTTTTAGGATAGGGGATTTTTTTTCTTAAATTTTTCCCAAAATTAAATTTAAAATTTTTCATTTGTTTTTTTATACTTAGTCTAAGCAGCAAAGGCTAAGCCTGAATCTTTATGTATTTGTAATATTAAGATCTCCAATCATTATAATAACACAGGTCTACAAATACAGGGGTCATGTGAGTTGTTGGAAAGCTAAGAGTCATTTCCGAAGTAATTTGGCGCGTAGAATCCGAATCCGGAGTCAGAACTGGCCCATCACGTCAGGATTTTGAGATATTTGAGGTTATGTACCCAAAAAATGGCGTTTTTTCCTACATTTGAGGTTATGTACAGGGCGCATTTTTGCGGTCTTTCTCTCCAGTTACATCATTTATTACAACTCTTACCCTTTAATTTAAGTGTTCAAGAGATCAATTACGATTTTTTTCGCAAAGTTATGGCTTTTCGAAGTTACGAGATATATCCCTTCGACGTCAATAGCATTTGCAGTAAGCCTTTGAGATAATAATTTTGACCTGTGTAATTTCTCTTGAAAATTTTGACTTGAGGGTTTTTGAGGTCGCTAAGAACGGATATGCAGTCGGAATAATGATATTTGCATTTCCAATATGGCGTATTCAGGATGACGAATTCAGATTTGCAAGAAACATGTTAATATTGAAAAATTTTTTGGGTACATATCTCAAAATCCTGACGTGATGGGCCAGTTCTGACGCCGGATTCGGATTGTACGCACCAAATTACTTCGGAAATGACACTTAGCTTTCCAACAACTGAACCATGTTGACCTGTGTAATAAATTAAAGAGCATAAATAAAATAAAAAATAAATTATGATTCATTACTTTATGTATTAGACGAGGTTCTTAGAACTTTTCCGTAGCGAATTAACTCAACTTTAGTTTCTGGCATTAAGAAATTATATTCGTAAAAATAAGTGTAGAAGCTACGGTAATGCAAATATAAAATATATTTTATTAGTTTACTAGTTCATTAGTTCATTTCCTAAACTAGGTTCTTAGAACTAATACGGTGCGAATTAACTCAACTTTAGTTTCTGATATATATTTTTAAAAATAAGTCTTTAAGCTATGCGAGCGAAAATATAAATTTTAGTTAATTTCTGAGCCTAGATATTTGGAACTATTACGGAGCAAATTAACTCAACTTTAGTTTCTGACGTATAGAAGAAATATTGTTTAAAATAAATCTAGAAGCTACGGGAATGAAAATGTAAAATATATTGTATTATTTTACTAGTTCATTTCTTAGATTTGATTTCTTAGAACTTCTCCGGGCGCGAATTAGACTCTAGACTTGTAGTTTCTGACGTAAATTTGAAAAAACTAGTTCTTAAAAATAAGTGTATGGGAATGATTTTACTTAAATTTAGATAAATATTATATAGAAGTAACATATATTCGTGAAAAAAGTCTAAGGAACTAGGGAATTGAAGATAGAAATATATAATTGTTCATTATTTCACTTCTTGGACTACATTCTTAGAACTACTCCGGAGCGAAGGTTAAAAATATATTCTTTGGTAAAAAAATTAATTTCGGAAAATAAATATATAGGACTCAAGGCTTCATTACGCCATTGCAAAAAGCTTTTCAAGCCACTGTACGAACATGTATGTGAGTGTGTATGTGTGTGTGTGTGTGTGAGTGTGTTAGTGTGCATGTGTGTGTACTCTTACCAATGCCACTTGACTTGAGCCACTTCAGCGTAGCTTTCCACTTGATGAACGCCCTTAGCATTTCACCAAGCGGCTTTCGTGTGCGGCTCAGCAGCACACACACGCGCACACACTTGGACATATTTTGTATCTATGTGAGAAACACCTGAACATGCAACAAACACAACGATGACAAACGATGCTCAGCGCTCAATCTCAACGAGCAAAAGAGTTACGATATACACACATAAAGTATATATGTATGTGTATTTGCCTACTTGTATGTGTTTGTGCATATGTATCTTATAGGTATGTCCAACTTTGATTTGTCGCTGCGAGCTGCGGCGTACGATCAGCAGCAGCTCCAGCAAATGCCTCAGGTATTTTTGCCTTCTTGCTTGGCTTTCTTTCTTTATTTTCCACACACATAGAGAATACTTGTATTGTGCATGTGTGTGTTGCCCGTTTTGGTAGCATTTTTCAAGAATTGCTAATTCTTAACAATTCCAAGGTTCGTTGAACTCATCATAAACACACAGATACTCACACACATGCACACACACGCACATGGAGTGTGTTTATTTACGCTGTTGCCGATTCTTGCTGTGAATGGCTAAAATGCGGAGAAAGCACTTGTGTATTTGTGCTTATATGCAGCCCCCATACGAAGCTACTTATATATATGTATATATATGTATCTATGTGCAAGTGCACACGTGCAAACGGTAATCAATGTTTAAGTTATGTGCTATGTGTAAGTGCCGTAAGCTTGAAAGAAGACCTACATACAAAAGCAGCAGCACGGCCTGGAAGCCGGCTAGAACTATCTATATATATACATATCGTATATATGTATATAGTACACTACGACACACGTTCCAAGCATGCCCGCTACGTTCCCTTTTTTTTTATGGCCAAAACTGGATTCCATTTAAGCGTGGCTTAGAATTCACTAACAACAAGCTTACATATAAATGTATTTTTTGAAGTAAGCGTAATGTCAGATATGTAAATACAAGATACAAGATACATACATTGCGTTTTTTTATCACTTACATACATTATGTACATACATGCATATGCATATGTATATGGGTCAACAATTTATAGCTCTTGACAATGCCTTACAGCAATTAAAGTAATTTTAACCATTTTTTTTGCCATCTAAAGTGGCGCATGATTACATCATCAAACCGATTTAAATAAATTTTTGGCGAAAAGAAGATTCTAAATTTTGACGATGATTTCTTTTGAAATGTGTTAGACAACAACAACAACGCCAACAAAAAATGTCCCAAAAAAATCAAAAACCAGTTTTCAAGCCCAAACTGTCCCATAGTATACAAAAAAAAAAAACACTTGTTGCATTTCATTGAGCACACTCACATGGTTGTTGTTCTCAAGGTTGTTTGTTTTTATTTTTATTTTTGCTAACCACGCTCAGAATCAGCATCAACCCTAATGCGATTTAATTTTTAATTTAATTTATTAATTGTTACAATTTTTATAATTACTTTAATTCTACAAAAAAAAAAAAAGCGTTTATTTTAAGCATGAAATTTTTAGGGCCATTCCTTCTCTGTTAGATTTCGATTTTATTTTTTGGATTTCAAATATTTTGCCTATCGTATATCAAAATCAGACTATTTCCCTCACTTTTTAAACTGAATCCTTTTTTAAACAAGACATTTTTCTCCCATTTCGAATAACTTTATCGTTTTCTGATCGATAAGTTGCCTTAAATATTTATTTTTTATCGAATAGCTGCGGCAACCATATCAGCTGTTTTATTTTATTTTATTTCAAAAAAGACATTTGTCTCCCATTTCTAATAACTTTATCGTTTTCGGATCGATAAGTTGCCTTAAATATTTATTTTTTATCGAATAGCTGCGGCAACCATATCAGCTGTTTTGTTTTATTTCAAACAAGACATATGTCTCCCATTTCTAATAACTTTATCGTTTTCTGATCGATAAATTGCCTTAAAAATTTATTTTTTATCGATTAGCTGCGGCAACCATGTCAGCTGTTTTGTTTTATTTCAAACAAGACATTTTTCTCACATTTCTAATAACTTTATCGTTTTATGATCGATAAATTGCCTTAAATATTTTTGTTTTATCGAATAGCTGCGGCAACCATGTCAGCTGTTTTGTTTTATTTTAAACAAGACATTTGTCTCCCATTTCTACTAACTTTATCGTTTTCTGATCGATAAGTTGCCTTAAATATTTATTTTTTATCGAAAAGCTGCAGCAACCATGGTTTATCACTGCCTATTAAAAAAAATTTTGCATTTTTTCATATTGCTGAAATACTGCTATTTAAAACAAGAAATTTTTTCTGCCATTTCGAAAGAGTTTATCGTTTTCTGATCGATAAAAATGCTTTAAATATTTTTTCTATCGAAAATTAAAACATTTGTACATGAACAGATTTCGATTTGCATTCCGTCTAGTCGATTTAACAGCTTCAAATTTTTTAGTAAATTATCTAAAGCCTTTGGTAGAACTTTTCCACAGAGAAAATAAACTGCATTATTAAATCTACTACTAAACCCTTCATCATCATCATCAATTCCTTTATCTCCGGTTGAAGCATAGGGCCTCAATAACGCACTTCCACCTGGTTCGGTTTTTGGCTAGCAATTTTAGCTCGTTCCATGATTTCCCGCATTCATCGACCTCTTTTATTATATTATTAAACCCTTACTATAATTAAAATATTTTCAAAGAAAAGCCTTAAATTTTTTAATTTAATTTCTTAGCCGTACGTAATTATAAATCACCAATTATTTTTTAAAAATTTTTAATATAATGTTAATATAATCATAGCACAAAAAAAGAAAACGATTAAAATTTTTCGATTTGCATTCCGACTAGTCGATTGAACAATGCTTAATTTTTTAGCAAATTATCCAAAGCCCAAAGGCTTTACAACTTTTCAAGTGACAAAAAAACTGCATTATTAAATCTACTACTACTAACTCTTTTTATTTTGAATATTAATTATTTTTTATTAAGCCCATATTATAATTAAAATATTTTCAAAGAAAATGCTTAAAACATTTTCGTGAGGATTTAAGTTTTTGGCCGATCGCAGCTATTAATCGCCAATTATTTTTCGAAAATTTAGCGGTCTTGGTACATCTTACAAATATTCCTCAGGCATGTTCTAGATTTCGATTCCAACATAAACTTGAACGAATCAAGGTTAATTTTCATTCTGGATTTAGTTGAAACAGAACTTTGACAATTTATGTTTTGTCGTGTTGCACAAGTAAATTCGAAGATAATTTTATTAATAGATGGCTAAAAATATGTACTATTGTGCCCAAAAACTAGTAGGAATTTTTCTTTGAATTAAAATTATTCCAAATCAATTTCGTGCCCTTCAAAAAAATCCCCTCCCGATATAATACACTTATGCCGCCGCTTTTTCCAGTCCTCGAAGCATGCCAAAAAGTATTCTTCCGGTATAGCCTTCAGAGCGCGCGCCGATTCACGTTGAATGTCTTCAATCGACTCAGACCGGTTTGCTCGGAGTGGTCTTTTGAGTTTTGGATATAGCCAGAAATCACACGGAGCCAAATCAGCTGAATAAGGTGGCTGCGGAACGATATTGGGTGCAATTTTGGTGAAAAAATTATGAAGAATCAGTGCTGTTTTTCGAGAAAATTCAGCATTTTTGAAACCAATCGAGACTTGGCACGTTTGAGGCCCAAAACATCCTTCAAAATGGTATTAATTGATTCTTTTGATACGCCAATTTCACCCGCAATATCTCTTATAGTTAATCGACGGGTTTTAAGCACTAAATCTTTTAATTTTTGGATGTGAGCATCGTCAGTTGAGGTCGATGGTCGAGCAGGGCGCTCTTCGTCTTCAACGCGTTCTATTTTTTCTTTGAATAATTTATACCAATCATATTTTGTTGATTTTGATAGAGCTCGGTCCCCGTAAGCCTTCTTCAACATTTTTAAAATTTCTACAGCATTTATTCCATTCAGGAAACAAAATTGGATCGCACTTCTTTGTTGAATAATTTCAGACATTGTAAAAATTGTAAATTCAAAATTTTGGCTCAGAAAGATGTTGACAGAAAGAAAAAATGAATTAATAAAAACGATGTTCAAAAACTTGTGGTAACTCTACAATTGAACTTAACGATAGCTGACCAGCCTAATGAAATGTATTTATAGGAAATATTTTAGATTAAAACAAAATTTATGGTCCCTACTCTGGGTTATTTTAGCGCCTATCTCTAATAAGAAAAAGTTTCATATTTTTAAACATTTTTATTAAAAATAGTTGCCTTTTTTAGTAACAATAAAATAATTTTATTACAAGCTATTACAAAAAGTTTACTTTGCAAAACCAAAACTGCAAATTAAAAATATTTTATTGGGACTAAAATATGAATAAAAAAATTTAAAAACAAAAAAACATAATCTAACTTAATTCCTTTATTGTCGATTTTAAAAAATCGTTTCCTATTGACTTTTTTTTACCTTAATGAAGTAATTATTGTATTTATATAAACTAATTGTTTAAAATATTAAAACACGCAAGCACAATTTCGTTTTTAATTACAAAATAATTTTGAAATTTATTTATTTAATACAGTGAAGTAAAAACTAACTTAACTAAATTCTAGGCACTGGCAGCAAAAGGCCTTCGGCACTAATTTTAAAATAAATTGCTTCATTATATTAAAAATATATTTTCCTTGGAAACTTTTTAAAATTTGTTCACTAACATTTTGTGTGAATGGCAAATGCTTTACAGGATTTCAAATTTAGTAGTATGTATGGTATATTCTGTATTTTTATACCCTGTAAAAGAGTATTTTACGTTTGTGCAAGCCGAAAGTGTATGTAACATATAGAAGGAGACGTCGGAGCATATTCAAAGTTTCCTTAAGTATGACATACCCACGTCCGTCTGTCCGTATCAACGCCTAGGAGAGATCTAGATTTCAGAGATGCTAAGAGCTAGATCCCTTATTATTCTATAGGGGACAATTTTATTTTATTTTTTTTTTTATATCGGGGCTATATTATATAGCTCCCATAGGTGTGTTTCAGGGGACCACGAAAAAACTAAAAGTTTAAGATTTTTTTTCCCCGCAAGGGTTTCTCACAAAGAGGTGTGGCACTGCGACCAAAAGATCTTTTGTACCATACCCTTTAATTAAAACAAAAAACTTTCCGCATTCCGCATGAATAACAGTAGGTCTTTTGTTGGTATTGACCTAAGATGGAAGGGACTAATCCGTTCCTTTCCCATATGACAGGCTCTGATCCATACCAGCGCTGGGCAGTCAAAGACAAAAATGTTTGGTGGTTTCATCGTTTTATAGACAGAGTCTGCACTCTGAAGAGTCCGATAGGGAAATTTTCTGTAGATGGTATCTAACAGTGTGGTGGCCAGGTAGGTAAGCTACCAGGATTTTAAAGTCCGCTCTGCCAAGACCTTTTGTCTTGATCGCATCTAAAGATTTGACAAGCACTTTTGCTTGAAGCAGCCCCGGTAAGAAGAACCAGTATCTCCTATGTTCTTCTGCAGCCGATTTGTTTATCATGGTCATGATTTTCGACCAACCAATACTACAGAACGTCGCAGAAGATGTAGTCAGGGTGGAGGCACCCTGTCGTGCAAGATCGTCAGCGATCGTGTTACCATCCACTCCTGAGAGTACAGGTATCCAACATAGCACAACTTTGTTCCGGGAGGACAGGGTTTGGAGGTAATTATGGCATGAAGGAGATGCTGCAGGATGATAATGCTCTAATAGCAGTTTGGTTATCTGATTAAATGCAGATGTTTGCTCCCCTAATTTCCTTGTGAAGGATACAGTAGGGCACAGATCTCTATGGCATGAATATCCGCTTGAAAAACGCTTTGGAGGAGATACTCCAGGATGATGATGCCCTAATAGTAGCTTGGCTATCTGATTAAATGCATATGTTTGCTCCCCTAGTTCCCTTGTGAAGGATATAGAAGGGCGCAGATATATATGGCATGAATATCCGCTGGGCCAGATGCTGATTGCGGTAGAGATTCTGATGTTGGGTCTAACGACTCCAACACCTACACCATGATCAGTTTTGAAACCATCCGTGAAGCATTGTTGCTTTTTTTAAATGGATAATTATTTTTTTTATGAAGATATAGTAAAATATTTGGCACTCAAATTTTCATAATCAAAATCTCGTCGGGCCTGGAGAGGGGGATCCCACGGGCCGCTCTCGGAAGGGCCCCGACTCGAGAGTCATTCGGGAAATTTTTTTAGCGTCACTTGAACGTCTGTAACTTGGGTAATTATAAACAGATTGACTTAAAATTTTGACAGGATGCATTTGAAGGTTGGTAGTATCGAAAAATCATAAGGATAATCATCTGGTGTCGCCTTCTGTATGTCAGGCCAAGGACTTTGTGACCCACCTGTTAGATCTGCATTGGAGTTTTATGAAATGCATTATTATGATTTTATCAAATCATCAATTCTCTCAGAAATCCTTTCAATAATTTTTAAAATGCTGATCGTATTTTCATGAATTAAGAAAAATTTATAGAAGCCCGGACGCGAGATTATCGCCGAGGCCCAAATATTCTCTCTACGGCACTGACTATATCATATAGCTGCCATAGGAACAATCGATCAAAAAATCATTTTTGTTTCAAAATTTGTCAGTTTTTGATTAGGTTAGGCATTGTAAGCTAATTTAGCAATCAAATATCTGCTTTTGTTGACGAGCTTAATGTACGTCAATTTTATCTTAAAATTTATTTAGAAATCTTTTCTTTTAATTATAAAATTATTAAAGTTACCATCTTTTATATCATATTTCAAACTAATAGGCTAAGAATAACTTGCAGTAATAAATACCTTAAAGGTAGACCAATCGTATTTTTAAAAATTTTAAATTTATATATCAATTGAAATACCCGCAAAATGCCTCAGCAGTTTTATAAAATTTATAATACACTTATCGGCTTAAATCAATTTAACATTAAACAAAAATTGCTGGCAAGCACACTTCACACACTTATGACTTAACAAATGATAACTTCAAAATGTTTTATTTTTATTTATATATTTTTTTTTTTTAATATATATGTAGAAAGAAAGAAAAAAATCAAGGGTACGCCGTCAGCGACGTCTTTGATAAGATTGACAATCAAAAATATACGAATTTGAATTTCTATGCACACTTTTTTTTATTTCTTTATATACTCCAATATATTATTTATAATTTTTTAGCTATCTGTATGTATATATAGGCCCCTATATAGGTTTGTGTAGATCATAGTGCGCTCAGGGGTGTATGGCTTTTAAAAAGCGTACGTGTGCCAGCAATTCGTGCAATATTTGCTTGTATTTTTTGCAATGGGTATTATTTTTTTTTGTGTCTAATTATATAAGCAGCTGCTAACTTGGTGTGCAACACAACCGACTGACTGTAGCTGGCTTTTTGTACATTAACTAATTGCACATCATTTATTATAACTTTATAACTGATTCGATTTTTGGTTTTTTTGTTGTCTTATTTACAGACGGAATCCTTGAAAATAAGCAGCGATCATGATATGCACGATTGGTTTTTAGATCGCCATGATAAAGATCCCACCGTTATACTCAATGACAAGCTCATCTCCGATGCATTATTAAACGGCACATTGCCCATTAAAACGGAGCATTCCTATAGCCTCAACAGTGATGGCGATTCCCTGCCGGACTCACCAAAAAGCCTGCAGGCCAAGATCGATGGTAAGTGAGCCAGCTCAAACTATCGATAAATGTTTATCGATGTGTGACACATTTCTTTGCCACAATTTTAAATAGCGACATATTTATTTATTTATTTATTTACCAATTTAACGCCGTACTCGTGCATGAAGTTTTGTACTTTGTCGATATCAACTTTTCCATAGAGTACATAGAGTGGTTGGTTGGTTGGCTTGCTTGCTCCGCTCTGTGTATATAATTGCCGTTTTTTTTATTTTATGGAAACTGTACAACAACTGTGTAAATAAAATTAAAAAAAAATAATAAAAATTATAAAAAAAAAAGCAGCTAGCTAGCTGTGCCTGAAACAACAATATAAAACACAAACACAAGTGCACAGACTAATAATACTCTTCCCTACCCTTCTCGCTTGACTTCATCCTAATACTTGGCGGCGTTGGGCATTATGACGTGCGCCCGCCCTGGCAAAGCAGCTCTCAAATAATTGGTTTATTTGCATGGGCCAATATACAAGAATAGATCTAAATATGTGCTTATATGTACCTACTCTATATATATGTCAGTCAGTGCATTGTGTAATATTTGTCAAATCGCTTGAAATATCAATTATCGTTATGTAGGTTAGTCTAGAGCGTTATATTTTTTTTATTTTTTTCTTCTTTATTTTTTATTATTATTGTTTGAGACGCGTGTCACAAGACTTGAGCAACTCAAGTGAGTTAGTCAGTAGATAGTTTTTTTTATTATTTTTTTTAAGTGTGTACCTTATTGTGAATCATGATTCAGGAAAATGGAAAATTGTGCTGTGATACGAGGTGTGTTCAAAAAGTAACGCGAATTTTGAATTTTCGCGGGTTAAGTATATTCGAATTCTGATTTTTTTGTGGCGTTATGTTGGTACTCATGTCTTTCACTTATGCCGACAAGCTCGGCCATTTTGAATGTTCACTTAATTGTTGACAGCTACTTTGCTTGCACGTGTTTTAGCTCGTCTTCGATGTCTGCTGGTTATAGTCGCGACAGCCAGGCCCAACGAGAGGGGGGATTGGGGACTCTTTGCCCCGGGCCCGAACTCGACAGTCATTCGGAAAGTTTTTTTGTTAAAATAAATATAGTAAATTATCATTCTACCAGAGCTCCGTGACTCCAGAAGAAAACTTGACCGCAGAAGAAATTGATTTAAAAAAAAACACATTCCTTGTCATTATAGACTCAATTATCGCTGGAATAGAAGATCGGTTTACAACAATCAAGAAAACAAACATTTTTTTATTTCTGTGGTTGTTTACTAAAATCGAAAATGAAGAACTTTAATCTGCAGCGCTTGATTTCGCTAAAAAAAATACCCTGCTGATGTGTCGGACCAAATTTCAAATTTCTTCACCATAAATCTGCTTTGGGTACCAGGTCACCGAGATATCGTGGGCAATTGCAAGGCAGTTAAACTAGCTTGACGGGGTACAACGGCACCACTTCAGCCGGATAAGGCGTTGATACCTATACCACTAGCAATGTGTAAATTGTTAATAGATAGAAGTATCATTAATAATGCAAACTTTAGATGGAAGCAAACTGGTACCTGTCTTATTTTTTTTCCATTTAGTACTCCTCAAGGGAGCTTAGGGCTTCAACAAGAACTTTTCACCGGACTCTGTTTGGCGCAGTTTGCTTTGATGTTGTGTTGGGACAATTCGTTTAGGGTTGTACGACGCCAGGTTGCCTTTGGCCTTCCCACTCGTCTGGTTTCTTGGGGGTTCCATTCCAAAGACATCCTGACGATGCTGCTTCGGTCTTTTCTTAGAGCATAGCCAATGCAATGCCACTTGCGTGTTCTTATCTGGTTACAGATAGGAACTCCACTAGTGTGGTGCCATAGTTCCGTGTTTGATATCCTGTTGGGCCAGAATATCACGCATATGATTCTGAGGCACTGGTTGACGAATGATTGTACTTTTGATATCATTCTCTGCGGGGCCAGCCACGTTTCGCTGCGGTACAAAAAGATGGATTTGACGCTCGCATTGAAGATCGTCAGCTATAAGCGTCCAAACACCGAATGTGATTTGCTTACTCGATTCTCTATATCCTCATCCACCCCACCAATGGTGGAAATTTTGGTGCCAAGGTATGAGAAACTGTTCCTGCAGATGGTTAAGCTACCTATTCTGGTGTGGTTTAGTCGCATTGCTTTGGTTTTCGGTGGCGTTTATCGAGAGTCCAACTTTGCTGGCAAGGATCTCGAGATCATTCACTTTGGCTTGGATATCACTTAGTTTATGAGAGATGAGACAAATGTCGTCCGCGTAATCTAGGTCTTCCAAATGACGGGTGAGACTCCACGTAATTCCACGCCTAGACCTACATACATCGCTCATAACCTCGTCAAATACTACATTGAATAGTAGTGGTGATAGGGGGCATCCTTGCCTAACACCGGTGCTTGTTTGGAAAGGTGTACTGATTTTCCCGTTGTGTAGTACCGCCAAGTCCGCATCATCGTACATCACCTTTACTATCGATACGATGTTGACTGGCACTCCTTTCCTCGCTAATGCCCGCCATATCGCTGCTCTGTCTACTGAATCGAAGGCCTTCTTGAAGTCGATGAACAGGAGGTACAGTGGTGTGCGCCATTCCACAACTTGTTCGGTTATTATGCGTGGAGTGTGAGCCTGATCTACGCAACTCCTGTTTGGTCTGAAGCCTGCCTGTTCATCGCGAATTGTTGACTCTATTTTATCTTGAAGGCGATCGTTCAATGGAGTTGCTAGTATTTTATAACCAGTGTCTAGCAGAGTTATTCCTCGCCAGTTGTTGCAGTCAGTAGGGTCCCCTTTCTTTGGTAGCTTGACGATTGTTCCTGCTTTCCAAGATGAGGGCACACACTCAGTCTCCCATATGGGAATGAAATATGGATGCAATGTTTCAGCAACAAGCTGTGTCTCCAACTGACGCAGTTCGGCAGGTATGCCGTCAATACCAGCTTTGTTGCGTCTTAGTTTTCTAATTGCGTTTCGAACTTCTCTCAGTGTCGGGGGTGTGGGTGGTATCCTGAGTTTGTTGGTGGGTTATCTCCATGAAGTGTTGTCGCCATCTTTGGATTTGTGCATCCTCAACTTTAAGGAGGTTAGATTTATTATCTAGTACAGCGAGCGCATGTTATTTTCACTTTCTGCGTTTGCTGCAAGGCTATCCAGTAAAGCTATCTTATCGCGCCTGGCGGATCTTTTTACCTGTCTGCAAAGCACATGGTATTCACTGCGGACTTGTAAATCACGAGCTGCTATTAGCTTAAGATCGTTCCTTCTGCTAATCAGGTCCCATGTCCGTTCCGAGATCCAGTTGGTGCATCTTTGTTGGCGAGCGCCAATAATCTACTCCGCGGCGTTCCTTATTAGATTGCATTCTTAAGAAGAACAAAAAAACTAACTGCATGAAATCGGCACGAGAATTCCAGTAATATTAACTTACAAATTTGTGTATTATTTTCACTCTTTCGAAAAATTTTCTGAACTCTTTTCTACTCTTCTGATTTCTACAGATATGGATGACGAATGCTATCCCGCAATATCATTGAAAACGGCAACCAGCATGCGTGCCACCATCGATCCAAAAATTTTAACACTACACCCGCCAACAACAAATAGCCGCGTTAGCAGCAATAACAACAGCCTATTAATACCCGCACCATCAAATGTAGCAGTCCGCTTAGAAATGGACAGCCTAAAGACGCATAACAGCAGTTCCAGTTTAGGAAGCCTGCAACTACCTCAACATTTGGCCGCCATGTATGATGACAATGATTGCAGCTCATCGATTTCATCGGGACGCGAGGGCAGCATGTCACCAGACATTTGCTCGGACATTGAACTCGATGAGGCGGCTATAAAGGATGAGCCGATGTCACCGGATTCAAGCTGCCCCGCCAGTCCCAAGTCACAAAGTAGCATGCAACAGCAGCTTAGTTTGAATTTGGCTAATCTGCAAACAGAATTGCTGTTCGAACAGAAGGTGAGTTTTGTGCCTTACTGCTTAAGTCATTCCTTCTAAAAATTATCTTTCTATTTCCTTTGCAGCATGGTGGACTACTGCTAGCCGCCAACAACAATATGCACAACCTCATTAGAACCCAACAGCAGCAGCAGCAACAGCCGCTTTTATTAAGCAATGGCCAGCAAAGTCTTATGCTACCCAAGATAGCCATAAAAAGCGAAAAACAAAGCGCCAGCAGTGCATCACTCTTAACTGGTTTAAGCAAAGCCCATGGCAACGGCAGCACTGGTGCTGCCTATGGCATACCACTGACGCCGCCTTCCTCGTTGCCCAGCGATGATTCTGAGGGGAATCTAACGCCGGAGCATTTATTCTCACCCATGTCGCCAAATGCTGGTGTTTCCATAACTGTTGCAAATGGTGGCAACGGTACGTCCAGCCCAAATGCAACTGATTCATCGAGCACAACGGGACGTCGTTCTGCGAGCGCACATGCGGCAGCGGGCGCACGTCATGCGGCAAATGCCAATGTCAACGGTAGCGCCACAACAACAAGGCAGCCCATACACACGCCCCTAATCAGCTCACAACCGGTAGGTCACACTCGAAGGATCTTTAAAGTCATATGGTTTTTGGTGCGTCTGATCGAATAAGAGGGATTTAACATCCAAGTGAGATAAACTCGAAAGTTAAAGTAGCATAACAGTAGCTGAATTTTGAAGATAATTTGTCCAATGTTGTTTTTCTTTATTTCTGTGATAATAATCCGATAAAGCACATGGATATACCGTCTGATGGTACGGCCTATCGTCACATATACAGCCCTTGTGTGGTGGCCCAAGACGCAGCAAAATGTGGCCATCAATACATAAATGCAGCAAACTTCAAAGACTAGTATGCATATCTCTACCTGTCTGACAGCTGTCATGGAGTGAGTCCTTGTCTCACACTACTGCACATTTGCATCAAAAAGTCAGCCATGCGGAGTCTACTACGAATCTAGATCACATCTGGACTCTTAGCAAGTGACACTGGTCATGCCGCACTTATATATTCCCTTCCTGACGTATCGATCTGCTCTAGATCAGATCTTATGATCACGGAACTTTTTCATAACAAGAAATTTAGAGCTCTTCTCCCAAGTCGGGAGACTTGGGCTGATGGCAGCGCCTGTGAAAGCCCCCGGTGGCAACAATGATTCACGAATGGATCCAAAACTGAGCAGGCTGTAGGTGTTGGAATCGTTGGACCCAACACCAGAATCTCTACCGCAATGGGTATCTGGCCCAGCGTCTTTCCAGCGGAGATTCATGCCATAGAGATCTGCGTCCTTAGTATCCTTCTCAAGGCAACTAGGGGAGCGAAGATATGCATTTTTTCAGATAGCCAAGCTGCTATCGGGGCATTGTCATCCTGGAGCATCTCCTCCAGGATGGTTAAAGAATGTCACAACTACCTCCAAACCCTGTCCACCCGGAACAAAGTCGTGCTATGTTGGGTGACTGGACACTCGGGAGTGGATGGTGACACGATCGCTGACGATCTAGCACGAAAGGGTGCCTCCACACCGAGTACATCTCCTGCACCGTTTTTTCGTATTGGTTGGTCCGCAATCAAAACCATGATAAACAAATAGGCTGCAGGAGAACATAGGAGATACTGGTTCTCCCTTCCGGGGCTTCGTCAAGCAAAAGTGCATGTCAAACCTCTGGATGCGATCAAGGCAAAAGGTCTTGGCAGAGCTGACCTAAAGCTCCTGGTAGCTTACCTATCTGGCCACCACACTGTTAGATACCATCTACAGAAAATTGGCCCTTCAGAGTGCAGGCTCTGTCTAGAAGCCGAAGAAACCACCAGATATATTCTCTGTGACTGCCCAGCGCTGGTATAGGACACAGACTGTAATATGGGAAAAGAACGGATTATTCCCTTCCGTCTTAGGTCTATACCAACAAAAGACCTATTGCTATTCATGCAGTAAGTCTTTTGCCTTAACTTAAGGTTATGGTACAAAAGACCTTTTGGTAGCAGTGTCCTACCTCTCTGTGAGGAACCCTTTTAGGGAAAAAAAATCCGATAAAGCCCAGAACCAACTGGAGCTATATGTCTTCTGTAGAGAAAGTCTTATTTAGTATCAGAACCAAATGAATCGTGTGTCTATTATAAAACTTATATTTTATAAACAGTATAATAATGAAATTTTTAAAACTTACAGAAAGGCTCTACGGGCACACTACTGCTTACTGAAGAAGAGAAACGCACCTTGCTGGCTGAGGGCTATCCCATACCACAAAAGCTACCCTTAACCAAAGCTGAGGAGAAATCGCTTAAGAAAATACGTCGTAAAATCAAGAATAAAGTGAGAATATAAAATGTGGTAATTTTTAATGGCTTTATATTTAACTAATTGTTTTTTTTTGTCACTTTAGATCTCTGCTCAGGAAAGTCGCCGCAAGAAAAAAGAGTACATGGATCAATTGGAACGGCGTGTGGAAATATTGGTTACCGAAAACCATGATTATAAGAAAAACATCGAGTCATTGGAGCAAACCAATTCCAATCTACTTAGTCAACTGCACAAATTGCAGGCCTTAGTTAACAAGCACAATGTGAAAAAGTCCTAAATGAATGGATGGGGCCGTCATGCCGTACCATTCATTTTGCCTGCCTGCCCGAGATAAATATATTTTTATTTTTTTTTTTGTTGAGCAAGAATTTAGCAGTTGACAAATTAACTGAATTTGAATTTTAGCTTTTGATAAGCACAAAAAAAAAGAAAAGAAAAACAAACCATAGATGAAAGTTTTAGCAACATTCCCCTATAAATTTGAGCAGCCTACCTATAATATATATAATGTATGATAGATACATTTAGCTACTTATGCATAAGTCGTAGCTTTTATTAGTCATGCATTCCTGTTATATATAATCTTTATAATACATATATATATATAATATACACTCTCACACGCTCAAAAAACCCACTTAGAGAAGCTAATTTTTAAATACATATATAAATAGTAAAAAAAAAAAAACATACACCAAATACGCATATGACATGCTATAAAGTGGGCTCTAAAAGAATTACCAACATTTATTTAAGAGCAACGACATGTACATTATGTTTTAATAATGCTTGATTGTACAAACTATATTCAAAGAACTGTCTTGAAAAGTTTGTCATGACTCTTGTTCCTTTAAACGATATTTCTCAAAACAACAACAATTCCATATATATAATATAAAAAAAGAAATACGAGTATTGGTTGATAAGTTATATGATTAAATGTCATCACTAGGCGAATACATTTTAATCGTTTGCAATTTGCTTGCATTTTTATTTGTGTATTTTATAAAACAAAATCAAAACTTATAGCAATGCCATTAATATTTTGTTTTCATTACTTTAAAATTGTCTTAAAGAACTTAAACTGCACCAAAATCGTTTATTTGTCAGCCCTGTCTCGTATATCATAATTATATTGGTAAAAAATTGATTTAAAAACAATAAATAATATAACAAACTATGTCTGTATGCAGCATTTAAGTTTTTATTTGTTAATCAGCAACAATTTTTTAAGTAAACATGAATTTCTTAATAAATTATTTACTTGTTGCTTCAACGAATTAAACAATTTCCGAGCCAATTATAAAACATTTTGTTTGTTAAGTTTTATATTTTAAGCACGGCTGTAAACACCATAGCGTAGCAGTACAGTCTACCTAATTATATTTTGTTTTTATTATTAATATTATTATTATTACACATACTACATACATATATGAATATGCTTGAGTAAACGAAAATGAATTTTATAAATTTTAGTTTAAAATTTGGCATAGTTACAATTTAATAAAAAAAAAATATTGTTTTTAACAACATATTTTTTTAGACACACTTGTAATTACAACTATGAGTCATTCTAGTTTAAATTAGTTGAATTTATAAAATATTTTTAAATACATTTTGAAAGTACGTGCAACATTAATATCTATATAAATTATATATATATAAATATTTTAGCTATTTTTATGTGTGCAATTATTAGTTAAATTTTTAAAGCAAACTATGCCGAAATATAAGTTGACCAATTTAAAAAAAAAAAACTAAAAGAAATGATTGTGCAATTGTAAAAAATTAAACTAAACGAGTTTATATTAATATACATATGTACATATATAAATAATATATGTTATATATATGTATTTTTCTGGCTAAACGATATTGACTTGCATATGTATGTATGTATATATGTTAAACAAAACAACACAAAAAGCTAAATAATGAAAATGTCGAAAAAAAATTGTAAAACTTGGTTGCTGTAATTGGACAAAAAGAAACTGCAATTCAAAATAAAATATCAAACAACCATAACAACAACAGAAATAATTAATCTTTTACTGAATACAATTTAATTTCCGCATAAGCGTAAGTTTTTAATTTTGGCTAAACAATCTCCTAAAATTTAATGCAACTATTGAGTGCATTTAGTATTTAATAATGGCTGATCGTGCTGCAAACGTTAATTCACCACGGGTGGTGAATATATGTGGTGAATTTACGTGTGGTAAATGCTTAATTCCGTTTAGCTTATAAATGGCCACGATGATGTGATTTATATATAAAAACTTAAGAGCAAAAGGTCTTGGCAGTGCGAACCTAAAGCTCCTGGTAGCTTACCTATCTGGCCACCACACTGTTAGATCTCATCTACAGAAAATTGGCCTATCGGACTCTTCAAAGTGCAGGCTCTGTCTAGAAGACATATTCTCTGTAACTGCCCAGCGCTAGTATGGAACAGAGCTTGTCACATGGGAACCTCGGAGACGGATTGCTTTAACCTTAGGTACAAAAGATTTTCTGGAAAAATATAAGATTTTCAGATTAATTTGCAGCTCGAATCAAACTTGCACCATTATTAGTCGAATGTCGCGCTTCACGGGTCTGTCCTAAGCGAATTCTTTTACGTTCATTGCGATCTTTACGTTCCTGCGCAGTACGATTCGATTAATAACTAATTTGATTCGTTGCATTTCTTCCAATTGAAATACATCATGCATTGATCGATTAGGAGACGGCATTCCCAATTGTCCTAATGCTTTATTGTTATTTGTAGTTACTCTAATTTTTTTATGGTATGATTTTTTTTAACAAATACATAATTTGTATATCTAAATTTTGTTTACTCTTAGACATGAAGATTCATCGTCATCGTATGGCCATTACAACCCGCTCTCGGGTTACGGCCGACCTCAGCAGCTCTTGCCAGGCGCCTCTGCTTTGAGCGCGCCTTCTCCAATTAGAAATACCAAGGGAGGATAGGTTCTCCTCCACTTGATCTTTCCATCGGAGTCGTGGTCGTCCCCTTCGTCTTCCTTTGTCGTCTTTCGCGTCGAATACCTTTTTCGCTGGAGCGTCGTTATCCATATGTACGACATGGCCGAGCCAGCGCTGACTTGTATCCTCCTCTCTGGTGGTACCCCTATCCCTCTAAGGTTTAGAACCGTAAAGGTTGGCAACCAAAAAGGAGGGGGTTTTTAGTCGGTAGGCGCAGAATGCGAATCCGACACTACTCTCCCCGGGTGTCTTTCTGAAGATTTCCCCCCTCCAACAAAAAAAAAAACCAAAAAAAAAACAAAAGCAACTTCACTTTTTTTATAATTATATTTCGTTTTATATTTTAAGATTTGCATTGTAGACGCCTTTATTTTTTTTTAATTTGTTTCTATTGTGTCGTTTTGAGGAAACCACTTTTGGTTTTTGGTTACCATGGCAAACGATGCCTATCCTGTCAAGCAAACAGATTTGATGTCAGTTGAGAAAATATATTCATTCATATTTGTTTGTTACAATAAAATAGTCATATTATTTAAGTGAACTTTTTATTTTATCTAAATTTTTTGTTGCTCCAATCTTTTTTGTTTGGTGACCGTACTCAGGCAAAAATTTAATCATCCAAATATAAATTGTGGATGCCAAAAATTAATGCAAATGCACTTACTTTCATAATTTTTGAGCATTTCTTAGGCAATTTCCAAAATTACCAAGTATCGGCAACGATTGAATAAAGTATAGGTATCGATAGCACAGCGATTGCAATATATTGTTATATCGAACAGTGCTACCTTATCGCCAATATTGTTGGTCTGGCAGCTCTTGCGAGAATTTTTTTAGCCATTGTTCGCGTTTAGCTGGGCAAAGCAAAATTAATTGTGAAATACGCAAAATAAGAAGAAACTCAAATTACGTTCGTTTAATATTTAATTTAAATTTAAAATGGGGAAAAAAGACAGTGAGTAACGTAAAAAGAAATTTTAAAAGGAATGCTTTAAAATTCGATTTTTATACTGCAGAGTTTAAAAAAAAAGCCGCAGGGGCTGGTGATAATACTGCTGAGCCCTCAACCTCCCAAGGTAAGCAAAAGTAGTCTCTACAGCAGTTAGGAATTTAAGGGAAGTACCAATTTATGTATCTATCTCTGAAAAGCAATACACTCGCATTGTAGCTTGTGTTTGTGTGAGTGGCGTAAATGTATCAACAAAATCATTCGTTTTGTGGACTCGTTTTTTGTTGCAGCGCACTCAAGTGCATGTACATACGTGTACTAGTGCCGACGTCGTGGCCGCCATTAATCCTTATAAGTGACTAAATATTTTATTTTGTTGACAGGAGCAAAAACAAAAAGTCAAGGTGCTTCTGGTGACCAAAAACAAAGTGCACAAAAAGAACCACAGCAGCAGAAAGGCGCAGGATCACAGCAGCCGCCACAACAGCAGCAACAACAAAAAGCGCCGCCACAACAGCAGGGCGGACAAGGTGGATGGCAGCAACAGCAAGGTGGAAGACCTCAACAGCAGCAGCAACAAGGAGCAGTGCCAAAGCAACAGCAGGGTGGACAAGGTGCATGGCAACAGCAACCACAACAAGGAGGAAGACCACAGCAGCAACGGGGCGATCAAGGAGGAAAACCCCAGCAGCAGCAAGGTGGATGGCAACAGCAGCAGCAACAAGGCGGAAGACCACAGCAGCGGCAAGGTGGACAAGGAGAAAGTTCACAGCAGCAGCAGGGTGGACAAAGTTGGAGGCAACAGCAACAGCAGGGCGGACAAGGTGGATGGCAACAACAACCACAACAAGGAGTAAGACCACAACAGCAGCAGCAACAAGGAGCAGCGCCACAGCAACAGCAGGGCGGGCAAGGTGCATGGCAACAACAACCACAACAAGGAGGAAGACCACAACAGCAACGGGGCGATCAAGGTGGAAGACCCCAGCAGCAGCAACAAGGAGGAAGACCACAACAGCAACGGAGCGATCAAGGTGGAAGACCCCAGCAGCAGCAACAAGGCGGAAGACCACAAGGTGGACAAGGAGAAGGCGGTTGGCAACAACGACCACCTCCACAACATCAGCAGCAGCAACAACGAACAACGTCTCAACATCAGCAACAGTATGGCGGACAATTGCAAGGCTCTCAACAAGGTTATCAACAGCGCAGCGGTCCACCGCAACAACAGAGAGGTCCACAACAAGAAGCCGGAGCTATTGTACCCACGCCAATGAAAGGTAATATACCACGAGGAACACTCGGGCGGCCTGGTCAAGTGGGTGTTAATTATTTAACCATCGATCTAAGCAAAATGCCAAAAACAGCATATCACTATGACGTTAAAATAATGCCTGAAAGACCAAAAAAATTTTATCGTCACGCATTTGAGCAATTTAGAAAAGAGCATTTAAATGGGCTAGTTGCCGCCTTTGATGGTAAAGCTTCATGCTATGCTGTTGAGAAATTGCCCGTAGTGAATCAAAGCAAGGAAGTTCAGGTAGGTTGCTAACATACAAAATTTTGTGTGGTGCTTAAATTAATTGTTAACAGGTGGTGGATATGCACGGTCGCACACTTAAGTACCATGTCGAAATTAAGGAGACTGGTAACAGTGAAATTGATCTAAACTCTTTGAAAAGGTGCGTTGTTTATAGCCTCTTTGGTATTGTCGATAGCTAAAATGATTTGCACTTTTCAGTTACATGAATGACAAAATCTACGACAAGCCAATGCGCGCCTTGCAGTGTCTCGAGGTAGTGCTTTCCACGCCATGTCATGAAAAGGCTATACGCGGTGGTCGCTCATATTTCAGAGCCTCTACTCCGGGTAATTGTATTCCATTAGATGATGGTTACGAATTGCTTATCGGGCTTTATCAAGCCCTTGTGCTTGGAGATTATCCATTTTTTAATGTGGATATCTCACATAAATCATTTCCAATGCCGATGCCGTTAATAAAATACCTAGAAGACTTTGGACTAAAGCAGCGTATAGATTCGCGAACTAATCTATATAATTCGAGTCGGTTTATCTTGCCGTTTTTAAGGGGTATTAATATAATATATGAACCTCCTAAATGTTTTGCAAGTAGTCCACGCGTGTACAAGGTGAACGGTCTTTCGCCAAATGGAGCCGACCAACAAAAGTTTGAAGTTGACAACGTAACTAAGACAGTAGCTGGATATTATAAGGAGCGTGGCTACGACTTGAAGTATCCTCAACTTCATTGCTTGCATGTTGGCCCACATGCAAAAAACATTTACTTGCCAATTGAGTTGTGTCGGGTTGAAGGAAATCAGGTTTTGAACGTAAGTATGAAAGGATTTAAAAGTTTTTCGGCACTTTGTTATAAACATTTTTTCTACTGCATAGCGTAAGGATGGCGAAAAACAAGTATCCGCTATGATTAAACATGCTGCTACTTCAACAAACGAACGCAAAAGAAAGATTATGACACTGATAGACTTCTTTCAACATAATTTGCATCCGACCATTCATCGTTTTGGTATACAAATTGGCAACAATTTTATTACAGTACCAACGCGTTTACTCAATTCGCCGCAGTTGGAGTATAAGGGCCAGAATATGGCATCGGTACGAAATGGCTCATGGCGAATGGACCGATGTCAATTTCTTGTGGCCAAGCCCACGCAACACAAGTGGGCTATACTTTATCCTGCGGACGCGAGAATGCCATATGAAAAGCTTTTGTGTATGAAGGATGTGGTAAGATGTTAACCCAAAAACTATTATCAAATAAGCATTTACCAAAAAAATTTTTGCAGGTTCTTCGAAACGCAAAAAATACAAGCGTTAGTTTAGAAATGAAGCCAGAGATCATAGGCTTTAATGATGAAAGGCAACTGGATACCCAACTTGGCGAGTTAAAAAAAAATAAATTTGACTTGGTCTTTGTCGTAATACCAAAACGAGGAGCGTCATACAGCGCCATCAAACAAAAGGCGGAACTACAACATGGCATTTTGACTCAATGTATAAAGCAGCAAAACGTTGAGTACAAAATGAATGACCAATTGGTTGGCAATGTGTTGTTAAAGGTAAATTCCAAGTTGAACGGCATTAACCACAAAATCAAGGATGATCCGACTGTTAAACTGAATAACGCCATGTTCATGGGTGCAGATGTTACACATCCATCGCCAGATCAACGTGAAATTCCAAGTGTGGTGGGCTCGGCAGCATCGCATGATCCCTATGGTGCCAGCTACAACAATCAATATCGTCTGCAGGAATCGAAACTTGAAGTTATTGAAGACATGGAATCCATAACGATGGCACATTTGAGCATATATAAACAGTACCAAGGTAAATACCCGGATCATATTTTGTACTACCGGGATGGTGTCAGCGACGGCCAGTTTAAGCATATTAAAAATGTAGAGTTGCGCAGCATAAACGCAGCCTGTGCCAAGGTAAGCTTAACACCTATAATTCCATACCATTTTCTAGTTTTACTGATTTCTTTTGTTCTTTGTAGCTAAGATGTTCACCTAAGCTGACTTGCGTAATTGTTGTGAAACGGCACCATACACGATTTTTCCCTAATGGCGAGCCAAACGACAGATTCAACAAATTTAATAACGTCGATCCGGGAACCGTGGTCGATCGCGTTATTGTGCATCCTAATGAAGTGCAATTTTTCATGGTGAGCCACCAGTCAATTCAGGGCACAGCCAAGCCCACTCGCTACAATGTTATTGAAAACACGGGCAACTTGAACATTGATTTGTTACAACAGCTAACGTATAATCTTTGTCACTTGTTTCCTCGTTGCAATCGCTCGGTGTCCTATCCTGCTCCAGCCTACTTGGCTCACTTGGTTGCTGCCCGCGGCCGTGTTTACTTGGGTAATGACAGAATTGTCAGATCCCCACGTGATGAGTACGCCAAGCGCAAAATCGTTCCCGAGTTCTTAAACAAAAATCCAATGTACTTCGTCTAAATTCGACCTTTTTCGACGTCACCTGCAGTACTTGGGGGGGGGTCTTTCCGAATAATTTAACTTTGATATTATAAAAATCCAAATTTTACGTGCAATTTCAGTGCAATTAAAAAAAAAATTGGATTATTTCTCAAAATTTAATTTGCGTTTTTTTTGTTTATCACATTTTTATAAACTATTCTATATTATATCAAGTTTATCATTACATTCACATAGATATATACAACTAAATTTTAAAAGGAAATTATTACAACATTATAGAAACAAACTGCTCAAACGTAGTTGATGTTCAACACAAAAGAAGAAACTTTATAATTTATTAATAAAGATACGAAATGCTGCTTGGGTCGAACCAAAAGTTAAGTTAATTTATTTATTTGCATAACTTTGGTTGCCTTACATAGCATCAAAGTGGAATCTGTGCGATTCTTGCAGTCTCTCCTGCTTATCTTCACGCTTTTCCTTAATGTACAACACCAAAATAATGAGCAGTATGACCAGGCAGGTGCCACCCAAAGCCACCACACTCATAAGAATTAATTTGCTGGGCGTGACAAACAACTGTGCCTTCCAATGCTGCGGTTGAGCCAACGGCTTAGTTTAACGTCCGGGTGACATGAAGATTGTTTCTAACAATCACTGAATGGAAATATTTTTCAAATCCTACTTACTGATTAAAAAGGTTCGCCGTGCTATGACTGATTTTGTATTCTTTTTGACATGTTGCCAATCCCACCTTTTATTAAGAAGTAACACCTCTTATACTCGTAAAACCATTCTCCCTAAAGCACCTCCATTTTAACTTTGATTAAATCTATTGCCAATAATATCCTGTTTCACTTCTAGCAAGTGCAGCATTTAATTGAGTTTGGCTTGCATAATTTATCTTATTTTGTGCTTATAATTCGAAAGCTGTTTAAGCATGTACCACAATAATACTCTGCTTTAATTTGCAACTTCACTTTTTTTATAATTATATTTCGTTTTATATTTTAAGATTTGCATTGTAGATTGTATTTTTTTTTTAATTTGTTTCTATTGTGTCGTTTTGAGGAAACCACTTTTGGTTTTTGGTTACCATGGCAAACGATGCCTATCCTGTCAAGCAAACAGATTTGATGTCAGTTGAGAAAATATATTCATTCATATTTGTTTGTTACAATAATATAGTCATATTATTTAAGTGAACTTTTTATTTTATCTAAATTTTTTGTTGCTCCAATCTTTTTTGTTTGGTGACCGTACTCAGGCAAAAATTTAATCATCCAAATATAAATTGTGGATGCCAAAAATTAATGCAAATGCACTTACTTTCATAATTTTTGAGCATTTCTTAGGCAATTTCCAAAATTACCAAGTATCGGCAACGATTGAATAAAGTATAGGTATCGATAGCACAGCGATTGCAATATATTGTTATATCGAACAGTGCTACCTTATCGCCAATATTGTTGGTCTGGCAGCTCTTGCGAGAATTTTTTTAGCCATTGTTCGCGTTTAGCTGGGCAAAGCAAAATTAATTGTGAAATACGCAAAATAAGAAGAAACTCAAATTACGTTCGTTTAATATTTAATTTAAATTTAAAATGGGGAAAAAAGACAGTGAGTAACGTAAAAAGAAATTTTAAAAGGAATGCTTTAAAATTGATTTTTATACTGCAGAGTTTAAAAAAAAAGCCGCAGGGGCTGGTGATAATACTGCTGAGCCCTCAACCTCCCAAGGTAAGCAAAAGTAGTCTCTACAGCAGTTCGGAATTTAAGGGAAGTACCAATTTATGTATCTATCTCTGAAAAGCAATACACTCGCATTGTAGCTTGTGTTTGTGTGAGTGGCGTAAATGTATCAACAAAATCATTCGTTTTGTGGACTCGTTTTTTGTTGCAGCGCACTCAAGTGCATGTACATACGTGTACTAGTGCCGACGTCGTGGCCGCCATTAATCCTTATAAGTGACTAAATATTTTATTTTGTTGACAGGAGCAAAAACAAAAAGTCAAGGTGCTTCTGGTGACCAAAAACAAAGTGCACAAAAAGAACCACAGCAGCAGAAAGGCGCAGGATCACAGCAGCCGCCACAACAGCAGCAACAACAAAAAGCGCCGCCACAACAGCAGGGCGGACAAGGTGGATGGCAGCAACAGCAAGGTGGAAGACCTCAACAGCAGCAGCAACAAGGAGCAGTGCCAAAGCAACAGCAGGGTGGACAAGGTGCATGGCAACAGCAACCACAACAAGGAGGAAGACTACAGCAGCAACGGGGCGATCAAGGAGGAAAACCCCAGCAGCAGCAAGGTGGATGGCAACAGCAGCAGCAACAAGGCGGAAGACCACAGCAGCGGCAAGGTGGACAAGGAGAAAGTTCACAGCAGCAGCAGGGTGGACAAAGTTGGAGGCAACAGCAACAGCAGGGCGGACAAGGTGGATGGCAACAACAACCACAACAAGGAGTAAGACCACAACAGCAGCAGCAACAAGGAGCAGCGCCACAGCAACAGCAGGGCGGGCAAGGTGCATGGCAACAACAACCACAACAAGGAGGAAGACCACAACAGCAACGGGGCGATCAAGGTGGAAGACCCCAGCAGCAGCAACAAGGAGGAAGACCACAACAGCAACGGAGCGATCAAGGTGGAAGACCCCAGCAGCAGCAACAAGGCGGAAGACCACAAGGTGGACAAGGAGAAGGCGGTTGGCAACAACGACCACCTCCACAACATCAGCAGCAGCAACAACGAACAACGTCTCAACATCAGCAACAGTATGGCGGACAATTGCAAGGCTCTCAACATGGTTATCAACAGCGCAGCGGTCCACCGCAACAACAGAGAGGTCCACAACAAGAAGCCGGAGCTATTGTACCCACGCCAATGAAAGGTAATATACCACGAGGAACACTCGGGCGGCCTGGTCAAGTGGGTGTTAATTATTTAACCATCGATCTAAGCAAAATGCCAAAAACAGCATATCACTATGACGTTAAAATAATGCCTGAAAGACCAAAAAAATTTTATCGTCACGCATTTGAGCAATTTAGAAAAGAGCATTTAAATGGGCTAGTTGCCGCCTTTGATGGTAAAGCTTCATGCTATGCTGTTGAGAAATTGCCCGTAGTGAATCAAAGCAAGGAAGTTCAGGTAGGTTGCTAACATACAAAATTTTGTGTGGTGCTTAAATTAATTGTTAACAGGTGGTGGATATGCACGGTCGCACACTTAAGTACCATGTCGAAATTAAGGAGACTGGTAACAGTGAAATTGATCTAAACTCTTTGAAAAGGTGCGTTGTTTATAGCCTCTTTGGTATTGTCGATAGCTAAAATGATTTGCACTTTTCAGTTACATGAATGACAAAATCTACGACAAGCCAATGCGCGCCTTGCAGTGTCTCGAGGTAGTGCTTTCCACGCCATGTCATGAAAAGGCTATACGCGGTGGTCGCTCATATTTCAGAGCCTCTACTCCGGGTAATTGTATTCCATTAGATGATGGTTACGAATTGCTTATCGGGCTTTATCAAGCCCTTGTGCTTGGAGATTATCCATTTTTTAATGTGGATATCTCACATAAATCATTTCCAATGCCGATGCCGTTAATAAAATACCTAGAAGACTTTGGACTAAAGCAGCGTATAGATTCGCGAACTAATCTATATAATTCGAGTCGGTTTATCTTGCCGTTTTTAAGGGGTATTAATATAATATATGAACCTCCTAAATGTTTTGCAAGTAGTCCACGCGTGTACAAGGTCAACGGTCTTTCGCCAAATGGAGCCGACCAACAAAAGTTTGAAGTTGACAACGTAACTAAGACAGTAGCTGGATATTATAAGGAGCGTGGCTACGACTTGAAGTATCCTCAACTTCATTGCTTGCATGTTGGCCCACATGCAAAAAACATTTACTTGCCAATTGAGTTGTGTCGGGTTGAAGGAAATCAGGTTTTGAACGTAAGTATGAAAGGATTTAAAAGTTTTTCGGCACTTTGTTATAAACATTTTTTCTACTGCATAGCGTAAGGATGGCGAAAAACAAGTATCCGCTATGATTAAACATGCTGCTACTTCAACAAACGAACGCAAAAGAAAGATTATGACACTGATAGACTTCTTTCAACATAATTTGCATCCGACCATTCATCGTTTTGGTATACAAATTGGCAACAATTTTATTACAGTACCAACGCGTTTACTCAATTCACCGCAGTTGGAGTATAAGGGCCAGAATATGGCATCGGTACGAAATGGCTCATGGCGAATGGACCGATGTCAATTTCTTGTGGCCAAGCCCACGCAACACAAGTGGGCTATACTTTATCCTGCGGACGCGAGAATGCCATATGAAAAGCTTTTGTGTATGAAGGATGTGGTAAGATGTTAACCCAAAAACTATTATCAAATAAGCATTTACCAAAAAAATTTTTGCAGGTTCTTCGAAACGCAAAAAATACAAGCGTTAGTTTAGAAATGAAGCCAGAGATCATAGGCTTTAATGATGAAAGGCAACTGGATACCCAACTTGGCGAGTTAAAAAAAATAAATTTGACTTGGTCTTTGTCGTAATACCAAAACGAGGAGCGTCATACAGCGCCATCAAACAAAAGGCGGAACTACAACATGGCATTTTGACTCAATGTATAAAGCAGCAAAACGTTGAGTACAAAATGAATGACCAATTGGTTGGCAATGTGTTGTTAAAGGTAAATTCCAAGTTGAACGGCATTAACCACAAAATCAAGGATGATCCGACTGTTAAACTGAATAACGCCATGTTCATGGGTGCAGATGTTACACATCCATCGCCAGATCAACGTGAAATTCCAAGTGTGGTGGGCTCGGCAGCATCGCATGATCCCTATGGTGCCAGCTACAACATGCAATATCGTCTGCAGGAATCGAAACTTGAAGTTATTGAAGACATGGAATCCATAACGATGGCACATTTGAGCATATATAAACAGTACCAAGGTAAATACCCGGATCATATTTTGTACTACCGGGATGGTGTCAGCGACGGCCAGTTTAAGCATATTAAAAATGTAGAGTTGCGCAGCATAAACGCAGCCTGTGCCAAGGTAAGCTTAACACCTATAATTCCATACCATTTTCTAGTTTTACTGATTTCTTTTGTTCTTTGTAGCTAAGATGTTCACCTAAGCTGACTTGCGTAATTGTTGTGAAACGGCACCATACACGATTTTTCCCTAATGGCGAGCCAAACGACAGATTCAATAAATTTAATAACGTCGATCCGGGAACCGTGGTCGATCGCGTTATTGTGCATCCTAATGAAGTGCAATTTTTCATGGTGAGCCACCAGTCAATTCAGGGCACAGCCAAGCCCACTCGCTACAATGTTATTGAAAACACGGGCAACTTGAACATTGATTTGTTACAACAGCTAACGTATAATCTTTGTCACTTGTTTCCTCGTTGCAATCGCTCGGTGTCCTATCCTGCTCCAGCCTACTTGGCTCACTTGGTTGCTGCCCGCGGCCGTGTTTACTTGGGTAATGACAGAATTGTCAGATCCCCACGTGATGAGTACGCCAAGCGCAAAATCGTTCCCGAGTTCTTAAACAAAAATCCAATGTACTTCGTCTAAATTCGACCTTTTTCGACGTCACCTGCAGTACTTGGGGGGGGGTCTTTCCGAATAATTTAACTTTGATATTATAAAAATCCAAATTTTACGTGCAATTTCAGTGCAATTAAAAAAAAAATTGGATTATTTCTCAAAATTTAATTTGCGTTTTTTTTGTTTATCACATTTTTATAAACTATTCTATATTATATCAAGTTTATCATTACATTCACATAGATATATACAACTAAATTTTAAAAGGAAATTATTACAACATTATAGAAACAAACTGCTCAAACGTAGTTGATGTTCAACACAAAAGAAGAAACTTTATAATTTATTAATAAAGATACGAAATGCTGCTTGGGTCGAACCAAAAGTTAAGTTAATTTATTTATTTGCATAACTTTGGTTGCCTTACATAGCATCAAAGTGGAATCTGTGCGATTCTTGCAGTCTCTCCTGCTTATCTTCACGCTTTTCCTTAATGTACAACACCAAAATAATGAGCAGTATGACCAGGCAGGTGCCACCCAAAGCCACCACACTCATAAGAATTAATTTGCTGGGCGTGACAAACAACTGTGCCTTCCAATGCTGCGGTTGAGCCAACGGCTTAGGCACTACATTAATCTGGGAATTGGGTATTAGCTGTGTCCACGACCGTGATTTGCCGCCTAGTCCCACAACCAACTGGTCCACGAAATTGGGCGTGCGACCCAGTCCAAAAATGGTATACGGCAGCTGTAGCGCAAAATATGAAGATTGCGGTAGTTGCACACTGGAACCACTTTGCTGATCGCCATCCTGCGTTGTAGTGGAGTATGTTATACGAGGTCCTGGTAAATTGCTGCCATAGGTGCGCTTCTTGCGTCCTAGTGGCGTGCGCAGCGTGGGATTCTGCGCATTTACCAGGCCAGTTAGCACTATTACCTTCACAAAGTTGGCGTCATAGTCCAAGGTGTTGCGAAATGCTAGTGGTTTATATTTGCCTTGCGTTGTCTTTTCAATCAATATAACATCCAGCACGCCGTCCTGATAGAAGTCATAAAAGGCACCAGCTACAGTATTGTTGCCCATGGGATACAATGCATTCCAACGCACTTCAAATGTACGCTTCAATGGTTTGTTGCATGTCTTGCAGGCAACATTTTCTAACAGAAATGTTTGCGTTATGTGCTTGGGTCCATTGAGTGGCTGCAAAGTGACAAGCAAATCTGGATAGCCATCCATGTTAAAGTCGCCGCTACGTGCAGTTATTGTCTTTAGATAAACATCATTGGCAACCGGCGGTACAAAGACCCAGTTGGCACCCTGTGGATCCTTAAAGTTGACATGTACATCGCGAAAATCGCGTCCATCGTGCACTAGTATTGTGGAATTGCTACAGTCCTTGTTTATGCAAATGGGCAGGACAATATTTTGAACGCCTTCGAGTTCAAAGTCCATGAATACGGTCTGACCAATGCTGTAGTGACCGGCACCAATCGGATTGAAAGATATGGAGCGATTGTAGCTGAAGTCTTCCTCTGCGCCAGGCTCATTGCGCCCGTACCAAATCTCGAAGAACTTGTCTGTTTGCACAAACAAATCAGCAGTAAAGTCTTCATTAATATCTAAGTAAGCATTGGCATTTGGTATGCTAGGAGTGGCAACTAAACCGCCAATAGAGGGCTCTGCCTGATGCTCAACCCGTGGTGGGTTTCGTGTATTGTCGAAAATCCAAAAGGTACGCTTATTTTCTGTGTCTATACCATACAAATCAATAATCATATCACGATTAAAGTCCAGGGCGAGAGATTCGCCTTTGCTGGTGAATAGACTTTGCTGGGAACAAATCAATTCGGTCGTATTTCCCCAATTGATTCGCACGTCGTAATAGTCGCTTTTTGTCGTGCGTAAGTTAACCAAAACATCCATCAGTGCATCTCCATCAAAATCGCCAGGCACTACACTAACAATTTCTTGATCATAATGGCAGTAAGGTCCAGCGCGCAATAAAGGCTCCGTTTCAGCTCCTGCAAAGTGTATATAATGGGTTTTATTGCATATGTTACGAACGCAAATAATTAACTAACCATAAAGTATTTGCAGTGTGCGCATATCATCGCGTATAACAAATATATCTGTCAGTTCATCAGAATTAAAATCACCAAAGGCTGCCACAATGCCTTCTTTAATGTCGCCAAACACTTTGCTGGTTATATCGCTGCCCAAAACACAATGAATTGAAAGACAAAGCCACAGCAGCAGCAGCCATCGAGAAGGCAGCGCATCAGGCATAATGCCAATTGTTGATTAGAAATAAATTGACTTTTTTTATATGATGAAACAGCCTAAGATATCAACTTCAAACTCAGCACAAAATCAATAAACATGAAAATTTTCAGTAAATTTTTTTTTTTGCAAAAGTGAGTCAATTTGGCGTTGCCAAACAATCTAAAATTGTTTGAATTTATGAATTGAATTAATAAATACTAACCAAAATATACCAATTTAAAGTTACCGAAAACTGTAATTTAGCAAATCATCTAACAAAGATCAAATCATTTAAGAAAGATTGAATAACAATAACAAATTAAATAAATATATAAACGTCTTAAAAATAAATATATAATACAAAACAGCTTTCTAATTTCAACAGTATGGCAACGCCATTCAGTATTTTTTTGGTATACAAACATATTTGCTTTTGCTCTAAATGTTACCCATGCCAACAAAATCAAAAGTGCTGCCAAACATCAATAGATGTTCGTCGAGCAATAACGCAGAGAAAAGTTTACAAATAATATCTATTATTAAAGTATTTTCAAAACACAAGACACATAAATCATGGTGAGTATCATTATATAAATGTGCAAATGTCTATTTAAGTTAAACAAAAGTGTATGTTGTGTTTGCTTGTGCAGCTTGCGCCAATGCTGGCATGCAGAGCGTATTTCACACACAATTGTTGTTGTATTTATGCAATTCGGGAACCTAGCCAAAGCATTTTGTTGACCACATAAGGCACCTAAATTAACTTTATGTTTTTCTTATATTGCTTTTGTCATTGCAGAACAAATTAAAGTCAACACACCGCGAAAAGGTGAAGAAATTCATTTCACTTACACAGACGGGTGAGCAAACAGCCATTTATTGCCTCCAGCAGAACGACTGGAAAATGGAGAATGCTAGCGACAATTACTTTCAGGTAAATGGCAAATTTTATAAACTTAACAAAACTCATCAATTTACACGCCTTGTATTATTGCTTAATTCCACTGCAAAATTTGTATAACTTGCAGAATCCTGAATACTATTATCGCGAACTCGACCGCAAACGCATTGAACAGCTGTTTACACGATATCGCGATCCGTGCGATCAACAAAAAATCAGTTCTCAAGGCGTCATACGATTTTTGGAGGATCTAGAACTGAGCCCAGATTCCAAGCTGGTATTGATTATAGCATGGAAATTCCATGCAGAAGTGCAATGCGAGTTTTCGCGGGATGAATTCATAAATGGCATGTGTGATTTGGGCGTGGATAGCATTGAGAAGCTCAAGTCCAAGCTGCCGCTTTTAGAATCCGAATTAAACGATGCAAGCAAGTTTAAGGATTTCTATCATTTTACCTTTAACTATGCCAAGGATCCAGGACAGAAAGGCATTGATCTGGATATGGCCATTGCATATTGGTGCATAGTGCTAAGTGGACGTTTTAAGTTTTTGGACATTTGGTGTAAGTTTTTGGAGGAGAAACATAAACGCGCCATTTCGCGCGATACCTGGAATTTACTTCTGGATTTTGCCACAAATATTGATGATAAGATGAGTAATTATGACTCGGAGGGCGCTTGGCCCGTACTTATCGATGATTTTGTTGAGTGGTGTCAGGAAAATCATTTGTTAAAGGATGATTCATCAGCAATTGGTAGCTATCATTCACAGCAGCAACAGTCTACGTCCCAGCAGCAAAAAAACATATCTACCACTTACCAGACCTCGCATAGTACAAATATGAATTATGGCTAACGATTGTTACAATTATACTTATTCTCACTAATTATAATTTTGCTTTTATTCGGATTATTAAGAATATTGATGATATTAAGCAGAGCGAATTAATTTACATTTCTCTATAAAAATCGTAATAAATAAATTTAGTAAATGTAAATGTAGCAAAACAACAAAACAGCTAGAAATTCAGTTCGCGTAGCACAGTGTAAAGCAATGCAAAACAAAACAGAAAGTTCAAAGCTTAGCGCCAAGTATGCAAGCAAATATATATGAAAGCTTTTCGTCTGGTGCTCTTATATCGATAATAGCAGTTTTATATCGATGTGTCTCTAAATTCAAAATTAATGTTTATCAGCAGACGTTATTTCGTTTTTTTGAAGTGCAATTTAAACACGATTTCTTTATTGTGTAAAACATTTTATGAAGCTATATACTGTCCAATTTGATGCAAAAAACTGGTACAAGTGGCTTTTGACGTCCTGATTTTCTCCAATCCAAAAAATTTTGCAGACACCGGAACAATAATAGTCCGAAGGTGCTAAGTCTGGAGAATATGGTGGGTGTGGTAGCCCATCCCATTCTAGCTGCAAATGCTTTGGGCGAGTTATCATACTTTCATGAACTATCGCATTATCCTGGGGGAACATTACACCTTTTCTATTAATCAATTGAGTGCATCACTCAATTTGTCCAGCTTATAACAATACACTTCAGAATTAATCGTGGTATTGTCGGGCAAAAGCTCAAAATAAACGATTCCTTTGAAATCCCACCAGACAAACATAGCCAACAAACCACTTCGAAGGTTTGAGCTACATACTTTTTAGACCATGATCTCTTGCGCTTTACATTCTTGTACAGTAACAATGCGCTTCGAAAATGGATCACTTCTTTGACGTTTGATAAGCAAATCACAGTCGTTATTGCGACGAAGCAATATTTGTTCTGTAAGAACATGAGGAACCCAAATGTCAAGCGAGGAAATTAATCCTAGACGTTTAATGTGCTTGTGAATGGTCGCGTTAGACAAATTTAATCTTTCTGCTATCTCTCGAGTAGTTATTCGGGGATTTGCATCTACCAACGACTTTATTTTATCCACATCGGCTTCAAGAGGCATTTCAGGACATGGTGTATCCTCAAGATCGAAATTGCCGGAAAGAAATTTGGCAAACCAATTTTGGCATTGGCGTTCGCTCAACACATCTTCTTCGTTTTTACCCTTTTGATTGTAAAACAGTAAATTATGCCGAAAATGCTGCTTTCTATCTTCCATCTTCGATAGGGCACCAAACAAAAACTATTCCAAAAAATACAGTTCAAATATCTAAAGGTAAAGCGGTTATGTGTGAATTTGGCTGCGAAAAAATTCAATAAGATCAGCTGTTGTCTTCAAACGAAATTACTTAGTGAACGACCCATAGAAATAGTTTACTACTAAACCAATTACTAGTTTACTAACAAAGTTATTAAAATCGCTTTTAATTTTGAAGTATTTTTTTTTTTTCAACCAATTGTACTTCGGTAATTAAACACAATTGATACGTTTATCGATATTTTGCATATCCGTCGTTACCACAATATCGATAGGGCTTAAACTTATCGCTAAAATCTATCAGAACTTGATGTGGTTTTTACAACCCTAGTTTTTGTAGTATGAAGAAATTATAACATTTTTTCGTCTTCGGCTGTTTGTAAATATTTTACGCGTATATTTTCAACTCGTTAAAAGAGCGCGCGTGTGTGTGCTTTTGCCGCGCCATACTGCGTACAAAATGTAAATGTGCAATTTGCTTCTTTTTAACGTTGCTAAATACCAAAAGGCATTGAATATAGTAACCTCCTCATACACTTATTGTCTGCACCCTGTCTATGTTTATGTACGTGTTTGTGTCTGTATTGGTAAACGAATGCGTGTGCGTACAAGGCAGCCAGTGGGCGGCCATAAGGAATTT
The DNA here is from genome assembly GCA_037043745.1 of Chymomyza amoena. NCBI lineage: Eukaryota > Metazoa > Arthropoda > Insecta > Diptera > Drosophilidae > Chymomyza > Chymomyza amoena. The sequence continues at coordinate 207,680 of JBAMAX010004328.1, read as the reverse complement.
GCACACATATACACGCCCAGCTAGCCCCAAAACGGAGCTCTGACCAAGCGAGTCATATTTTTCCAAGCTGAGGTGTGGAGAAGTAGTCGCCGCTGGCTGACCCAATGCATGTGTCATTGTGAATAATCACAAGTGTTTTTTGCAGAAAAAAAAGTAATAATAATGTTACTGCTGTTCGGTTTGGTATTGAAACGCAAATAGCAATAATAAAAATCCTTTCAGTGTGCCCTTGGAACGCACCACAGACGCAATAAAATAAATAAAGTTGGCAAATAATAAAACGCGAATCCAATTATCATATGAATACTAGTGAGTGTATGTGTGTGTTTTTTTTTTCTCGTCGACTCTGTGGGGCACAATTTAAACAAATACATACTGTCAAACTAGTATGTGTGTGTTTATATATTGGTGTGTAAATAAATGCCACTAAACATGCATAAATAAAATAAAAACAAACTGAACTGAACTGATAACCGCAACCGTCGACATCGTGACCAAGCCAAAACGGTGGGCAAGACGGGTAGAGAGCGGCGAGCAAAAACAAAAAAAAAAATCAAGTGGCAGAGAGATGTGTGGAGAAAAGCTGACGGCCTTCTTCGTGCCTTGCTCTCTTTTTAATACCCTACTACGCATAATGGGCCTCAATTTGGATGTCAAGTCACGCAAGTAGGCGGCGGCCTGCGTTGTGGCCATCCAAACACTAAATGCCTGAATAGCATATAGGGGCGATATTCTTTATATGTATGTATGTAACTAGGGGGCACTGCTCCCTGCCCGCTTCTCCCGCCAAAAAAAAAAAACCAATCAAAGTTGAATAATTAAAAAATAATTGGGGAAAAAAGAATGTTAAGTGTACCAAAATTAGATAATACTAATAATAAGATAGATTTAAATATGTTCCGAACCTTCATAGTTAAGGTCACTTTAGAGTGGTAAAGTTTGTGAAAAATATATTGTAAAACGGAAAATCTTTTGCTTAGAATTTATTATGAAAAAGCAAAAAAAAAGTTTTTGATGTACAATATATTTTTCATTTTGTTGTGTGAAAATTCAACAAATAATTAGCTCTGTTTATTAAAGTAATTGCCAGTGTCTGGTCAGGCGCACAAACGTCGTTGTCGTTCCATGCGTCGTTAGCTATATGCTAATGACATTGAGCTTGTAGATTGACAAATCTTTTCATTGCTGACGTATTCAATTTCATTTCAATTTTCAGCAATCAGGCCCAACAGCAACATCAGTCACAACAACAATTCAGCTATGTTTAAATCAAAGCAGCAAGAAGAACAACAGCGTGGCAATCAATCCATCATGCCGGCCTTTTAGGCTTTTGCAAACTCAAGGCACCATTACCATCAAATGTCTTTAAATCAAGCTCATAAAATGAGTCGGAAGGAGCAGCAGTCTACGTTGCAGGGCAGTGCAACGGTAACCAAAACAGCCAAAATAAGCGGCAGCAAAATTTCCACATCGACTCCGCAAAAGCAGCATGATCTTAATTCTAGTGTTGCAAGCGATATCGATGTGGCCCCCATTGCCTTCAACGATGCCATATGTGATATGTCGATTAGCCCGGGTACCAACGAGCTCGCAGCAACATCCGCAGCATCGCAGCATTCCACCAGTAGCAACACCCTTAGTGGCAGCAGTCCTGTAGCCAAGCGTCAGCTAAATTCTGGGAATCTATCACGCATACGTCCACAATCCAGTTATTCAGCACGTGTACTGATTTTTGACGATTCAGATCAGGATTCTATATCAACAGCTGCGCCGCCTACAGCAACTGTTCTGACAACAGCCAATGATAGCAGCAGATTGGAATTGATGCCCACTTCGCCGGCCAAGATAAACGAAACTACATGCTCCTCATCATCAACACATTCGTTGCTGCGCAATTTAAATCTAACGAAATCCTCATCGGGTGGACTCTCGGGTAGCTCTAGTTCGCTGCACTCGCGCGGCTACACTGCGCTACTTAGAAAGATAAGCCATCAGCAGCATGCCAATTCATTGAGAGCTGTGAGCAGTGGTAAGTAAAACTAGAATATTTTGTATTCAAAATTATCACATTGTCATTGTTTTTGCAGAAGCCTCAAACTTGCTGCGCATGCGCAACTCCTCGCTGGGTAAGTCGGCTCCTTGTCTCACTGGCAACTATTTTCGCTATGAGTTGACAACAGCTCCTGCAGTCGGCACTGCAGTGCACACAACAACAACGACTAATGCTGGCATATTGCCATCGCCTGCCTCTAACTTGAACATATCGCGTTCCGGAAGTTGTGCTGGTCTAGGCATTGGAAAGCATCATCTACATGGTGTTGTAATGCGTGGTACATCTGTTGGGGGAAATGCTGGCAACTCAAGCGGCGTGGCACATCATCGTCTCAGCTTGGTGACTCACGCGGCTGCCGCGGCTGCGGCCAATTCTCGCGCACATTCACCTTACTCGGCCAGTCCAGTTGATAGTCCGCGCATTAATTCGCCAATGCAGTTTGCGTTTGCGCCCATAAAACGCATTGCTTCCTGTCGCGGTGTGGATGGCAGGCGCTGGTCAGTAGCTTCATTGCCGTCCTCTGGTTATGGCACTACACCAGGCAGCTCCAATCTATCCGTAAGACACAAATTACATAATTTTGCAATTAGCGGTTACATTTTGTAAAATCATTTTAGTCGCAGTGCTCTAGTCAGGAGGCACTAAACCAATTACCACACAACATTCCGCATGCAGGACAGGAGGAGCTGGTTGCTGCTGCTGCTGCCGCTGGTTTTGTGCCCTGTTGCGCTGACCATCTTAAGCAGCATTGTGTCAAACATTGCGCTTTGCTGATGGCCCAAAAGCCCAAGATACCGTCTGCTACACAGTTGGCCAAGACAACTATACCAGTTGCTTGCGTGAACTGCTGTGCCGATCTAAGCATGGCCTGCAGCGGTCAGCAGAGCAGTAACCAGAGCATGTCTGCAGGTCGCATGTCACCCTGTTTTAGGCCGCGTTCACGTTCGCTTTCAAGCCCATCACGTTCGCCTGTTGTGGACAATGAAATCGCTGTGATGAATACGCTATATAAAGAGCGTTTTCCCAAGGCTACGCAGCAAATGGAGGAGCGATTAAAGCACTTTATCAATGAGAATAAGAGCGCAGCATGCAATAGCTTCAGAGATTCACAGCCCATTGTGCGGTAAGACAAGAATTCAAAATTTTTTTAAACTTATTGCGACAACACAAAAAATGTTTATTTAAAAAGTAATACGGTTCCAAATACTTTAGATGTTTTAAACAAATATTTTACATAACCACACCTTTATTTTAAATCATAATTGTTAGTTAATGAAATTATTCACATATTTTTAAATACAACACGCCATTGATCGAATATCTAACCTTCAGTATGGTTTAACGCGGTTTGACTTCGACTTTGTTGAGCTTTTTTCCATATAAATAGGTTCCTCAGAAAAATGTGGTCCGCAGATGATTTTGTATTGCTCGTCCGCTATCTTAGTGCAAATGCAGACCATTAAATATCCCTGTAAAATAACAATCAAACTTTGTTATGGTATAAGACTTGATAAAAATAAATATATCACCTCTTTACATAAGTTCTTGTCAATGCTCATGTGTGATATGTTTTCCACGCTTGATTCTTCATCATTATCCAATTTCGATACACCATGCATTAGCTGACGATATGTGGTCAACTTTTTTCTCAACACATTTGAATCACTGGTTATACGACGCCCACCTGAGACTAAACCAAATCTCTCTATCTCCAGCTCGTAAACACCATTTTCATTGCGTTTCATTAAAGAAACAAGAGGAAAATTCCTATTCCCCTCTACATATTTCACCAACGGACTAAACCGTACCCATTTGTTATTATCTGCTTCCTTATTTATGCATACTTCAAAATAGAGGTAGTATTCTTTACCATTATCATTAGTATAAAAGTACACTTTTGGATATTGAGGTGCATAGCTTGGTTTACTTTCGTACGATTTTGCATTTATTGCACTCGAAATCTTATCGATGTTAAGGGCGTAATATAAGTTTTGTTGCGACTCAGAATCTACTCGCTCTACGCAAACCGTTTTGAGATCAGCTTCATTTTGTGCAGGCTGTACTGACAGAAGCTGAGAAAGGACTTTTTCATTTGGCTCAGATATTGATTGAGTTTCTTGACATCCTGAAACATTGATAATCGTTTTAAAAAAAAATAATTAATATAACCAGGTATTGTCGCGAGTCTTTTATAGTCTTAAAAACTTACCAACGTAAGTTGGTTGGTCATTTTGTGCAGGCTGTACTGGCTGAAGGTTGTAAAGGTCTTTTCCATTCAACTCAGATTTGGATTGAGGAGTTTCTTGAAATCCTGAAACTTTGATAATCGTTTTAAAAAAAAAATTAATATAACCAGTCATTGTCGCGAGTCTTTTATAGTTTTAAAAACTTACCAACGTAAGTTGGTTGGTCATTTTGTGCAGGCTGTACTGGCTGAAGGTTGTAAAGGACTTTTCCATTCGACTCAGATTGTGCTTGAGGAGTTTCTTGACATCCTGAAACATTGATAATCGATTTAAAAAAAATAAATGAATGTAACAAGGCATTCTCGCGTGTCTTTTAAAGTATTAAAAACTTACCAACGTTGAATTCACCGAAAGTTTGATCAGATTGATTTTGTGCAGGCTGTACTGATGGTTGTGACGTAAAATTCTGGACATAGTTCGAATCGAAATGTAGTAAATCATATTCGATTTCTTTCAATAAGTCATCATTAAAAAAAAAATTGCCTTAAAATATTGTATAATTTAATAAAAACAACCATTAACTTTCTTGATTCTTAAGTTTTCAAAAGTACGAGGGATTTCAAAAAAAAAGTTTCCCTAATTTAAAAAAAAAGTACAAAAAAATTTTTAGGTTACAAAATGAATATTTATTTATTATTTGACTCACAAACTATTTTTCTACATACTCACCTTCGACTTGAATACATTTTTCGTATCTAAAAATTTTTTTGTACTTTTTTTTAAAATTAGGGAAACTTCCTTTTTGAATACCCCTCGTACTATTACCTAAATCTCCAAATAATTCATCATTATTCTTATACGCTTCCATCGTTAGTTTATTTTCTCTGAAAACAAAATTTATAAAAAAATATATATCTGTATTAATGATTGTTGAAAATAAACAACAACAAAAGACTTCGTTTTCTACACAAATCTCTTTGGATTATCACTAGGCAAAAACATTAGCTGTCGAATAGAAAATTGAGCAGTTCCAGTTTAAAACAGCTGTTTTTGTTTAGTTTGTGCCACTATTGGAAGCGAGGAAGGAAATTCGACTCCATCCCAGCTCCCACACGTCCCGTGTTTATTAAAATAATTAGTTTCTGTTTTTTTCTGAATTTATTCAAAAATTGTTCGACATTTTTAAGTTCCGATCCCAAGTTCTGCTTTTAAAATAATTTCCCCAACATAAATTTTGTTTTACAACAACGAACATGGTAAATTTGTGTTGCTCCTTCCAATGAAAATGCCCTGCATACTTTTTTACAAAAAAAAGTTTATTTCTGGGGTCCGCTTTGCTAAAATTTTGATGTAGACTTGTTCATTAGGCTAAAGACCGCAAAAATATACTGCGGGGGAACGGCGCAGGATATTGGTATAATTCAACAAACTTCATCTTCTGAGGAAATATGCGCACCAGCTGGTAAAGTTTGCTGTTTCTAGCTCTTCAAGTCTTTTAGATAAAGATGTTCGTACAGACAGACATGGCTCAATCGCTACCCGAGGTTATAACAAGCATTTTGATATAAAGGACTTGGGGTCTGCCGCGAATCGGGTATTAAAATATACATTATGCTACATGACTAAGGGGTCAAACAGGAAATTACTTATTTTTTGAAATTTTACATAATTTTGAAACAAGGCATATATTATCATTATCTAATTATTTATTATAAGCATTAATAATAATGAGATAATTATAGGCTTGCCAAGATGGTCCGAGTAATATGGTAACCCTAAATAATTATAAAATTACGTGGATTATAGATCCGAAAGGCACTTCGAGACCCCTCTAATATTTCGGAAGAACGTCTAGCTCTGAAAATGGGTAAGAACTAGAGAAACCAAACTTTTAGATAAGAACCATTACTGAAACTTCACCGAAAAACGAACAATTTTTGTGGCTAAAAGAAACCCGTGTTGACTTTGTAACATGATTTCCATTTTTAGACTAGGATTTTGGGGCTGGGCCCATGACGTGTAGTCGATAAACAAATACATAGTAAATTATTTTTTATTCATGCGCTTTCATTTATGTTTTAACTTTAAATTTAATGTTTTGCACAAAACCATTTTATTTACCTTTTTTATGCAATGCGAAGAAAACACAAATTTTAAATATAAACTTGGTTGTTTATTTTATTTAATTAATTTATTTTAAATTAATTTTTTTACACAAAAATCACTAGCACTTTTGCAAATCAACGTTGTTCTCGCGAGCTGGACGTTCAACAGAATAAAATAAATGTATGGAAATTGCATTGTTAATGGTTTATTGTCTGAAGAAAGGGCTTTTGCCCCAAACCATATTGGTTTAGTTCCAACCTGACGATAAAATCTAAAGTAGCAAAATATAATAAAAAAAAAAGCCGGCTGTCTATACGAACTAAGAAATTTTGATAACACTTTATGTCCACTTTTACGACATTGACTTTGGGATACCCTGTACGAACACATTGCAATCAAATGCGGTAAATTACTTAAGTACTCTAAAAGATATTTGATTGCTAAATTTGGTTAAGGCTGGAACCATTTGTTCCTAAGGAACAATCAACCGAATTTGACATAATTTCGTACAATGTCCAATTTCGTTACGAAATTAAAAAAAAAAAAATAATCCATTTAAAAAACTTTTGATTTTTTTCGAGCACCTTTGCATACCATGTAACACCGATTAAAAAAAAAAAAGGATTTACTTTTTTCCCCTGACATAATAAGACATTTAAAATGAGGTACATACATACGACAGAAAGACAGACGGATATGAGTATATCGAGTTTTAAGTCACCCTGATCATATTTTAGTTAACTTGGTATATTACATATGTTTTCGGTTTGTACAAACTTAATATACGCTTTGTACCATAAGCTACAGGGTATAAAAATAAACACACTCGTTATCAGACGGCTGAGTCACAATTTCACTTGGTTCCGTCCCAATGATGTCAATTTCGGAGTGCTTTTTTATATTGAGTTTTTTATACATAAAAGCACTCCGAAATTGACATCATTGGTTGTTGTTTATAAAACAAAAATGGTTTTGGATATCAATGAAATTTTTTATTCCTGTGAAAGTACATTCGATGCCATTATGTATGGAACTCGATTTCTTTTGTATGGTCATTACGGGCACGCTTGCAGAAGTCCAGACGCTGAACCCAATTTTCGACGGCCGATTTTACGTCACCGCTCTACCTTATGTTCGTAGACTTTGAGAAGGCTTTTGACCGAGTTAACCGCGAATGGATCTGGAAATCCTTAGATAGGAGAGCAATTTTCTCAAAGATTGTTGCTGTTATAAAGGAGACCTATCATGCCGCAAGATGCTTTGTTCTACATAATGGACAGCTTTCTGACTCTTTCGAAGTGCGACAGGGATATTCTGTCGCCAATCCTGTTTTTACTGGTGATAGACGATGTACTGACTGCCACCGTAGTTACAACTGAGAGACATGGTGTCCAATGGAGACCTTTTGAGAGGCTAAGCCACTTGGATTATGCTGACGATATCTGTTTCCTGGCAAGTACCAACAGCGGGATGAACGAGATGTGTCAATCACTGCAAGTGAAAGGAGAGATGGCTGATCTTAGGATCAATTGCAACAAAACCAAAATAATGCACACTGGCCGCTCAGCACTTAAGCCCATTATTCTGAGACAGACGCCCATTGAGGAGGCAAAACAGTTTAACTATCTAGGAAATTTTGTATCGTTAGACGGAGGAACGGAACTGGATGTTAACAGCAGAATAAGTAAAGCCCGCAGCGCCTTTGGAATGTTGTCTTCGTGTGGAACTCTAGTCAAATTTCCCTACGCACCAAGTTAAGGCTCTTCGAATCCAATGTCAAATCTGTACTGCTGTATGCCTGTGAAACCTGGAAAGTCTCTACCTCCATTACGAGAAGATTACAGGCATTTGTAAACCGCTGCCTATGATACATTCTTAAGTTCCGATGGCCGCAAATTATATCAACTCCAGAATTGTGACGCATAACGAGTCAAAAGCTTTTGAATGTCGAAATTAGACAGCGGAAGTGGCGCATCGTGAAGCAGTCCTTCGAATGGAATCCTCAAGGTGCACGGCGAGTTGGTTGACCAAGAACAACTTGGAAATCAACAGTATTGGCCGAGGCAACAACACAGCGCAAAATGTGGCCACAGCTTAAGTAACTGCCCGCAGATCGGAAAGGATGGAGGAAGTTTGTCGCCGCCCTATGCCCCACCCGGGGTTGAAGGACTTGAAGATACTGCTGCAATTTCACGTTCGTTATTCGTGCGAAGTTCATCAATCATCTCTGGCTTGTTGGCATAGACCATAGACTTGACGTAGCCCCACAGGAAATAGTCTAACGGCGTCAAATCGCACGACCGAGGCGACCAATTGACTGGGCCATTTCGTGAGATAACACGTTCACCAAACTTGGTTTTCAATAAATCGATTCACTTTGTGGCGCCGTCCAGTTGAAACCACATATTGCCCAAGTCCATATCATCCAATTCGGGTCAAAAATATTCGGTTTTCATTGAGCGGTAGCGATTCCCATCATGACGCCGCCGGCCCATAAACCGCACCAAACCGTAATTTTTTCGGGATGCAATGGTGACTCATGAAGTACGTATGGATTGCTGCCTAAGCAATAACGCATTTTTTGCTTATTGACAAAGCCATTCAGCCAGAAATGAGCCTCATCGCTGAAGATGATTTTTCGATGAAAATCCGGATCATTTTCGAGTTGTTGCTCAGCCCAATTCACGAACATTCGACGCTTCTGGTGGTCAAGCGGCTACAGTGCTTGCGTCAATTTGATCTCGTAATGATGTAGGCCAAGATCTTTTCGCAAAATTCGCCACAACGACGTCATAGAGATGCCCTGAGCGACTGATTTGGGTCTTCCTCAATTGATGCGCTAGCGGCAGCAATATTCTCGGCACTACGGGCACTTTTTTGTCTCACTGGCACGGGAACATTTTGTACTGTTCCTGTGGATTAAAATTTTTCCACCAGACGCTCAATTGTTGATCTGGCAGGACAATTATGACGACCATAAATTGGACGTAGCGCTCTTAAAGTTAAGGCCACTGACTCTGAATTTCGGTAGTAAATTTTAATAATTTCGACTCGTTGGATCGTATATCTTTCCATGATGAAATGTCAAGAGAGCGAGAAAAAATATGGCGTCGCTTGCTGTCACTATCGGTCTACTTTTGTAGCTATTGGAAAACCCGATACCTATGCAAAAAAAAAAAAGTTTTTGATTGCAAATGTTTTTGTTGTGGGAAAAGTAGAGTCCAGTGGTGACTATCAGCGCGCCCTTAACACACTCCTTTTTTGCAGCATACTTTATTTGATTGTTACTGCCAATTGATATAAACATACTATAATAATAATATTGTGTTGATAATAATACATTATTGCATTTTTTGTATTATTTTAGCTTTGTGCATCATCAAGTGCTCGAAATGGCTCGGGATTGTCTGCACAAATCTGAGGCTAAACTTATAACATCGCAGTACTTTTATGAGCTTAGCGAGAATTTGGAACGTTTGTTGTTGGAAACCAAGGAGAAGTCGCCGGAAGCTGCAGCCGAGTTAAGCGGCGTAATTAAGAAATTGCTTTTGATAATATCACGACCGGCCCGTCTCTTGGAATGTTTGGAGTTTGATCCTGAGGAGTTCTATCATTTGTTAGAAGCAGCTGAAGGCCAGGCAAAGGCCACACAAGGCATTAAAGCCGATATACCGCAATATATTATACACAAGTTGGGTTTAAATCGTGATCCCATTGCGGAGCTGCAGCAGGAGCTGAAGGAAACGCAGCAAATGTGTTCGGAAAAGGTGACGGTCGGTGAAAGTGGTGCACCCGCCGCAATGCTACTCAATTCTCCACTTACTTGTGCGGCCAAGCAGCTAAGCGCCATGTCTTTAGATGCCGGTTTTCTGTTAAGTGGTGGAGGTAGCGGAGCTAGCGGAAGTAGTACACCCCATCAAATGCCACAGCAGCCGCCACAAACACCGGTGGCTTGCGATGCACTTGCGGCTCCGCCCAGCTTTGCCTTGGCAGTAACACAATTGGCTGCGATTAAAAAGGAGACGCCAGATAGCATTTCGTCCGCATCAAACCAACAGCAACTGCAGCCTTCGCCTCAAGAAAATGACTTTGATGTAATCAAGCTGATCTCAAATGGCGCATATGGCGCCGTCTATTTGGTAAAGCACAAGATAAGCCGCCAACGTTTTGCCATGAAGAAAATCAACAAAAACAATCTCATACTACGTAACCAGGTGGAGCAAGTGTTTGCCGAGCGTGATATACTGTCATTTGCGGATAATCCATTTGTTGTTAGCATGTATTGCTCCTTCGAAACTAAAAAGCATTTGTGCTTGGTCATGGAATATGTCGAGGGTGGTGACTGTGGTACGCTTTTAAAAAATATTGGACCATTACCTGCAGACATGGCACGCTTTTATTTTGCCGAAACAGTATTAGCCGTGGAGTATCTTCATAGCTATGGCATTGTGCATCGTGATCTTAAGCCCGATAATCTGTTGATTACAGCTTTGGGTCACATAAAGCTCACCGATTTTGGTTTATCCAAAATGGGCTTAATGTCATTGGCCACAAATTTGTATGAAGGCTACATTGATTCTGAGACGCGTCAGTTTTCCGATAAGCAGGTTAGCACAGTTTTGAACAACATTAATTTTACGTAAATTTTATGAATGTTTCTTTAAAGGTTTACGGTACACCCGAATACATTGCGCCAGAGGTAATATTGCGCCAGGGTTATGGCAAACCGGTCGATTGGTGGTCCATGGGTATCATACTATATGAATTTCTTATTGGTTGTGTGCCCTTCTTTGGTGAAACTGCCGAAGAGCTTTTTGCACACACTGTCAACGATGACATTGAATGGCCAGACAATGAGGATTGGCCAGTACAACCAGAGGCTAAGGATATTATAAACCAGTTGCTACAACAGAATCCACGGGATCGTTTGGGCACACAGACTGGTGCTATTGAGATGAAAGAGCATGTATATTTTCTGGGCATGGACTGGAATTCGCTGTTAAGGCAGAAAGCAGAGTTTGTACCCCAGTTATGCCATGACGATGATACAAGCTATTTTGATAGTAAGTAGTAGCTTATTTTGCGTATAAGTTTCGAAGGAGATCAACCGTATGTATGTTTTCAGCTCGAATGGATCGATATAATCATGATCTGGGTGGTGAAGATACTGATGATACTGACGATACGCCCGTTTTTGGTTCTTTCAATTCATACACACCGCAATATCGTAAGCAACATTACAGTTGGTCACGGCACGCCACGCCCAGCAATGCTACGGAGACAGAGAGTCCTAAGCAAATGACAGCAATACCAAGCAGAGCCCAAGAAATACAAGATGGAGCAACATCTAGCGCTGCCATAAGCAAATTAATAATCTCTAATGAAGGCGTGGTCAACAAGTTTTTGAATACGCCCCAATTACGTAAACTGGATGTAGGTTTCGCAAATTTCAAACTTTTATTAGCATTTCTTAACTTTCATTTCTTATCCTAACAGCTCTCCTCTAGCTGCTTGAAAGTACCATCTACGCCGGATGCTGACTTTTTGCCGGAGCTGCTACACAATGTAACTATAGGCAATGATGCTGAGCTACGCATGCTCAAGCACTATCTACAACAGCCTACGCCTTCGCCTCTGGCAGCCGGCGCGCGTGATAAGTCCTTGCGCCTTCAGCAGCGGCACAGCATGCCGCCAAATACAACGACGATCATTAATACACCAGCCACTCCGCCCTTGGTAATGGCCACAGCTGCGCCAACGGCAACGCTAAGTACGACCACGGTCAACAGCTTCTCTCGCAGCACGCCAGAGAGCTCGCAAACGGACAGCGATGACTTCTCCCCACAAATTAATAGAAAACGCAAAGGGGTCTGTGCTCGAGACATACTACCACGCTTTTCCATTTCTATCGAAGATGAAACTGTTAGCGGTGGTAGCTCTTCTGCAGAAAACATACGCGAGCAATCGCCGTTGGCGCTGCATCATCAGCCAAAGTCCATGGATGGCAGCACCAGCGCCGCGTATGGCAAGCATCATCGTTCGCGCTCCATTGTTAAGTCTGCCTCGGCTCTAGGTCTATCGCTAATGTCCTCTGCCGTGCTGGATAACAGCCAGCTGGCGGCACAACTTTGTGGCATGCAATCGCCTGGCGGTGGTGGCAATGGTTCAAGTACAGCCAGCTCACGCGATACCTCTCCATGCCGCGAGCTTTCTCCGCTAGTAACCAACTTAAAGCCACCGATAATTATAAGACGTGGACCTCGTGGCTTTGGCTTTACAGTGCACACAATAAGAGTTTACTATGGTGACACGGATTTCTATACCATGCATCATTTGGTCATGGCTGTAGATGAGGGCAGTCCAGCTTTTGAAGCCGGGCTGCGACCGGCTGATTTAATAACTCATGTGAATGGCGAGGCTGTGCAGGGTCTGTTTCATACGCAAGTACTGCAGCTCTTGCTTAGCGGTGGCGAGCATGTAACATTACGAGCCACACCGTTAGAGCATACAAGCATCCAAAGTGGCGGTCGCAAGCGGGATTTAATGCAAAGCAAACTTGCAAAAAAAGGCGTTAATCGACAAAAGAAGCAAACAAAGCGAGAGCACGACAAGAAACGGAAAACATCGCTGTTTCGAAGAATAAGCAGCAAGCGCGCAAATGCCGAAATGCAACAAGTAAGCAGATTAGAATTATATAGCCCCGAATGAATGATTTGGGAAAGAATATTCTAGCGGTTCTTTTGCACTTTAATTGACTTTTTTGCTGCATTCACTTAAGCTCCCTCTTTAATTTGTTTTACAGTATTCGGCAGGGACAAGCTCACCCACCACGCCATCGGCCAGGAATTTGTCACCGTTAGATTCGTCGTATCAAAGTAGCAGCTGCTGCCAGTCAGCAGCCAATTCATCATCACAGTCTACTTCACCGTCATCTTCATCACCCAACACGCCCACCGGTTCAAGTGGTGGCAATGGAGGCGCTGCCTCTGCCGCTGTTTGTACGAACATGCCTACTGCACCAACAGCTTTGACCATACAATTGCCATTGCCAGTGAATACCGCTACTCCACCCAATTTTGTTTTGTTGCCACACGTGGGTACCGCGGTAGGCAGTAATGCCACCTCTGTGGGCAATGTACCAAGTAAGTTTATTAAACATAAAGCTGAGTAAAGGGTAAACTTGTGAATAAAACATTTTGAATAAAATTCTTTTTCAGTTTCGCCCACCGCTGTTGTGCCGCAGCTTTATCAACGTCCTTCAACGCTGCATGGTCTAAAGCACAAGCTACATGCCGCTGGTACGAGCAACACGGCCACAACCACAACGGGCGGTCTTAAGACTTTGCACACTAGCAGCAGTAACTCGCTGCCTAATCGACGCAAATCCGTTGGCCATATACCGTTATCACCGCTGGCACGTACGCCCTCGCCTTCACCACTACCCTCATCACCCACACGATCGCCATCTCCGCTGGCTTTTCCCTTGGTGGGTCATCAACCGGGTGCTTCAAACACCACACAGTCATACAGTCCGGGTACCACACTACCAACGGTGCAGACGGTAGTGAATGCAAGTAATAAGAAGGCTGGCTTTGCGCGCACCAAATCGGCGGAGCCTAGTTCTCCGCTGCTACGTCGCGCCTTGTCACCGGACCGATTACATCCGCGCAGTGCTGAAACAAAAATCTCGCCGCTATGTTGCTCGCCGCCAATAAAACAGCCAACGCCGACTCATTCTCGCGTGGTAACGACCACCTGGCGTCCTACTGCATCAACAGCTACCACAGCTGCTGTTGTAGTTAGCAATGCACCACAGCAGCAGCAAACTGGAAACCCTGATGAATCTCAAAGTCATACGGCGGCCCCAACAACAACAGCTGCTCTTGCGACATGCATGGCGGTAGGTGTATCTGAAAATACCAACAATACTCAAACATCGAATACTGTGGCAACTACAGCACTCACTTTACCTACTTGTGAGTTATTGCCGCGCATAGCAGAGGAAAAGGATTCACCCACCAGCATGCAGGACGGTATCAGCGTTTCCGAAGGATTTATGCCGGCCATTGAAGAGCATGCAGAGGGTGAATCATCGCCAACACAAACGTTAGAAAAACAGCCGAAAAGTGGAACCAATGAATCGGAGCTAGGTAGGTCTAACGACAATGTCGATTTAATGAGCTATTAGCTTGAAAAATTTCGGTACATAATTATTGGTTTTAGTTAAAATATGATGTTCATGAATAGTATGTATATTTTAAATTTTTTTACCCTGCACCAAAGAAATAAGTTCATGTAAGGGGCAGATAAAAAAGGGACGGATCCCATAAAATTTGTTTATCAATATTCTTGATCTGGATGAACGGTCGAATCTATTAGTATGTCCGTCCTTCTGTGTAATCAAAAGGATCTCAGAGACTATAAGAAGTAGGCAAACCATATTTTATTAGAAGATGCGCACAATTCATGATTCATGTAAGCGTGTTTATGATTTGGCTCTCTAATATAATTAAAATATTTGGCTTTCTGTGTATAAGCAATTTCTACTATTGTCTACTATTTTTAGATGAAACCATATCCAACTCGAAATCTAAACCGTTGGAAAGTGGCAGTAAAACTGCATCTACAACAACTATGCAAGGTAGCTCCACTGAAGCTGCAGAAACAACAGCAACTTCTGCTGCCAAGCAAAAGAAGTAGCGCCAGAGGAACAACAAAAACAAAAGTAACAACTTTGGGTGTTTATGTATTAAATTTAATGTTTAACGTTTATTAATGTTCAACGTCAATATGTAATTAATTAAGCGGAAATGAAGAGGAGCACCGAGCCAGGAGGAATTCAGTGTCTAGGGATTGATATACCATATATACGATACAATATTTAACATATAATTTAATATTAACAAAAAATAGCTTAACACGGCTGAGCAAACAACATAAAGTTAGCAAGAAATTAATTTTAAAAATATGGAAAGTAATAATATGTAGTTGATATTCTCATCCAAAAATTGCTAATTGCTGTTAATAAATAAAAATTGTAAAATAGTTGGGACAATATTCCAATGGCTATCGAAGTGAAGAAAAGTAAAAAGCTGCAATATGTGGCAATTTATGATTATTAAATCCCGGGAATATTATGTATGTACATATATTATATAAATGTTTAACATTGATATATAATTAAAGCTATAAATCGTTTAATAATTTTGAAAAACGTAAAGCAAGAGATTGAGTGGAACAGACAGACATACTGTGAAGAAATTCAAAATTTTGAAAACATACAGTTAAAACCTGCTTGCTAACCATCTACAGCAGTTTAAGAACTATACCAATTTCAATATATATGCAAATCTATATATTAATAAATGTTATGTGTGTATTAAAATATGTTCATATGTGAGCAACGTTTTTATTTAATTTCTTGATTTGCGCCATGTACACAAATATAGCTCAGGTGTGGTCACACTGGTGGTCACAGTTCCTTGCATACAAGCAGTTTATCGGACTTATTCGACCAACTTCTAAGCCGATAAATAAATTACGCGATTGTCAATCGATAAGAAATTTGCCAGCTGTGCACTTATTAAATACTCAATACATTTCCAAGTTTTTGTTAAAAAAATGTTGCCCAAGTTAAAAATATCGGCCTTTCTGCTAAGGGTATGCCACTTACAAAATTTGAAACATCTACAACACTTAAAGATCTTTTTTTCTTAGCGCCTGGAGCGCGTAAAGCTGCAGTGTAGTGGTTGTTTGTATGGTGTCTTTTATGGTGATGGAACTTTGCTGGTTTTAAGCTTCAACCTTGAATCTAATGTTGGTCAGCTTAACTATGAGCAAATACAAAACAAACTGCCAGCAGAGCTGGATCTCTGTGGCCTTGTAAAATTTGGAGATTGCACTGATGCTGAGGCCCATTTGAATGAGGTAATCTCCTCTGTGGACATTACTGACAATCCAATACTGCTGCAATGCGCCATTAATACACTGGTGGGATTACGTGCTTCGTTTTTTGTGCATGGCAAACTGGAACATGTGCCCTTTGAAGTGATGGAAGCGGATCAATTGTATAATGATTTTTGTTTTACACGCCTTAAGTGCGGCTTCTATTTGCGTACTACTCAAACAGTGGAAGCAACTGCTCGCGAAATGCATATTTTACGGAAACGCGTTGCTGATGGTACTCTTATTTTTAAGGTACCACAAACGAAGCTTTATGTCAGTAGCAGTGGACCAAAAAGTGACCATCTTACCAATGAGTCGCTCATTGAACAGCTCATACAGATCATACCAATTCCTGACAGTGCTGATACTCCAAATAGCAAGAAAAAAGCCAATGTAACCACACCCGAATTGGCAAAGCATTACGGCGCTATTGGCTGTAGCTATGATGTAATCAATATAGACGTATTGCGCTGCCGAACACGCGAGCCACAAGCACGAAATGCCGCTGCATATCCGGCGTTAAGTATATGTATAACCAATGAGGAGCAAAACAAAGTGGAAGTACCGTTAGAAATCGAAGCTATGGCCATATTATGCAAGAAAACTAAGCTAACCCGCTTGTATGACGTACTCATTGAAAGCATATGCCGCTCTCTAAGGCTTTATGAGCAAAGTCTTACCGAGCATTTATCGGACTCGAACAGCGGCAAGTTATTAGCTCCTCAAAGCTATCATTTCTATCCACAAGATTTCGGGCATTTTCTCAGTTGCGCTTATTTGAAAGGTCTAAGCGACGATGAACCTAGTATGTTGGAAAAGCGTAAGCGTTTGCATCGACAGTTTGCTTTGCCCGTAACTCGTCCCTATTTTCGACGCAACAATCAATGCATTTTTCGCGGTGACACCGATGCCACTTGGACCCCTTTGCTGAACACTCATCTAGGTGTCCGTCCAAGTGGCGTTGTCGAAGGAAAGGAATATCTGGTTAATGGTAATTATCACTACTACCACTATCTGCAGCAGAATGTGCAGGACAAGGGTTGGGGATGCGCCTATCGCTCGCTTCAGACCATTTGTTCTTGGTTTATGCTTCAGGGTTATAACGCTGTCAAGGGCATAGCCATACCAACACATTTGGAAATACAGGAATATTTGCATAAGATTAATGACAAACCTAGCTCTTTTGTTGGTTCTACACAATGGATTGGTTCAACAGAAATAAGCATGTGCTTGCAGGGTTTCCTTAATGTAGATTCCAAAATTGTGCATGTTGCTTCAGGCGCCGAAATAGCCACCGTTGCCTCCGACCTGGCTATGCATTTTCAGACACAAGGGACGCCAGTTATGATTGGCGGTGGTGTACTGGCCCATACCATAATTGGTGTTGACTATTGTGTGCAGACGGGTCAAGCTAAGTTTCTTATACTGGATCCTCATTACACAGGTGCCGACGATTTGGCTGTTATCCAGAGCAAAGGTTGGTGCGGCTGGAAGGGCATGGACTTTTGGGATAAGAAAAGCTACTATAATCTATGTATGCCTCAAAGGCCAATACTATTCTAGAAATTATCCCATAATGCGATTATATTCGCAAGCTTTGTTTGGATAACTCTAGAAATAACTAAAATGCACGAAAAGAAGCATATTTGTAATGATTTCTCTCCTTAATTCCAATTTTTCCATTTAATCGAAATCAATGCCAAGCCATTCCGAAAAATTACGTTGCGAAACATGGTAACAAATCCAGATGCCACGTCATGTTAGTTATTCTTCTATTAATGGGGCACAAATATTCAGGAATCACATGAACTTTAATACTTTGAATTAATTGGAATTTATGAGTAGAATTAAATGGGATTCGTGCATCTTACTCAAATTTATATATTAGTGTAATTTTTAAACATTATTGTATTTATGTGAAATGTATACAAAGGTGCTTAGAGTGTTAATGCCCAAGCAGCACTCTGTACAACTTTATATCTTATTGCAATATTAAAATAACCATTTAACCGGCACTCTTGGAATACTTTTTCCAATAACGCTTGACATCATCATGCCCATTCTTTTGCACCACCATTGTTCTCGTGCGCTCATTCTGCCAAATGAGCATGTTAATTGTCTGGGCATAGTCGCGCAAGGTGACGAAATCATTTTGAGATAGGAACTGATTGTAGACAACGCCCTCAGTGTAAGTGAATCGATTACGCTCTAATTCCCAAAGCTTGATTTGATCAACAACGGTGGGTGGCAGGCAGGATTTGGACTGAATGGCTGATTCAACTTGCTTCATGTTTGGATGAGCATACTGCTCCAGATAGCTGACAATTTGATCGGCTGTAATGCCGCCACGCAGTGCTTGACGCACAGAATCTCTCGTAAGCACGCCAACAACTAGATTTGGAAAGCGATAAAGCAGCTCGGTAAAGAGACCTAGTACGGCGACTTGCAACGGTGAATCCGTATAGGCATAAACGCGATAATTGGTTTCCACTACAATATAGCCACGGTCTTGCACGCGCTCCTCGTCGGCTGTGGATTGAACGGCATGTGCAGCATCTTTGTTTGTGACATTGAGTGCCAAACGTGTAGGGTAGAAGCGCCCCTCCTTACGTTTACGTTGAAATACCAAACCAAATTCGCGTAAATGTTGCAAGAACGTAAGCATCTGAGAGCTCATGCCATCTGAACTGTAGTCACGGCCAAGCGTAGAAATGCTTAGCTGAAACAGCATGCATAGGCATTCAGGCAGTGAATTGCCACGTTCCTCGCAGGTATCCAGGTATTGTAGCATAAAATGCCAAACCTGGGTACGCGTATCTAAAAGCAGAAATTGAAATCCTTGGCGGGTTATTGTTATGCCTCCGCTTTCATCTCGTTTCATTAGTTTGGCGTGAAGTAAAATACGAACAGCATCGGGACTGATGGCTTCAGCATCATTGCCGGTGCGATTGCCGGTGCCTACCATGTAATGCAACACACAGCGCCACCGAGACATGGCGTAAGAGTCTAGAAAGGCAATATCACGTGGCTTTGAATCTTTATCCAGGGTATTAGTCATGGACCAGGGCTTGCCACCGCCTAATAAAGCTTGTCGTAGACCTTTTTTAAATGTGGGCGATAGTTCCCACGCGGCAAGGCCGCCCGGTATGGCTGTGACGCGCCAAACATTTAAATCGGTGAGACATTTAGTGGCTTCCATTTGCTCCCTATAAAAATGTATCATTTAGTGCAATATTATACAAGAGCATGCGGTTACTCACTTGGCGTGACTTTGGGCGGCCCAAGAGCTAATGACTGCTTGTGGCACAGGTTGATCAACGAATAATTTGCGTATAATGAATTGTCTGGCAATATCGGGTACTTCGCGATACACTGCCAAACAAATGGGTGGGTAATTGTAGAGTTTCTCAAGAGTCTCTGAGGAGCGTGTTCGCAGGTACTCCTGGAAGTTCCTGCACTCCAGGTTTGCTGGGCCTTGAACCAGCGGAGCTATGGCATTACTGCTACTAGCATGACGCCCGGATTTTAAATCGGCCATAACGCCTAAAGGATTTACTTTAAAATTAATGTACGCGAACCCGCATGTAAACAAACGCTAATTATGAAGTGCTTAAATATATCGATGACTTTCAGTCATATTTATCGGCTTATCTACATGTGATATCGATGTCTGTCAGCTGTTTCTACCGCGTGGAGTTTGGGTAAAAATTGTTGCAATTAATTTGCTTTTAAATTTAGCTGAAAGTTTTTTTAAAATGAGTGACGATGAGGAGCAATATGAGCCAAAAGCTCACAAAAAACTGCTGCAGTCTATCAGTAATCTCGGCAAGGTGCAGCACATTCGCAAGTCAACGCGAGACGAGTTGCAGTCCCAGCAAGATGAATTCCAGCTATTGAAAAGCATTAGAGCACCTTGGCAAGCAGACAATGATGCGACGGGGCCAAAAGCAGTCGGTCTTAACGATCTAGTGCAAATATTACGAAGTTCCAAAAAGCACATTGAAACGGGGAAGAAGCTGAAAAATGTGCATGGCACCAAAAAGGTGTTGGAAAAACCACTAGAAAAACCTGCAGCAGATCGCATTAAACGCACAATAGGATATGAAGGCGTTAAAAAGAAGCTTGGACGCTGGGATGCTGTGGTGGCTAAGCAACGCTCTGCAGAGACGCAAGTATTTCCCATGCCTGCAGAAACAGTTTACATAGACACATCAGCGTTTTCAAAACAATCCAATAAACGTGTGCAGTCTGATTTAGCTAAGGAGCTGGAAGCCAGTGATATGAAACTACGCGCTTTACGTAAGAAGAAAATTGGAGATACTGCGGATGACAAGGAATTGCAAAAACAGGAAAGTGAGCTTCTCAAAACAAAGTTAACGCGTGATGAACTTTTTGAGCGACGTAAAGAGCTTGCGTATTTAAAAATGCGCGAATCCCAAAAATCCGCCAAGGCACGAATGCAAAACAAAATAAAGTCCAAGAAGTACCACAAATTGCAAAAGCGTCAAAAGATGCTTGAACAGCTTAAACAATTTGAGATCCTGCAAAAGACAAATCCCGAGGCTGCTCTAGAGAAACTTAACGAACTGGAAAAGAGCCGTGTGCTTGAACGAGCTAGCCTGCGTCATAAAAACACAGGCACATGGGCTAAGAATCTTCAAGTTCGTGCCAAGTATGATAAGGACGTGCGCAAAGATTTAGCTGAGCAACTGGCCGTTAGTCGACAATTGACCGAAAAAAAGCAAGACACAGAAAGCGATGAAGACCAAGAAAAAGAACACCTTGAAGTAAAAGCAGAAACTGATGATCGCGATCCATTTAATCCTTGGACCAAAAGCAATGCTGTAACCAAACCTGCACAGGAAAGTGAATTAAATGATCCAAACTGGCGCAAATATTGGACCACACGAAATGAAAATGAAAAACAGCTGCAAGAACACCGAGCAGAGATTTCTGCAGTACAGGTGAAAAAATCTAAAACATTAAAGAAAGTTGCTTTAACAAAACCAAATGCAAAGTCTCAGGAAAAACAGTTTCAGACAAAAAAGCCCCGTAGAACTTTGGAAAATGGTTGGCTAGTAGAGGAAGCAGAACCAGAGAAAATTAATGGTAAAAGCCAAAGCATTGGCGATATGTTTGAAGATCTTGAAGACAAACAACGTGAAAAGCTACAAAAAAAACTGCAGAAGCTTTCAAAAAGCGCCAAGCAGCTCAAAAAGCCAACTACCAAACTTAAGAAACAAAAAATTGAAAAAGATGAATTGAAAAATCTTAATGACTTGATGTTCAAAAAATCAAAACAACGTCCAGATATAGATGAGGCGCTCAATCATGATGAAGTGGGAGATGATGTGACATCAGCTATTATTACTGAACCCCTAAATAAAATAGTTGATCGTGATAATGCTACGTCCATAGTTGACACAATTGATCCCAACAAAGTGACCACAATAACTTTGCATCAACATTCGGGACACTCTCGTGAATTGAACAATGCAATGGGTGAAGAGGAAGCAGATTATGACGACAAGGATGATACTGCTACTGATCGGCAATTAACGATTAGCGAAGCTTTTGAGGACGATGATATTGTGGCAGATTTTAATAAGGATAAAACAAAAGATTCTGAGACAAAGAACAGCGAAATGCAACTGTCAATGCCCGGCTGGGGTTCCTGGGCAGGCGCTGGCATATCTCAGGATGTTATTGACAAACGTAACAAACGGCTTATTTTGAAATTGGCACAAACAGAAAAGCGTCGCGATGAGAACAAAGACCACGTTTATATTAACGAAAGCTCTAGCAAACTTTCAAGATCCCATAAAGTTTCCAGTATACCTTTTCCATTTACATCCTTAGCTGATTATGAATCAAGCGTGCGTGCACCTATTGGGCGTAACTTTGTGCCAGAGACAGCATTTCGAATGCTTACAAGACCAGCGGTCATTACGCGCAAGGGCGCAATTATTGATCCTATGGATGAAAGTGAGTTGGTTAAGCCAGATCGCCGTTTGAGACATGTGGTGGATAGAAGAATTAGGCGCATTGAAAGTGAGCAGATTGTAGAAAAAAAAAATGGGCAAATAAAAAAATAAAAAATGGAAATTATTATTAAGATCATAAATAAAAATATTAAACAAAAAATTATTTGTTCTGAATGTTAATTACTGCTAAATAATTTTTTGTATATTGTTAAAAAAGTCGGATTTCCTAATATATTGACAACTACAGGGTCACATCACCAAAACGCGTAGCGACACGTCGTATAGCGAATATTTCAGGATCGTGTAAAAACTTAGAGCAAAGAGTGAACAAATTTCCTATGTGGTATCAATAAAAATAAAAAAAAGACATTTTTAACGGCTTTAAACATTATCCAGCTTAATTTGGCAAAAGTAAAAGTAAAGCATACTTTTTGATAACATCAATTCTTTTGGTTTGAATTTATCGGGAGCTATCGAAGACATCGCTATTAAGTTAAACAATCGACCGATTGTAACGTGTGTCTCCCAAAGCAAAACACATTTTAGGCTCAGGTCGTTTTGTGCACGATTTTTTATCTTTTAAAATGTACGAATTAAAGACATTATTGCCGAAATTCGATATAAAATTACCGAATTGTATGTACGAATTAAAAAACGTTAGCCTAGGGGCCAATTCTGCGGCAAGTTCTGCTGCCGTGGTGACGACATCAGGCAGCGTAAGTACATACAAATTGTCAAAAATTTTTGCAAGACTTTGGCAGCCACTATATTGCTAAAAGACTAGCTTACTAAGTCAACGAATCCCATCCATCCTTCATGTGTTCCTTTAAAAGGGTCTGCAAAAACAATGCAATGGAACGCCACTTAAGAAGAGCAACACAACCAAACCAGCCACATGTGCACTTGATTTGGATATTTTAGGCCGACAAATACAACAACGATTACTAAAGGTTAACATACAAAAAAATCTATTTATAATAATATCTACTAACAAAACGCATAACGTACAGTGCTTGTTACGTTATTTGTGTTGCTTGTTGCGTCTTACATTTAATACATTTCCCAACCACTTTGATTTAGGCTGCGACAGCTCGACGCACGCTATCCGTATATTACTTGACATATTCCTGTTCCAATTAAAATGATAGTTTTCCATTTATTGCAGCAAGACGTAAGCGCTACAGCGGTGGCACAGCGTCAGGCCGCGGTATTGCAGCAGCTGCAGGAGCTGAAAGCGCAAATGGCCAAGATTCGCGCTGGTCTTGGTTTATGCGGCAAGAGCATACAGCACACAACAGCTTATCAAAATGGTGGACTAAAGGAGGTGAGTGTCATAAAATGCAGCTAATGCACAATTCATTTATGATCATTTATATGTTCAGGAACCACTGCATGATATCGTCATTAATGGGCATCCCAATTTTATACCATATGCGTTGTTGGCTTTAAAAAATGCTTGGCGAGATTTATACACAATTGATGTTAAGACATTTACACATTCAACTATGGCCGATATAGGAGCTGCAGCGCGACAATTTGAAGCGAATTTGGTCAAGGTACCCATCAACGAAAGCAAGCCAAAAATCAATGTTACACTCATATGGAAAAATTGTAAGTAACATAACAACTTTATGCAACAA
Organism: Chymomyza amoena; assembly: GCA_037043745.1. Lineage (NCBI taxonomy): Eukaryota > Metazoa > Arthropoda > Insecta > Diptera > Drosophilidae > Chymomyza > Chymomyza amoena. Next base: position 183,766 of record JBAMAX010004328.1, on the reverse strand, counting down.
ATTGAATTTCTTATTGCAAACCAGGTGAGCACACGGAAATGATCAGCTCGCCTACCATGTATGTGCCCATATATGGTGAGGTAAACATTATACGCTATTTGGGCCGGGTGGGGCCCACAGAGTATCGTTATGAGGGCTCTCCGCTTTGCAATGAAATCGATGCCGTATTGGACATTTGCTATCAACTGCTGCGTTGTCCCACTCATAAAGCCCAAGTAGCTATGGTACGGTTACTGGACAAACGTCTAGGTCAGCAACAATATTTTGGTGGAGCTCAAATGTCTGTGGCCGATATTGGCGTCTATAGCTCTTTGATGCGTCTGCCTGCCCTAAAAGAAAAGGATCTGACACCCGTTTTAATAGCGTGGCGTAATAGAGCAAAGCTTGTTACACAAATATAATTCGCATTTAAAAAACCAAATGTATTGTCTGAGAATAAAAAAAAATGTAACAATATAAACGTAAAAGTAACTTAAATTGGGGCTTAATTGCCGCCGATGTCGGTACGAAAAAGTATTTTAAAATGTGTAGCAAAGGTCCTAAATGCAGGGTGTCGAAATTTAATAAAATAAAGTTTAAACCGTAAATAAATTTTATCTGGGTTACTATACGAAAATCACGAGTAAGACACAAGCTACTGACTCCAATCTTAGCTGCTACTTTGTACGAACACTGCTTTTCGCTGGTGCTCAGGCGGTAGTCGGTCTTGAAAATCACTGCAGTCAGCCAAACATTGCTTAATAGCGACGCAGACTTTTTCATAGCTACCTGGGCTTGTTGCGGTACTAACTTATATCCTTTATCAGACATTTAACTTGCTATTATTAACTCATTAATACTTCATAATTTTTATTTTTGTAAGTAGCATATAGACAAGCTAAACTCTCTGAATTCTGGGTGTACATACAGACGAGCGAACATGGCTCAATCGTGTCTCGGAAATATTACAAGCATTTTGGTTCCTTATGGAGCTTATTGTCTGTCACGCCTTCTTCTACCTAACACCTACTTTGCACCTAAATCTAGCATAGCCTTTACCGGCTATGTTGCCCATCCATTACTAATATATTTTAAAGTTTAAAAAAATTAAATCGCCTTTTTTTTTTTTTTTCAAATTTTCTGTTTTATTTGGCTTATCTTTGTTGCAATTTTATACAATGCGATTAACTTTATTAATGTTGGTGTTTGTTTTATTCTTTTGCACTTAAAAATTGCTTACTTGCTAGATTTTTATATTTTTTCTTCATACTTGAAATCCGTTGATTGTATGTAGTATCTATGTTGTTATTTTTTCTTATACATTACATATTTATTTTAAATTATATGTTAGGATGCCTCTCTTGAGTTTTGCTTTAGTCGCAATTTTTGTTTTGTTTATATATATATTAAATATGTATGTATGCTTGTATATTTTTAAATACATAATTTATATCTAGTATACATATATTTATATATACTTTATCTTGCATAATGATAATCAGTTTTGAGTGTATTGCTGTTTAGCTGCTGCTGTTTTTTTATTTTTAAATGAGGAATCAAAGTCCCTGAATTCTAATAATTGGTTTAACCGTGTTTTTACAAGGACCTAAACACGGCCTTAATATTTTCACTTAAAATTTATTTGTTTTTGTTACAGAATTTAAAATTTATCATAATTATATTCGTAGTAAACTTGAAGAAAATAGAGAAACGGCATAGCGCCCTGATCTTGGACAATCGACTAAATGCTAGGCAAACGATGCACAATGCTTCTTAACATTTTGACAGCGGGATGAACGGCGCTATGCATTATGTGGTCTCCCCTTTGCCACTGTCATCCCCGGACTCTGCATCGTCGACAACTGCATCAGCGGCTCCATTGTTGTTCTTGCACTTTGTATTTGTTGTTGAGGTAGAGCCATTGCCATTATTTTTGCTAACCGATGTGCTGTCTTCATCCTCATCCTCGTCGTCATCGAAATCATCATCATCTGTGGGCAAATCGTCTTCAGTTTCCAGATCAAAATCATCATAGAAATTTGGATCCATGCCAGACTCTGTAGTAGGTTTTCTTGCGGGCTTAAGACAATAATCCTCCAGAGTCATTGGCACTACAATGCCCTCGCGTTTCGCATCCGCGTTGGCGGCCAATGCCTGCTTCCTTATGATATTAGGGTACTCGTTGTCCTTGCCCTGTAAAATAAAACATATTTATATTATACAATGTTTTCTAATATTTATCTAATAAGCGCATTGCTACGAAAAAATGAACAGCCTTCCGCAAATTATCGACGGTGCAGCGAATCGTAAATACAATATGCTTGTCGAAAAAATGATATAACATGAGCGCACCCCTACCTCTATGGAACAGTGAAAAGCGCTGAAATCTTTTTTACCACGGCTTAAACTTACCTGTGAATCCCGCCATCTGCGATACATCACGGAAGCATCAACATTAGCTGGTGAGTATGTATTGGGTTCGTTCAGAAGCGATATAACTGATAACAATATGGTGCGTACATTCTGTGTGGGATTCCAGCGCTCACAGGGTAGTTCACCGCTTTGTGGATCATCGACTGGCGGATGCAGTATGGATATACATAGATCGCCATTTTCATAAACATTTGGATGCCAAACTTTGGTCAGGAAGCGTATGGATGGCGGCGAGTATGGATAATCGTGTGGAAATTTCATGTGCGCTTTAAAATAGCCGCCCTGATATAGAGTATCGGGCGGACCAAATATGGCTACCTCCCATTCAAAGAGATTATCATCGTTAATAAGCTTTACGCGAAATCCCTCGACGGGCTCCTCTTGCAGTGATTTGTATTCCATGGAAAGGGCTCGCACAGCCGAACTGCTGGGCGTTGCCGTTGTTGTGGAAGCGCCCAACAACGTCGACGACGTTGCATGTTGCGATGTGGAGGCAGCAGTTGTCATTTGTTCACCTAACAAATCTTGTCGTGCTCTGTTAAAGAAAAACATGATGAGTAACATTTTTGAATATTTATATATAGTTATATATACATATGTATTATAGCGTATATGCAAGCAGGGTCAATATCTTAATAAATGGTGTTGCTGCTGCTGCTGCTTTGGTTGATTTCAAGGTGAGCGGCGTATGTTAACGCGTCACATGCATAAAATTGTATTGGATTTTTCGTTGATTTAATGTAGGAATGGATCAATTTAGTTTGATCTCCAATAATAAAAATGTCCACTTGTTTTTCAATGATTGTAAATGATTAGGATTAATCAGGAAAGTCAATTACAAATGAAGCACAAAATTATAAAGTTAAGCTCAATAATTAGTGGCACCTAGTGCTACACACGTACTCGTGTTGTCTAAATGTATAACGAGTTGTTTTAAGCTTGAAAACTCTTTTTATATTTATTGTTATTTGACTTGCAACAATTTCACTTCACTATTATTCGCCATAATTAGAGATTCGATAAGTACTCTACTTCAGCCAGAGCGATAATTGGAAAAATAGGTATCGATTAATTATGTTGTGCACAATGTAAACACAATTTATTTAAAAATATATTTTTGACTAAATAAGATTTGACACAAGAAAAATTAATGTCATTTGTTTTAAAAAGTTGTTACAAATATTTAACGCTACATAAACTTATGTTCGGTCAAAACCATTTTTTTTTTTTTATAATCGATAACATGATATACACAAGTTTCATTTACTGCCAGCTGCATGGATGTACACACTGTTCTGTTAAGAAACAGTGGTCAGTGAGTACTAAATTTAGTACGCTCGTAGTGGCATTACAAACGGTTGCGTGTGTGTCTAGGAAAAAGACTGTATAACATTAACTGTTAACTACATAAAATGAATGTTTATTAAAGTAATTTGATGTTTCTTTAATGGATCAATAAACTATATGACCCACTTAAGAGTTTGTTTTTACAATTATTATTGTAGAATTAATATTCAATACGATATATTATGTTACAATTCAAATTTAATTTAAAACTATCGTAAAGAAATCATCCGATATAGAAAATAACATGAATGGCAAATGTTATATACTGTAATCGAAATTATTGCTTTAAAAATTATCGATACACCGACAAATAGGTATCAACAACCCAGCGTTTCTTGCTGTCGTTTTCGTTGTGCGTTTTCGTCGTTTGCGTCGTTGTCGTGCAGCTTAATTACATTAATAAACAAGCAAATTAACCATTTAATTAATAAAAAATCATTAACAACGCCTTATAGTCAATGTTTATATGACAAAATGTTGGAACGCGACGCGCAATACACGCTTGGAGTGTGAGTGAAAAAAAGCGAGGCGGTGGCGAAAAAAAGCAGGCCAAAAGAGAAGCAGCAAAAAAGCGAAAAGTGCATACAGGAGTGGCTGCTGCAGAGCATAAAAAATGAATTAAATTTAAAATCTTGCCAAATCAAAGCCAGTTATTATAGTGTTGTCAAATTAAATGATTATTGTTATAAAACGTAATTCGAGGAGCGAAAATTGAAACAACGAAAAATAATACAACGCCCGAAATAAAAGCGCGCACACCCACACAGCAAGTAACATACACACACACATACACAAACTCGAATATATATATATATATATATAATACAGACGAACAGATATATATATATACATACAGACAGCATAATGTCCAGCTGGGCCGAGCGTGTACATAGACGTGCCGCAGATTTAGGCAACGTGGTCACATCTTGTGGCCATCCTGGTACATCGGCGCCCGCCTATCCCTATCGCCTGGAAAAAGTCAAATTTGGCGTGCCCCTAGATGAAGTATGCAAGAGCAACAATAGCATTCCAGGACCCTTGCTGGTACTCATACTTAAACTTAACAAGGAATCACCCAGTAAACGAGATGTGTTTCGTGCGCCCGGTAATCAAGGTGCCATGAAGAAGCTAATACACTTTCTGCAGGCCGGGCGACTAGTTAATGTGGACAATTATTCAGTGTATACGATTGCCAGTGTGCTGAAAAAGTTTTTACGCAAAATACCCAATGGTATATTCGGGCGTAATGGTGAGATGGAATTGTTTGAGATCAACGAGCTCCAAAGTGAAGTCGAACAGACAGAGCGTTTACACAGGTGAGTACACACTAGCACAATAGCCATCTACTATAACATATATAGCTATGAGCCAAGCTATGTACTATATGTACATAAGTACGTACATACATGTATATATAACTTTATTGTAGCTAGTTAGTTAAGTTGCGGTAAACTTGCCGAACCGGATCTAGATTTGGTTGCAGCGCAAGAATCTTCACACATACAGCTTAAGATTGTTAATGTATGAAGTGTTTAATGCATGTATATGTACATACATACATACATAGTATGTATATAAAAGGGGGCGTCATGTATTTTACAGCACTTGGCTGCAAATTTTCTTAAATTAAGTGAAAAGCGTTGACTCTGCCTTATCTTGCTGCTGTTGTTGTTGTTGTTGGCACTTGTTGACATATTTGCCAGATTTTCACCAATTTTCACTTGAGCGTTAAGCGACATACATAAATACACGAAACATACAAACATTGCCATAAATACAGCAACGTTTATCCATACAAAGATACAAATTTTGAGGTTGAAGCTTGCGCGTAAACAAAAACTTGCTCAGTGCAAGTATGTCTGGCATTGTTGTTGTTTTTTATTATTATTATTGTTGCGATTGTTGTATGCGTGTAGATTTCACTTTCATTTGTTTGCTTTTTGACTCAATTAAGCTGATTTAAGATGCAAACCAAAAAGGCAAATTGCCAAAGGAAGTGCAAACGACGCTTTATGCATAAACGCACCCAATATAGAGTCACTCTACAGGTCGAGGGTATTATAGAAAGAAGTTGCTTATACCAATGATACCTCTGTCTATATAAACTTCTTCTGTAAGTCTAATAAACAACGAAACGTTAACTACTCTCAGCCAGCCTGAAGAATTTTGCTACAAACCTTAACAAAGATTGGATACAGTGTAACCCACTGTCGGCCATCCTGTTGCGATTGATTCACATTTTTCTATCTATGATTGTTGCGCTTTGCGTTTTTGTTGTTTTTATTGTTGCTGCAATCGATTTCTACAAAACAGAATTAGAGCATAAAGCGTGGGCTAAAAGTAAGAGGCGGCACACGCACGCTCAATTAAAGTTAAACGAATTGTTTTTCGAATTCCAAACACAAAATGTAGTTTAGCAAGAAGTAAAAGGTAGCGTTAATTACGCTAAAAAAAAATAAAGTTAGTTAATCTAAGCGTCCAAAGTTCTGACATTAATTACATAAAAAATCGATATAATATCAATTATCTTATCGATACACAATTTGACAGATCAATCACTCAACAGCTGTTAACATTGCAATATTTGATTGCAGCAATGTAAAAATAAACATTTTAATTTATTAATATGTTTCAATTGCGTCAGCAACTTGTTTTACATTAATGCTAATGTGTATGCTATATATATATATAAGATATATATATAAACAAATAACATGAGCAATAAAACATAAATCTCAAATGTTGTACATGCGTAAAAATCGACCGCCAAATTATTTTCATATCAGCCAGCAACAGCAGAATAGCAGCGCGTATAAAGTAAATTTAAATCTTTGCTACTGTAAACTTTTGCGCTAAAGCAATTCAATTATAGTACATATCTACATATGTGTATATACATTTATTGTTGTAATTGTTTATGTGCGACTGAATGCCAGCCTGCTGCTGTGCTGTTGCCTGGCTACACCTTTGTTTATTTACATTTTAGGGCAGGCGCAGGCCACTGCCGCCGCCCCTTCTGCTGCTGCTGCTGTTGCTCTTACTGCTGCCAACAAGTAAGCAACAAAGCCAGCAAAAGCATTGAGCAATCAAATTTGTAGCCAAATCAAAATCAAACAAATGTGCGAAAATAGCGCTGCCGAAACTTTTATAAATAGACACGCGTTTAAAACTTTTGTATCAATTAACGTAAGAGAGCAACCAAATAACAACACTCAATCAATTGGCACATCGTTTTGTTTTGTGGCAAGAAGGAGACCGACCAGGCAACAACGTCATTGTTGCACGTTTTTGCAATAGACAAGTAGCTATAATAAAGTATGTATTTGTTTGTAAATTACACGCAACAAAAGCAAATACAAAACACATGCATACAGGCACATCAAAAATTATACGTACAGCTTTAATGTTAGGCGTAGCTCGTGTATTAAATATCATACATTTTTTATTTAATATGAAAGTTACACTAAATACATTTATATAATGGTGTCTACATAATTTTTGCTCTGACTGTATATAAATAACAAAATCCAAAGCAAAGCAAAGCAACAGCAGCAGCTGTCCTAGGTATACAAATTGCTCGTTAGCTCGAACCCTCCCCTCGCTCTGGCTTGTTTACACCCACAAGCAACAAGGATGCCCAACTTGTTGCCTGACAAAAGCTTTTTGGCTGTTGGCTACTTAAAGCTTTGCTTACTTTTTGCTCTTGTTGCTGTCTTCTTCTTTTATGTACGTTTTTGGGCTTACCTAAGCTTTTGTATGTTGTGTTTGTTGCCTTACACGCCTGTTGCTTGTTTTGTTGTTGGGCCAGTCGCTGCAGTCAGGTCGCAGCTTTAATACCCTTTCAGTGCACTGACTTTAAGTTTGACAATTGTTTGTCAGTTCCTTTTTGCATTGAAAAATGTGAGTACTTTAATTTAACACTCGTTTGCCTGCTTTTGTGTATTTAAACTGTACAGAAATTTTTTTTTTTTTATTATTTTCATTAAAATTGTTCGATTTTCAAACATCATTTGGTGTTTTTTTTTTTTTTTAAATGGCAGTGAGCTTTTTTCAGCTGCTGTACTCTCAGATATTGTCTAGAAGCGGTTTAGTAAAAGCTTTATACGAATAAAATTTAATTTTGGTATATTGTAATATTAACAAATTCAAATTGTCAACTGGTTAAATACGTAGATGACATTATTAAAAACAAGAACATTTTTCGTTTTTTAAAAAAATATTTTATAAATTACAACAATTTTGCAAATCTTGCAAACAAATATTCAGTTTCAAGCTACATAAAAAATTCGTTTTTATGGAGCAACAAACATTCGGTTTCTAAATGAATGCGAATTAAATGTTAGGGTTTAATTTTTTTATAAATCAAAAAATCCCCTTCAAAATAGTCCCTTCCCGGTATAATAAATTAATGCCACCGCATTTTTCAGTCCTCGAAGCATGCCAAAAAGTCTTCTTCCGTATAGCCTTCTTCAATCCACTCAAAACGGTTTGTCACACAAAAGTCAAAAGTCACACGTAGCCAAGTCAGGCGAATAATGTGGTTACGGAACGATATTGGTTGCATTTTTGGCGAAAAAGTCACGAAGAATCAGTGCTGTTTTTTAAGAAAATTTAGCATTTTTGGCACCAATCGACACTTGACACGTTTAAGGCCCATAACATCTTTCAAAATAATTTAATTGATCCTTTTGATACGCCAATTTCATCAGCTATCTGAATAAATACATATGTTTGCTGCCCTCCCTTGTGAAGGTTACTAAGGGAAAAGAGATATAAATTTCTTGTTATGAAATAATTCCGTGATCATAAGATCTGATCTAGAGCCGGTCCGTACTTCAGGAAGGGAATATATAAGTGCGGCATGACCAGTTTCACATGCTAAGAGTCCAGATGTGATCTGGTACGTTGTAGACTCTGCATGACTGACTTTGAAAATGTGCAGTGGTGAGAGTCCAAGGACTGACTGTCGGAGAGGTACGCATAGCTCCCGAGAGAGATATGCATAGTAATCTTCGAAGCTTGCTGCATTTCTTTATGGCCACATTTTGCAGCGCCTTCGGCACCACACAAGGGCTGCATATGTGACGATGGCCCGTACCATCATTCTATTTTATTAGGGCTGAAGCCCCATGTGCTGCCAAAGGGATTGCCTACAATCCCACATGGCTTGAGTAGTTTTAGGGAGCACTTGTTCTACGTGGGAGTTCCAGATGAGTCGTTTGTCTAGGACCATACCTAGATATTTGACCTGGTCTGAATACTCCACCTCAGTTTTATTTGTAACAAGGTTCCGAAGCTCCATGTTGTATCTCTTCGTGAAGGGAACAATCACAGCTTTCTGGGGGTTATTAAGGTAAGAGAATGAAAAGGAAATATAAACTGTTTCCCTAACTGCTTCCCGGAAAGAAATAGATGGTAAACAGTTGTACAAGATGCTTGATTTAGGTTTGGAAGGACACGTTCAAATTTTCTTCCGCGTGTCCAATTTTATAAAAATTGGTTTGTGCTGGCAACAACAGTGGGCAATTAGCAATAGATGCATTCATCGGAAATGGCAATGTCGATAAGTTTGAAAATAACAATGTTCTGCTTTATTGTTAATTGCAGTTGCAATTCCAGTCACTGCCGTCTTCGTCTTTCTTCGTCTGCGACGCCGTTGTAATCATTACCGTCTCCGTCTTCGTCTAGACGAATACACAAAGCCGGCATTGTGCCCCACACCAATGCATACTTACGTCGACGTCAACGTTGCCGTCGCCTTTGCCTATAATATTTACGTCTGTGTTTCTGTGTCTCCGGCAGACGTTTGGGCCCTAATAGTATTGGAACGACTGTGGCTGATTTTTATTTCCTGATTATTATTCTTGGTTCTTTCTTGCTTAGGGCTTAAGCAACAAATATTGCTTCGTTTGGCGTTCTTACAATTGTCAACTCAGTAGTTTGTAGTCTTTTTGGTTGCTCTTTCTTGCTACCATCGTCATTATACAATAAACAATGCAAAACAAAACAAATCAAATAAATACACAATAAATGAATATACATAAACAGAGTAAAAGTGCGTCATTAGCACAAAAAAAAAAATATTGTATTTACTTTTCTGAACTGAACTTCAGTGCAGCAGAGTCTAAGCTGCCACATGGCAAATGCTCATTCGATTTGGTTATATCTTGATGTTTAATTTTTATTATACCCTTATAGCGATTATGTTAGACTCTAAAGCAATTTAAGAATCGCATCTCCATTTCAGATATATATATCTATAACTATTGAGAACGGCAGACGTTGTCCTGCCCAAACGTTTTGAATACTCTTTAAGTGTATAAACATCGTATTCTTATGAGAGCTCGCATTTCTAATAAATTCATGTGCCACAGAAACTACATTTCGACCCCCAACTATGCTTCTGTCTGCACTTAATGTCCAATATCCGGTTTTGAACTATTTTCTGCTATGCTATAATCACGATATTTTACGGTTTATCTCACGAGCCAATACACACAAACGCATCGGCTTAAAACCTCCGTATTGACAACTTCTAACACACGCAAAAATCAGATTTGAAATTTATTGACGCGTTCATGAGAACACCCGTAACACGTTAAAAATAAGTTTTTTTTATATGCAATAGCTGACCCTGCGAACTTCGTTCCGCCTTAGAGGCAATAAATGAGCACATTTTTGATTTTATTAAGTTGATTTTTTTTTATTAATCAAGTATTTCAATGATTCTTTAATAGGTTGCACTCTTCAGTTAAGCGCTTTGTGTTACAGGACATTTTTTGTTTTATTATCAGGCGCAAGTACAAATAACGCAGATGGTCTTTCGACCCGTGAACATGCTACATATAATTGATCATGTGAAAAATATTGATATTCCAAATTCAGACCACAAACTTTCAAGGATTGGTCTTGTGATTTAGATGCGTTTTTGTTGTACCACGTTTTATAGTGACTACACGGAAACGCGATCGAACGGGATAAAAAGATATCCTATGTCCGTCTCTTGTTTCTAAGCTACCTCTACACCTATTTTCAGACAAATCGGTTCATCCGTTCTTGAGTTATAAATAGTGTAACTAACACCACTTTCTTTTATATACCTATACAGATAGAGACTAAATTAACTTGAAGTCTTGAAGCTTTCGGTGGCATGCAAATGGTGTAATCGAATTTCAACCCAACAGCAATAGATTAGAGTGTAAGATATCTTTTTCAGTCAAAAAGAAGAGATTTCGTTGATCTGAAACTTTTTAATTCGTTTGATTTTATGGACAGTAAAAAATAAAATTAGGCAATTTAAATCTGATGTCAACATTTTTTTTTTAAGTAGTCTTTCTGAGATAAACTCAAAAAATCGTTTTATTAAGAGTAGACATTTTTTAAGCCTCAATACTTTTACAGGGTCCGGCACTCGAAGTGTAACCAATTAAAAAGGCCATAAATTCATTTTGGAAAATTACCTTTACTCAATTCAAGGTACAAAATGTGTAAAAATAATACGAAATTTAGAAACAATTTACTTTCGCTCAATATGGCCACCTTTTGCCTTCACTATGGCCTTGAGACGGTCCAAAAATGAATCGCAAGCTGCCCGAATGTGACTTGCAGGTATTTTGGCCCACTCGTGGACAATGGCTATTTTCAGCGCCTCGAGACTGTTGTATCTTTTAGTTCGGACCTTGCTCTCCAAAATGGCCCAAAGAGAATAATCCATCGGATTCGCGTCTGGTGAATTCGAGAGCCATTGTGTGGACGTTATGAAGTTCGGAACGTTGTTTTTCAGCCATTCCTGGTTCACTCGAGCTTTGTGAGACGGTGCCGAGCCCTGTTGAAACGTCCATGGTCTGCCACCGAAATGTTTGTCTGCCCACGGCTTCAAAGCAACCTCCAGAATACTTTCCCGATAATATTGCGCATTAACCTTGACGCCAGGCTCGATGAAAACGATTGGAGAGCGCCCATCTGCGGTTACAGCGGCCCAAACCGTTATCTGTGGCGGGTGCTGCCTCCTGGTGGCCAATCGATGACCTAAATTCTCGTATGAACGGTCCCTCAAGTAAACCCTATCGTTTTGAGAGTTTACGAATTGCTCAATTGTAAAAATTTTCTCGTCAGAAAACACAATGTTCGGCAAATGACCGCTTTCGGCCAAGCGAAGCAACTCCTTCGCTCTCTCAAGTCTGACTTGTTGTTGCTTCGGTGTGAGATCATGTGCCTTTTGGATCTTGTAAGGCTTGACCTTGAGATCATTTTTCAGTATGCGACGGATGCTACGGTCAGATATTTTCAGTTCTTTCGCCATTTGATTGGCACTTCGTCGGGGATTTCGCTCAAGTCGCTTCTTCACTTTTTGAACCATCTCACGTGACGTTGCAGTCTTTTGATGACCACCTCCATGACATTTTGCGATGCTACCAGTATCATTGTAACGAGTTATGGTGCGATAAACGAAAACTTTATTTACTTTAAGGTGTTCGAGCTCACGAACAATCGCTGGTTGTGATTTTCCAGCTAAATATAATGCATCTACACTATTACGTTTGAAATCCATTACTGATTTTTTTTCGCGTTTACTCACGGCAAAATGCTTTCGTGCGCTTGTAAACAATACTCTAAACTGTCATTTAGCTAACTTACAGACAGCTGATGCCCGTGCGTCAGCTGCGCGAGCGGTCTGAATTTGGTTACACTTCGAGTGCCGGACCCTGTATATATATAATAAAATACAAAAAAAAGAAATACCCTGTTTGACCCCTTAGAGGGGCAAAGGGGATCTATATTAATAAATGTTTGAACAGAACAGGGACCCACAGTTTATTGCCGAATCCAAACGGTGTCTTTAATTAATATTATTAATTATATAATAATATCTGATGCATAAAATAAAACAGATTTTTTAAAATTTGTATTCATTTTGAATTTTTTTTTAAGAGCTGAGTTCTTAAGCGGTGCTTGAAAAGAAGTGATATGAAAGTTAAGGCTTTATTAGGGTGTTTGAAATGCGGTGTATTTAAACAAAGGCATCTTTCTTCTTTTTTTTTTATTTGCTGCTTTCAATTTTTTTCATTGTATCTTTTTTTTTTTGTTATTTTTATTTTTTCACTTTTTGTACTTTACTATTATCGTTGGCTGCTTCTTTATTATGACGTATTGCCTTTGTTGTTCCGCCGACGCGCGGTTGGTGCGGTTATGTTTGCCACAATTGTTGTTGTTTTTGTTATAACAGTTATTGTTGTTGCTCATTGCTTTTTTTATGTATTAACAAAGACTCTTCTTGGGCGTGAACTCAAACCTCTCAATATATTATATACTCTACACTGCATACATACATCGCAGCGCATTGCATATACAAAATACACATGACTTGACTATATATTGATATGCTGATGTTGCAGTTTATATACACACAGCTGGTTTATATCTGGGTATGGGTGAGATATTTTATGCTGCTCTTGCTAGGGAGTGACTTTTGCATGAGCTTAATCAAGACAATCTCTTGGGAAGTGACTGCTCTTAAAAAGAAATTGTATCTAAACTCTGCTGATAAGTTTGTGTCTTTAAACGAGAATTTTAAAAAATTCCACCCACAAAAATGAAGATTATGATGTACATCTTTATGTTTCATTTTTCAGGACTTTGCTATTTTAGACATCTATCGACTTATAGCAGGATCAAGATGTGGCGGACTAAAGTTTATAGGACAAGAATTGTTTAGTAAACACCGTTGGAATTCTTTATTTTAACCCTAGAAAACTAGAGTAGTTGTTACGTAAGCTTGCGATCTGCAAAATTTAGCTTTAACACGGAAAGAAAAAAAGCTATTTGCTGAAAATTTGAAAGAAAAATATTTGTATTAAACTAATTTATTGGAAATTTAGTTTAAGCTTAAGGATTTATGTATTTTTATCCACTGTTTTTTTTTTGGAACGTATCTACTGCGTAAAATCAGAATTAGGTGTGCTTCTTATTTTTTTTTTATTAAGCATTGAATTGTTGTAATGAATATATCAATTTTTTTTTTTTTAATAAATGAACATGAATAAAATTTAATAAGCCCAATTTAAATATAGGAAAATTGATCTTAACTTAACCTAAATAACGAGCCTAAATAGCAAAAGTAGCAACCAGCAACTCGAGAGCTTTTTTTGTAAAAAGTGAATGCATTAATGTTTAAGAAAAATGCGGTCGCTGCAGTTAAACAAATCAATTTATTTTTAAATATATTGTAATAAAGCATATTGTAGCTTATATTCAAGACTAAAAGAAAGAAATAATTATCTAACATAAACATTATCTAAGAATCAAGAGTGCTGAGTGAGATTAATAAGCGTGGCGCAAATGCGGCGACATTCGAGTGCAAAGGGTTAAAAAGCTTTAATATTTCCCGAAGTTCTCTCTCAGGTTGCTTGCTGAGTGATTCTCCGTCGCATTATACACTGAGCGAAAAATCTTTGTACGTTTTTTATTCATCTTTGTACGTTTAAATTAAAAAAAAATTTGGAATTTGAATTGGAGAAATTACAATCTTTTCTATTTAAACCTGAAAAATAATGCAGTGTTTGTGAAGAATATAGATGGTTTAGATTTATGAATTGAAAATTCTGCTGATAAATATAATAAACATCAATAAAAAAATGGCGGACGTAAAGTCGGGCGCGGACGACTTTAGGATACCCTGTACCACTAGCTTGTAATAAAGTCCGATTTCTTCACAAAAAACCAAAAACAGAAGAATTTTTAAGCAAACATTTTTTTTTGACCGATCGTTCCTATGGGAGCTATATGATATAGTCAACCGATTTCAATAAAATTTGACACAATGCTTAAATACCTTAAAAAAGATATGAATGCCAAATTTATTTCAAATATCTTTACAAACAAACAAAACACATCGAATTTTGTATAAAAAACGTGTTTTTGGACCGATTGGTCCTATGGGAGCTATATGATCTAGTCAAACGATTTGGATTAAATTTAGTACAGTGCTTAGGAACTATAAAATACTCACAAATGTCAAATTTGGTCCCAATATCTTAACAAACAAACGAAACACAACAAATTTTGTTAAAAAATCGAATTTTTGGAAGATCGGACCTATGGGAGCTATACGATATAGTCAACCGATTTTGTTCAAACTTAGCACATTGCTTAAGTGGTCTAAAAAATTTCCAAACGCCAAATCTAGTTACGATATCTTTATTAAAAAAAGGAAATATAGAATGTTTCTTTAAAAAAGTTATTTTGGCCGATCGGTCATATGGGAGCTATATAATATAGTCAACTTATTTCGATCAAATTTGGTACAGTGATTGGGAACTAAAAAAACTTTCGAATACCAAATTTGGTTACGATATCTTCATAAACAAACGAATTATTCATCTAAAACGCTTTTTTTTTGTCGAGGTCGTCTCAAACACCCCCATGGGAGCTATATAATTTATCCCCGATATCAAAAAAATAAAATAAACTTGCCTCCTATGGAATAATATGGGATCTAATGTGAAAGTTTGGTAACTCTAGCTCTTACCATCTCTGAGATCTAGGCGTTCACACGGACGGACATGGGTATATCGACTTCTCTATTCACCCTGATCATATTTTAGGTAACTTTGGGGTGTCTCCGACGTCTCCTTCTATATGTTACATACATTTTCGGCTTGCACAAACTTAATTACCCTTGGTACCATTCGGTACAGGGTATAAAAATTAACTTGTCTTATGGAATAATATGGGATCTAATGTGAAAGTTTGAGATCTAGTCGTTCAAACGGACAGACGGACGGACATGTATATCGACTTCTCTAGTCACCCTGATCATATAACTTTGGGGTGTGTCCGACGTCTCCTTCTATATGGCGTGATTAGATGGTGCGCTATCGTCGTGCAGAATCCACGAATTGTCTGCCCACAATTCCGGTAAATGTTCATAAAATAATGTACCTGCAACGAAACATGAAATTATTATTAATAATTAATAATATTATTTACTGTATAAGAAATACTTTTTTATTATAATTTGCTTATTGTAAAGCACTACACATTTACGATTAAGTTTTTTCTTTTTATCAGGATCATGTAAAGAAAGAACTTTTCAAATGAGTAATGCATTTTGTTTACAATGGCAACGTTGGCATATTGAATTTTTTATTGTAAGGTTAGCTCCTATGTGTTTTTCTTCTTTATAAATAAGGAAATCTCATTTTTTATGAGTAATCAGTTAATATTCAGTTTGCAATTGTTTGTAAATATAAATTGTGTAAAAGTCTTCTGAGATCTTTGTGTAATAAAATAAAGCTGACTAAACTATATGTATCTTAAGCTCTTTAAAATAAATTTTAAAAAGCTGTATCTGCAGAATCGCTTTATATATTTTTTAGTTGGGCTTAAATGTACAAGAGTTAAAAAGGGCTCAACTTGGGCTTAAATGGGCAGTTATGCCCAACCGTCTGATTGTTTTTGCTCACATTGTTAGTCTGGCATTTTTGCCTTTATGCCTCTTTGTTAGAGTGGCTAAGATTAAAGAATACCTCAAACGTATTTTTGTGAAAAGTAAATTCTTGTAGACATGATATGATATTTATGATACCCTTGTCGATAAATAAATAGGGAAATATGCCAAGTTGTCGACAGCAAAAAGTTTGTTTTCTGAAGCACGCAAAAACGAATTTGAATAAAATTGTCCGTTTTGGTTTTTGCGTTTTTCGGAGCACGGCTCCGACTAACTTGAAATTAGTAGAACAACTTTTTTTTTATAGCCGTAAAGTTTTTCATATTTATCGCTTATTAAGCATATTTCTTCGTAAATAAATTCGTAATAAAAAAAATTTGCAGCTTATTAAAGTTGATTATTTTATGTAAAGAATTCTTTGTGTTATAAAAGGTTTTTCAATAAGAACGCTACAAAAATAAATAAAACGAATACAGTTTTGGATATCAATGAAATTCTTTATTCCTGTGAAAGTACATTCGATGCAATTATGTCTCTATTATGACTCCATTGCTTTTGCATGGCCACCACGGGCACGCTTGCAGAAGTCCAGACGCTGAACCCAATTTTCGACGGTTTTTAAGCTTAAATCGGCCGATACTGCTACAATTTCACGTTCGATATTCGTACGACGAAGTTCATCAATCGTCGCTGGCTTGTTGGCATAGACCATAGAATTGACGTAGCCTCACAAGAAATAGTTGAACGACGTCAAATCGCACGACCGAGGCGGACAATTGCCTGCGCCATTTCGTGAGATAACTCACGACACCAAACTTGGTTTTCAATAAATCGATTGTGACATTCGCTGTGTGGCTTGTGACGCCATCCTGTTGAAACCTCATATTATTGTCCAAGTCCATATCATCCAATTCGGTACAAAAATATTCGGTTATCATTGAGCGGTTGCGATTCCCATTCACAGTAACGTGCCGGTCTTGATCATCACGGAAGAAGGCCCATAAACCGCACCAAACCGTAATTTTTCGGGATGCAATGGTGACTCATGTAGTACGTGTGGATTGCTGCCTGACCAATAACGCATATTTTACTTATTGACATAGCCATTCAGCCAGAAATGAGCCTCATCGCTAAATATGTTTTTTTTGACGCAAATCCGGATCATTTTCAAGTTGTTGCTCAGCCCAATTCACGAACATACGACGCTTTTGGTGGTCAAGCGGCTTCAGTTCTTGCGTCATTTTGAACTTGTAAGGATGTAGGCCAAGATCTTTTCGCAAAATTCACACGACGTCACAGAGATGCCCTGAGGTTGAGAACGTCATGTGAGAGACTGATTAGGGTCTTCCTCAATTGATGCGCTAGCGGCCGCAATATTCTGTGGATTCAAATTTTTCCGCTAGACGCTCAATTGTTGATCTGGCAGGACCATTATGACGACCATAAATTGGACGTAGCGCAGGTAAAGTTGAGGCCACTGACTCCGAATTTCGGTAGTAAATTTTAATAATTTCGACTCGTTGTTGGATCGTATATCTTTCCATGATGAAATGGCAAACCTTACTGAAGAGAAACGTCAAGAGAGCGGGGAAAAATATGGCGTCTTTTGCTGTCCCTATCGGTCTACTTTTGAAGCGTACCGATAAAATAAAAAATGTGCTTATTTATTGGCTCTAAGGCGGAGCGAAGTTCGCAGGGTCAGCTATTATATATAAAAGAAACTTATGTTTTACATGTTACGGGTGTTCTCATGAACGCGTCGATGAATTTCAGATCTGATTTTTGGGTTTGTTAGGGGTTGTCAATACGGAAGTTTTAAGCTTATTGCGATGTGTATTGGGTGTATTGGTTCGTAAGATATACGCAGTTTTATGAATATCGTGAATATAGCATAGTAGAAAAGAGAAAATTGTTCAAAACCGTGTATTGGACATTAAGTGCAGACGAAAGCGTATTCGTAAAGTGGTCGAAATGTACGATATATGAAAGGTATATAAATATATGTGTATAGTTTTGTGGTTTATCAAGCAGCTCGTACAGCAGAGAGGAGAGAGTGACTTCTGATAATGCAAAATCTGCCAAGTATTGTGACTTTTGTATGAGCAACAAAGAGCATGAATTAAAATCATGATATCTTATAAATAAATAATAATAATAAAAAACAAACTATTACAAATTGAAAATACAAACAAGAATTTATAAACTATTTACGCTTGTGTCATTGTCTGAGCCAAGCTGACATAGTTTTCTTATAATATTTATGAATGAAAAATACTATAAAAATAATGATTCATCTAAAAAATGACTGGGTCACTTACACATACATACGCAAATACATAGAGTTACGCATTAAATATATAAATAAAATATTTAGCATCGCTTCGCCGAAATTTGTTGAACGTGTTTTTTTTTTTTATGTAAATTAAGTTAATTTTATACATTGATGGACATTAGATAAACGGGCGCCAGCATACACGGCGCATGCGTAACATTTTTAAAAGTTATATCATATATAGTCATGTCTGTGTTTAGGTACACCAAAGTAAATAAACATAAATATTTATGTGCATAATGACGATTGCATAAGTTTGACAATATTTGATTGATAACAAAGAGTCAAATTGAAATTGTATTATTTGTGGGTGGATTGTACTTTTTCAATAGAAAACTGCAAATAAAAACTATAACAAATTATTATTGTAATATGAACAATGCCACAAAAAAAAATAAAAATATTACTCATCAAAATTTCAAGCGAAAAAAAGTGCGTATAACTAAGTTCAACCACAATTTGAAGGCGTCCACCTTATCAGTTTATTTAAAATGTTTCTTTTTACCTTGGGAACTGTTTGTTTTTTTGACCAAGTTTGTTCAACTTAAAAGAATTTACGTTTTTAATATGCGAACAATCATATAGTAGGAAAGGCTGGGGCAAAATGCGCCACTTTTTATATTACATTTTTGAGGCAGCCAAAGGTCTGCGGGGGTCTTAAATAAGCACTATGGCATAGCCAACTTAAGCGGCTAAAACTTAGCCTCAAACAACTTTTAGTTCTAACTGCTCTAAGAGCTTCGAATATTGAGTTTTATAAAAGACTATTTTATGGGCAAAATGCGCCATCTGTGGGCCAAAACGCGCTATACCGGATAACGCGACTTTCGCGTGGTTTATTGCTAAAAAAAAGTGGAAAATTTAATACAAGAGATTGAATTTAGCAATTTTATAAAGAAACTAGTGGGCCCGGCCCGGCAGACGTTGTCTTGCCCAAACTCTTTGATTAGTCTTAAAGTGTATAAACAACGTAAGATTCTCTAGTTAGCTTATCTAGACAATCATTAGATTTTTGGATTAGTTGACTTTCATGACTCTCTAAAATATGGACGAATGGACGAACTTAAGTATTCTTAAGAGAGCTCGCATCCCTAATAAATTCATGCATCACAGAAACTACAATTCAAACCCTTTGCGAGCACGCTTCTGTTTGCACTTAATGTCCAATACCCGATGTAAACAATTTTCTCTTTTCTACTATGCTTTATTCACAAAAATGCGTATATCTCACGAATCAATACACACAAACACATCACAATAGACTTAAAACCTCCGTATTGACAACTTCTAACCCACTCAAAAATCATATTTGAAATTCTTCAACGCGTTCATGAGAACACCCGTAACACGTAAAAGATTTACATTAGTAATCTGCCTCCAGCAGTTGGCAATGACTGGGATGACGCGGACGTGTCGTACTATTGAAGATCAATGTTTTCGAATCGAAAAATCAATTTCTGTACAGTGAAGGAGTATTTGCTCTCAGTATCGTAATCAACCATGTTCCGTCCCCGCTGATTATTAGTTCAAAAAGCCGCGATTTCGGCGGATTCCAAAAGACAACCCAATGTTGTCCAATGGGAGTCATGGATAGCAGAAGAGAAGAAGGCAAAGCGATTGTAAACTGTTTCTTCCTAGTTCTACCTTAGATCCCAATCTACCACTACCAAACGAAATAAATAGGATAAGGAACATCTTTCCAAAAAAGCTGTGTACTTCAAAACGTCTTTATAAAGCGAAGTTCGTTTCAAGAGACTTGGACTGGACTTATTTGTAAATTATTGGGGAATTTGGGTTGTGCATACTTTTTTTTTTAAACCGTCAGAAATTATTAGCCGACTTGGTTCTTTTTTGCGTAATCAATACTAAGCCAAGAAGCGTAACCAATATTAAGACAAGAATTGGACACATATTTTGAAATTGAAAAGTCGTATATCGAAAAAAAATTTGGTCCTTTGTGAAATCAATGTCAAACATCCCTTGAAAAATTGACAAAGTGAACCCGCTTATAGCGGGAAAATCAACGTAGGCTGCTTTTTTTCTAGTCATCATCATCATCGTGTGGTCATGACAACCCGCTCTCGGGTTACGGCCGACCTCAGCAGCTCTCGCCAGGCGCCTCTGCTTTGCGCGCGCCTTCTCCAATTAGAAATACCAAGTGAGGATAGGTTTTCCTCCACTTGATCTTTCCATCGGAGTCGTGGTCGTCCCCTTCGTCTTCCTTCGTCGGCTTTAGCTTCGAATACCTTTTTCGCTGGAGCATCGTTATCCATACGTACGACATGGCCGAGCCAGCGCTGACGTTGTATTGTGATGCGCTGGACAACATGAATGTCGTCGTAGAGCTCGTACAGCTCGTGGTTCATCCGTATGCGATAGTCGTCCTCAAAACAAACGGGACCGAAGATTTTACGAAGAATTTTCCTCTCAAACACCCCAAGAGCAAATGCATCTGTCCGTGACACGAACCATGCTTCTGCACCGTATAAGAGAGCGTCTTGTAGAGTGTTACTTTTGTTATGTGATTCTTCGCTTTATCTCCAGGCTGATGTAATTTGCGATGTTAACGCAAAAAAAGTGGTTCCTTGACCACTTCAAAAGTATAGCGGTAGCCCAGACGCCGTGCGTCCCTGTTCATAGACAGCATATATTATTATACTTCGTCTTGCCTTCTCATTTTTTCTAGTATTTTTGAAAAAAAAAAAAAAGGATTGTTTCAAGATATTCTTTACTGACTATTTATTTATGCTATGAAAGACAGTCTTGTACCGACTTTATAGTCAGTAAGCTTTGGAGAGATCACCAAATACGCTTATTTTGGCGAAAATCTTATACTGCTCGTCAGTGCCACACAAGTCCTTGAAGTCATTCTTTGTATACATCAGATAATCTGTGCCGTTATGGATGCGATCATAGCTGTTCCAACCAAGTGGAGAGGAGTACATGTTGCGTAGGCAGCGTATTCCCTTGCGCTCCTCTTTTAGATTTACATCGTAAAGCGACACAATAGCGGAAATATTCGGATCCGATTGCTGCGGAGCGACCAAGAAGAACAGATACACCTGCAGATCTTCAACATGCAATGGACGTGGGCCCACATAGAGCATTAATAGCATGGAAATGCCTGGCTGATTGGAACCACCATCATTGTTCAATGCACCGCTGTAGACAAAAGTACCGATTACATGATTGTTGCATGGTTTCAGTTTGAGGACATCGATGGGAAAAAAATGTGGCATGTTCTCGACGACTTCGACATTAAACTGAACGCCAGAATGCTTCATTTTTAGATGCATAAGCATGGCCAGTGGCTTCAAGATTTCAACGCAATGGGGACATTTGGAAGCCACACCATCCTGCAAATCAACTTCAGATGATTTTTGCTGGAAAAAGTTATTATTAAATATTTATGCGTTGTGTTAGTTAAAAATGGCGGACATACCATTTTATATATTTTAATTATTTTCGATTTTCACAAATTTAAAGTACAAGCCAGAAATCTGCTTTGTTTGGACAGAAAATATTTTCTATATGAAAAAGGAAAACTTTTTTTCACAGCCTACTAAGAAGTTTGACATTTGTGCAATTAACGATATACATTTCGATAACATTTACACTGAGTGACTTTAACTTATTGGTAAAGATTTTAAAGAGGCTTCTTTATTAAAAATCTGCGGAAAAATTTGATGAGCTAGAAGTTTTTGAATGCATGGTGGCTGATGGCCATACAAAGATGGCTTTATCGCTATTTATCGATGACAAATGACAGAACTCTGCGAGCTCTGCAAACGGAGAGAAGAAGAAGCTTCGATTAGTGACCACTTTTTAACATACATTTTGATACCAGTTTTTTGGTTATAATCGATTATTATCGACTTTAGGCTGCAATTGCGTTATCGTTTGGTGGCTGTCGCATGACAAAGCTGGCTTTATCGTTATTTATCGATGACAGAACTCTACGAACTCCACAAAGACATTGACGTAAGCTGTCAAACGGACAGAAGAAGAAGCTTCCTTTTTTTATTAAAATATATTTTGATACCAGTTTTTGATTATAATTGATTATTATCGATTTTAGCCAATTGCGTTATCGTTTGGTTTTCCATTTAGTTTAAATATGAAAATTTTGAAATAAGCTTTAAAAATCTTTAAAGCCATTATAGGGTATACAAACTTTGTTGTTCCCTAGCAGCGTTTCTATTTTGTTTATGATTGGATTTTTTTTTTTATACAATCTTTTTTTTTTATTGTGGTTCTAACGGTATGTCTAATAATTGCCGCAATTAATAAACAATTTGTTTATATTTTATTACTTTTGTTTATTTGGAGTAATGCTCAAGATAATTTTCATTGATAACTTATCAACACTGTCATTGGTCTAGTATTGATTATCGTTTAATGTTTTGCTTTGATTTGTATTTACTTTGACGCCTTCTTGGCCTCTATAGAGTTCACATGAAGAAGTCACAACCTATCTATATCATGTTAAAGAACATTATAGTTAACGATAAGATAAAGCCAGTTTGTTTATTTTCGAAGAACTTTTTATAGCCAGTAAGAAGCATAGTGGGGGGTAAACTTGCTACAAGATTGTTATGATTGGGCTTAGAGCTGAAGATTAAACGTTCAGTCAAGTTGGTTTATTTATAAGTTATTCCTGGATTTATTTAGTAACTCTTAAAATTATCTAAAATGAAAATATTGGAAATGACAGGAAGCAGCTCTTTTTGGAAGCGTATTTTAATTAAACGTTATCGGGTTTGAAAACAAATAAAGAGAGATTATTCTCATAATGGATGTTGGCTTAGGTTATTTATGTGAACTCACCGCCACCATTAGGTTAGGTTAGGTTAGGTAAGGTTACACCGGTTGACCCCTCGAGTGAATCCCACATAGACTGCTTAGTCCTTAGTGGAACCGGAGGATGCGGCTGGTGTGCACTTGACGTTAGTCATTGAGCGCGTATGCTTGGCGAACGCGAATAGCTTTTGAGCTGCCCCGTCGCCTGCCTCTTCCATTGAGGTAAGCCCGGGTTTTCTTAGATTTTTCGGCGGGCAGCGACAGATGAGATACTCCAGTGTCCCTAAACTTCCTGCATTAGCCTTGTAGTTCGCTGTCTTAGTCTTCGAGGACTGCAGAACCGCGCCACAATTCGGCGTCGCGTGCTGTTGTTGTTGTTCTTGTAGATGTACAACTATCCTGACCTGTTCCAACCAGTACAAAGGTGTGACGCCAGGAAACACGCATAGAGGTATTATTCTCTCCGTGTCCGCCGTTGGTAAAGTAACTGCTTCCACTGTCGTTTGGGCCGACTTCCCAGCTCGAGTTGTTTCCTTAGTGGTCTGTAGTGCCTGGGGTTTGTGTGCATTTTGTTCTTGGGAACCATCCCATAGCACTTTTTGGCTGCTGCCAGGCACCTCTGGCCATGACTCCAACGTATCAGCAACATACCAAACTTGGAAATCCTGATACTGCTGTGCTGTTGCCTCAGCTGGCCCAGGCGTCGAATGAGGACAAGTGCCTGACTCTGCTGCTTTTGCTAGTATACAGACCATTGCCCAGCCGGCACCCTCTTGGAGGGTTCAGCCAAAAGATTTTCGCCACCATTATATTCATTCAAAAGTCGGGGGGGCTTGGAAGTCCTCAATTTTTAATAAGAATTCTTCGTGATGCTTGCATTTTAAAAGAAGCCGTCATTTCCATTTAAAAGATGTTTTGGTTCTCAAACGCATCAAATCTCGATTGGTACCACACACTGCAAGGATTCTATGAAACTTTATCGGCAAACGCAATCCGTATCGTTTTATAAATTCCATGTTCCTCTGATTTGGCTATTCCTTTAACTCAAAATATCACTGCGGGAAACCGTTTTAAGTAGATTCTTTCTTTCTTCTGCTATCCTTGAAGCACACTGAAGCATAAGGCCACGGAGTAGGTTAAAAAAATTTCACATGAATAAATGCACGCTATGAAGGACATCCCGACCAGTGACTTTTTAGCATGGTTAAAGCTTGGAAAAAAACATTGGTATACGTGCATTGCGTCCAGAGAGAATTACTCTAAAGACGACGAAAAACATTTGATTGAAAAAAATTAATATTAATATTCTCATGAGCAAACACCACGAATTCGATATTTTGCCAAGTTGGTGGGATATATTAAAACGATGCCCAGTTGCTACCCTAAAAAAATATGTGCTAGGATCTGATGGCGGGTTCAAAAGAGCTAGTCGTGCGTTTATAAGAAGTGGTACACAGCGGTCTGAATCTCAAATTCAGTTGATTAATATATTAATCCGTCGGTGCGGTCTTCAAAAAAAAAAGGGGTTATGTCTGGTTGAAGTGGAAAGGTTTTCGAGGTCATATGAGGCTCTCCTGAAACTGCTTGCAGAATTTCAGAATTAGCCAACCTAACGTACCAATTAGATGAAGATCGAAAAAGTAATGCTAAAAGTAGTACCAAAAAGTAGTAGCAATTAATTAATTTTCATTACTTTATTGAACTAATCGCAACAAGTCGTTGGCAGTTCTCGAAGTAGCAACTTTGTGTGCTAACGTGATTTCCACGCCTACTTGAAGGCGTGACAAAATCTGTGGAAACAATCATATGAAATCCCTAACTTATTAGCAATCAGATGGAAGTTTGTGCGTCGGTCAAAGTTAAGATGCCGTATTTTCATCAATCCTTTAAGATGATGGATGACGTGCTATCATCCCTCCCGGTATAGATTTTGCAACTTGAATATTATTGTGCGGCTAATGGCGGCATCTTCGCGTATTCTCCTACTTTTACTGGCGTAGCGCTGATTCAGATTTTTCATGAAATCGACGTAAATTTCCTCCGTTGGACCGCAGGCGA
This sequence comes from Chymomyza amoena, assembly GCA_037043745.1. Lineage (NCBI taxonomy): Eukaryota > Metazoa > Arthropoda > Insecta > Diptera > Drosophilidae > Chymomyza > Chymomyza amoena. The sequence goes on along the minus strand of JBAMAX010004328.1, from coordinate 158,369 downwards.
CTAGAAAACTGCTTCGCCCGCCCATCGCAACTTTTTGATCCTACCCTGTATTATATTGTTTAGGTCGTTTGACCGCTTTAGAGAATTTGCCGACAAGGAAGAAATTTGTGGGCCACTCCAGAAGTGTTGGGAAAGAAACTTAAAAATGGAAGACTGTGCACTAAAAGTTTGTGGGAATTTTCAAGAATGCTACATAGCGCATCTTGTATATAGATCTTATATGTATGTATATTAAATTCTCGTGCTATAATGTTAATTACCATACTCCTCCGAAACGGCTGAACCGATTCTTATGAAATTTTGTATGCCTATTGTGTAGGTCTGAGAATCGGTCAACATCTATTTTTCATACTCCTAAGTGATAAGGGTTGTCCATCCCTAACGTTTTTTTTTTTAAATTTTATTCATACTCCTACGAAACGGCTAGACCGATTCCCATGATATTTTGTGTGCCTAACATTTACATTTACTAACACTGGAACTCTTCTCGTTTACTATCTGACAGTTTTTAAGAGGAGTTCTGGAGGTATGGCGGATATAATTTCAAAATTTTTTTTTTCGACTTATGTACGGAGTTCCCAAAATCAAAATGATGCGACAAATTTGAAAAGCTTGTTAATAATGCATTTCTCCTGTAGCCTTTAGCTTTTACAGTCTTGCAGAGCTTAAGAGGCTGTATTCAAATCTTTTTTAGGCTGTATTCAAATCTTTTTTACAAGTGAAAATTTAGGGTCGGTTTGCTACAAGTTCTTCAATCCTTTGTAAAAATATAACTTTGATGCTGTGGATCGCTTAACATTTAGATAATGTAAACGATTTTCAACTATTTACAAAAGTTAAGGGGGCGGATAGACCTTAACTTACTTGGGTATATAAGGTAGAATGTGGCTATTACTTGTGGAGAGGACTTCTTTGAAGCAGAGAAGCTTGACGTCACGCTGAAAGCCATCTAATAGACAGTTTTTGTTAAGGAGAAATTATGCGAATATTCTTATTCAACTTGAGATTAGCTCCAATGGCAGAGTTCGTTGCCAGTTAAGATATATCTTTCCTAAGTTTTTTTCGATTGCTGCTTTTAAGATTTAAAGAGCACAATATTTTATGTACGGCTCTATAAATTTAAGATATTTTTTAAACTTTTTAATGTTTTTATACCCTGTACCGTATGGTACCAAGGGTATACTAAGTTTGTGCAAGCCGAAAATGTATGTAACATATAGAAGGAGACGTCGGAGTCACCCCAAAGTTACCTAAAATATGATCAGGGTGAATAGAGAAGTCGATATACCCATGTCCGTCTGTCCGTGTGAACGCCTGGATCTCAGAGATGGTAAGAGCTAGAGTTACCAAACTTTCACATTAGATCCCATATTATTCCATAGGAGGCAAGTTTATTTTATTTTTTTGATATCGGGGTTAAATTATATAGCTCCCATGGGGGTGTTTGAGACGAGAGACACCCCAAAGTTACCTAAAATATGATCAGGGTGAATAGAGAAGTCGATATACCCATGTCCGTCTGTCCGTGTGAACGCCTAGATCTCAGAGATGGTAAGAGCTAGAGTTACCAAACTTTCACATTAGATCCCATATTATTCCATAGGAGGCAAGTTTATTTTATTTTTTTGATATCGAGGATAAATTATATAGCTCCCATGGGGGTGTTTGAGATGAACTCGACAAAAAAAAAGCGTTTTAGATGAATAATTCGTTTGTTTATGAAGATATCGTAACCAAATTTGGTATTCGAAAGTTTTTTATAGTTCCCAATCACGGTACCAAATTTGATCGAAATCGGTTGACTATAACATATAGCTCCCATAGGACCGATCGGCCAAAATAACTTTTTGAAAAAAAATTCGCTATATATCTTTTTTTAATAAAGATATCGTAACCAGATTTGGCGTTTGGAAATGTTTTAGAGCATTTATTATTTTAAGCAATGTGCCAAATTTGAACAAAGTCGGTTGACTGTATCATATAGCTCCCATAGGGCCGATCTTCAAAAAATCGATTTTTAACAAAATTTGTTGTGTTTCGTTTGTTTGTCAATATATTGGGACCAAATTTGACATTCGTGAGTATTTTATAGTTCTAAGCACTGTACCAAATTTAATCCAAATCGTTTGACTAGATCATATAGCTCCCATAGGACCAATCGGTCCAAAAACACATTTTTATACAAAATTCGATGTGTTTTGTTTGTTTGTATAGATATTTGAAATAAATTTGGCATTCATATCTTTTTTAAGGTATTTAAGCACTGTGTCAAATTTTATTGAAATCGGTTGACTATATCATATAGCTCCCATAGGAACGATCGGTCAAAAAAAAAATTTTGCTTAAAAATTCTTCTGTTTTTGGTTTTTTGTGAAGAAATCGGACTTTATTACAAGCTAGTGGTATCCTAAAGTCGTCCGCGCCCGACTTTACGTCCGCCATTTTTTATCTCTTTATTTGACTGAATTATCATAAGTGCTTAAAACTAAAATATAACTTAATATAAACGACTTAGTTGCGCTCGCGTTAATCATCTAAATTATTATGGCTGTTATGGAGCGTAAACAAACAGTTTCCATATTAAAATGAAATTTATCATAGCACTGGATGGTCTTACCCATAAATCTTGTGCATCTTTTAATATTTTCAAATAAGTAGCCAAAAAAGAATCTTTCTAAAGTCTATTATTATGAATAAAAGTTATTTATGAATAAACTTTAAACCAAAAACAGTCAAAACGTTTATTTATGCGATAGACAAGTTTGTTGTAGTTTTTTTTTTGTTAACGTTTTGTTTGTTGTTGTAATTATATATGGCTGTTTGATGTATCTTCAGGTTTTCACTTTTTAAGCGCCACAAACAATCTTAAAGATGTGATGTGGTTTGTTGCGCTTACTTTAAGCATTAATTGATTGAGTTGGTTTTTATGTTGCTGTTGTGTAACTTGGACACGGGGTCGGCGCTTAGGAGGAGGTTTTCTAAAGACCAGTTTTTCATACATTTTTTTTTCTTTCTTTTTGTTTCAAAAGCATTATTAAACACGCCAAAATGAAAGTGTGAATACTGCATACTGTGTGTGTGTGTGTGTATCTATGTATCTAACTTGTATATCATCTTTTTTTTTTGTATTACTTTCTTTGCCTTTTGCCATAAAGTGAGGGGTAGCAGCAAAATAATGAGTCAGTGCACTTAGTAATTAAAATTTGTGACTAATACTTGACTTAGCGTTCCATAGATAAGATCTTTGTAATACATTTTTTCTATTCTACTCATGCAAAGATTCTTTGGAACCTTAAATCTTGATAAGAGCCAGCAAACAAGCCTGTAGTGCTGGAAAAGCATTTATTGTGCTGTGCATAATAAAATTTATCAAAGATGACCTAAATTTGTGACTTGCAAAGTTAGAGATTTCTGTGGCATGTTAAGAATTTTGCTTTTGAGAAACAGAAACCATATGCGATCTATCTTTTTTTTTTTAATGTCTCAACATAGTTGCCTGTTAGGTCGAAAAAGCATTTTTCAGCCTTGTTCAATGTTTCGATACACTTAATAAAAAGATAAAAATTAAATTCTAGCTATTATTAGGACACTTAAGAACAACAAAGCTCCTGGGAGCAATAATGTTCATGCTGAGTTTTTAAAGTGTGATCCTGATACAACAGCGAACACCTGCTTACCTATCTTACAGGAGATATGGAGAACCGAAATACTGCCGAGAAGCTGGAACGTAGAGATTCTTGTTAAGATTCTTAAGAAAGGTGAAGCTTCAGATTGTAATATTTATAGAAGGATAACTCTTCTTTCGGTTCCGAGCAAAATTTTAACGTCGCTGATAATGAATCGTATCTTTCTTGCTGTGGAAGGCAGGCTCCGGGAAAACTAATTTGGTTTTCGACAAATACAGTTCGCACCATCTTTGAGCAATGCAACGAGCTTCAATGCTCAATCTACGCAGACTTCGTTGATTTTAAGAAAGCGTTTGATAGCTTGAAACGCCCTTTTCAATGGAGTGGAGCACTTTACGTAACCGAGGCAGATTATCAAAATGATCAAAGCCACATACAATAACTTCACATGTCGTGTCAGTCATTCTGGTCTACTTTCTGATCCATTTTAGATTAAAACTGGAGTTAGCCAAGGATGGGTGCTATCGCCTTTACGCATCGTGTTGGCTTTAGACCGAGGTACTTCGATTTTAACTCACGTGGCGCAAAGGCATACAATGGAGCCCGTTTAATCAGTTCGAAGATCTTGAATACGCAGACTATCTATGCTTATTATGCATGCTCCGATCTCCAAGGCAATCTTGAAAAAAATCAACATCTGCTCGCGTAAAGTTGGATTCGAAATCAATAGTTCAAAAACAAAAATCATGTGCAGCGGATACGCCGGGACTAAGGATCCCAATATTACACTACAGAATAAAAGGCTGGATAGCGTTCGATCCTTTGTGTATCTGGGCAGCGTAGTTACCAACAGAAGTGGTGCGGACGAAGACATCAAATCACGCATTTGCAAAGCGAGATCTGCTTTTGCACAATTGTGACCCATATGGAAACCTAATCAACTTTCCACCAAAACGAAACTTCGGAAAAACGAACAACATCGCCCGACAATCTCTACGCTGGAACCCACAAGGCTTAAGACGTCCCGGAGCACCAGCTAGGACATGGAGGCGTACAATCGTCAATGTCATTGCGCATAACAAAGTTAGATTTAAGTTGATTGTTGAGGCTCTATGCTCCACTTAGGGGTCCAGGATTAGTAGTAGTAGTAATAAAAATAATAAGTAACAAGCATTAATCTCCAACTTTATCTCTTCGTTGTTTCAAAATCTTTAAATCTTTTTTTAAGTTTGTATAAAGAATATAATCTGAGGATGCTAAATCTGGCAAGAATAAGGTTGCCCCAGGAAATTATTCGAATTTAGATTTATGGATTTGGAAAATTTGCTATAGAAAATGTTTTAATTGAGGCATTGACATTCTTTTTTTTTTGCCAAATGTTCCTGAACGCTGTAATAGGTTAGGTTAGGTAAGGGCAGCTCTGGCTTGAAGCACACTTAGGCCCGTTGTGATACCGCAGATCTCTCTAAAGCCCTTCTCCTGAGATAGTCCCGCTAGCGCGTTCCCATCCCGTGGGATGAAGATAGAAGCTAGCTCAGCTGGGTTATGAAGAAAGTAAATACTCAGATGCTTATTCCTACGTCTACTAAGAGCCTTACAGGGACATAAAAAGTGCTCTACTGATTCAACTTTTTCTTCGTCTTGATCGCATGTGTTCCGACAAGCCAGTGCCCATTGATCGCTCTGACAACTGCCAAACACTGCAACCGTTTGTTAGTAAGCCTCATTTCGTTGCCTGTAATATTTTGGTGTCCGGCATCCAAATCAGGCTAATAACAAACTGCTGTGCCATCTTGTTGACAGTCATCGAGTTGGAGGATAGTGCTCAAAGTGACTTTATGGCTACCTGGCTATCCGAAAATATGTTTACCGCACTGGTTTCCAGGCCAACGTTGCGCAAGCGGATGAAAGATTCGTTAATGGCAAGGATCTCTGCTTGAAAAACACTGCAGTGGGCCCAAAGTCGGAAAGACTGCCGAATATTTAGTTCCTTAGAGTAGACTCAAAATTTGAATCCACAGGCACAGACGCAAGAACTAAAGCCGCTTGACCACCAGAAGCGTCGTATGTTCGTGAATTGGGCTGAGCAACAACCTGAAAATGATCCGGATTTGCATCGAAATATCATCTTCAGCGATAAGGCTATTGGTCAGGTAGCAATCCACACGTACTCCATGAGTCACCATTGCATCCCGAAAAAATACGGTTTGGCCGTACTTCTTCCGTAATGATCAAGACCGGCACGTTACTGTGAATGGGAATCGCTACCGCTCAATGATAACCGTCGAAAATTGGGTTCAGCGTCTGGACTTCTAGAAGCGTGCCCGTGGTGGCCATGCAAAAGAAATCGAGTTCCATACATAATGACATCGAATGTACTTTCACAGGAATAAAGCATTTCATTGATATCCAAAACCGTTTTTGATTTATTTAAAAAAACTTTTGTAGCGCTCTTTTTGAAAAAGCCTTTACATCGGTATTTCTGCTTATACCCAAACGATCCACTTACAATATTAACGTTGAAAATATCTGATTTTTGAAAGTTTTAAGACTATATTTTGTATTTTATATTATGTTACTGATACCAATCAATTTTTTTTTTATGAAATCTTTCAGATTGTTTGCATCACTGCCCAAATATACGCAACATCTTTTAGTTTTACTCTTTGGCACATTCCGGGTAATTGCCAGCAATGCCGCACATGCCTGCACTGGTATGACCAGTGAGGCACTGGGGGTCAGTGTGGCACCCAGTTTCTTTCAGTCGTGCGTGAGTGATGGCAAAACTGCACGCATGGAGGATGTGCTAAAGTTTAAGGTGAGTTGATAATATAGCGAATCCATATGAATTGATTTTAAAGTATTTTCGATTTTGGTTTTCAGCTGTCCACAAAGATAATGCAACATATTATTGATAAATTTGCTACAAATGATATTTTTGGTCGTGATAATTATGAATATTATGCGCGTGTCACGGGTCGCATACTCAAAGTGCAAGATGAATGGATATGCAGTTTTCAATATCCGCCACCGCCACGCGGAAAACTCGCACAACAGAAATATGCATGTAAGTTTTTTAAAAGAAATATAATTTTGATTTTAATAGAGTAAAAATCGGGGCGTATCTATTTTGTTGCAAATCGAATACTGCCTAGACTCAAATCTATTTTGTTATTCTTTTTAGAAATTGCAAAACGTTCAGAAACGTGTTTTTTTTTTTTAAGAATTAATTTTTCGTGGGAGTGCTAGAATTACAATTTTAATAATAATTTTTTTTATGATTTTTTGCCACTTAAAATACAAACTAGTGACTTTTCTTATTCAGAATCAGAATGTTTTTATATATTTTTATCTATTTTCGCACAATAATTGGTCTTTGTGCAATGGCAAAGCAAATATTTTATTTAAACGATGAGCAAATAAGCTTTGCTCACTATTTATCAGGTCTTTTGTAGACAATCTTTTGCAGCAAATATTTGTCATATTGAGATGCCGTGAGCAAACACCTTTGCTCACTATTTATCAGGTGTTTTTCAGTGAATCTTTTGGAGGAAATATTTTTCATAGAGATGCCGTGAGCAAACACCTTTGCCCTGTATAATGAGCAAATAAAATTGGTTCACTATTTATCAAGTGATTGTCAAAGATTATGTGGAGAAAATATCGTTACAGTGTGATTCAGTGAGCAAATATGATTTGCCAAATAATTTCTTCAACAAAGTGAGCCAATATTTGCCAGCTTAAAAAGCATAACAATTAGAAAATAGATATAAAAATTGGCAAAAACATATAAATTAAAACAGAATCATGAGAATCGGTCCAGCCGTTTTGGAGGAGTATGGTAACTAACATTGTGACACGAGAATTTTATATATAAGAAGAAACTTATGTTTTACGTGTTGCGGGTGTTCTCACGAACGCGTCGATGAATTACAAATCTGATTTTTGCGTGTGTTAGAGGTTGTCAATACGAAGGTTTTAAGCCTATTGCGATGTTTCTGTGAATTGATTCGTGAGATATACGCATTTTTGTGAATATTGGTTTTTGTGTGAACATACTCCTCCGAAACGGCTAGACCGATTCTCATGAAATTTTGTGTGCTTATTGGGTGGGTCTGAGAATCGGCCAACATCTATTTTTTATACCCAGGGTAGCCACTCCTAAATTTTTTATTTTAATTTTTACCAAATTGGCTGTACCGATTCTCATCAAATTGTGTGTGCCTATTGGGTAGGTCTTGAGAATCGGCCAACATATATTTTTCATACCCCTAAGAGAGAAGGGTTGCCACCACTAACATTTTTATTTATTTTTTTTTTTTTTGTGTGGCATTGTCAAATTAACTAATGTTAATGTTTTACGTGTTACGGGTGTTCTCATGAACGCGTTGAAGAATTTCAAATATGATTTTTGCGTGTGTTAGAAGTTGTCAACACGGAGGTTTTAAGGCTATTGCGATGTGTATTGGTTCGTGAGATATACGCATTTTTATGAATATCGTGAATATAGCATAGTAGAAAAGAGAAAATTGTTCAACACCGGGTATTGGACATTAAGTGCAGACAGAAGCGTAGTCGCAGAGGGTTTGAAATGTAATTTCTGTGGAGCATAAATTTATTAGAAATACGAGATGTCTTAAGAATACTTAAGTTCGTTCATACGCCTTTTTAGAGAGTCATGAAAGTGAACTAATCCAAAAATCTTATGATTGAACTAACTAGAGAATCTTACAATGCTTATACACTTTAAGAGTATTTAAAAAGTTTGGGTTTGGACGAGCTCTGCAGTGCTCACTAGTAATTATATAAATATTGATATAAGACTTGTAATATAATCTACTCTAAATCATGCTCTTTCCATATTTCAGTGCAACATTCTTTGGAGGCCGAAAAGACCTGGCTGCAGTGTCAATGCGAGCGTTGGGGCTTGCGTAAGTACCAAAAAATTGATATCTAATATCTCTAGTTTAGTTTTAAATTGATGCACTGTTTGTCTATGAGTCTATGTCTCTCACTTTCTTACATTTATAAAATCACTCTATCTTTATCATTTTCTGTGTGGCACTTTGGGGGATTGCTATATATCTATGTTTAGTTTTACCAGACTATTGCTTTTGCTATGTAACATAAACTACTATCTATGTACTATCTACTGTCTTCTGGGGTTTCTGCTTTATGGCTTATAGCCACACTCCTACACACCACCAACCATCACCGACCACACATCTATCTGTTGCTTTTGCCATATCCATGCACCGCTTTGTGGTTTCATTTTCACAATTTAAACGAAAGAATATTTTTAATATCTGTAAATTTCATTGTCATTGTTATATGTCTTCTATATTCAACAACAAACTATAACTTATGTTAAAAACAAAAACAAAAACACAAAAAAACATCGCAAACGATGTGTAACACAGTCGCCCAGGAGGAGTCACGTTCCACGCCAGCCTTGTTGACCAGCTCTAGCTCCGCGCTGGAGAATAGCGTGCTCTCACTTGGCGTCTCACCGGAACACTCATTTATCGAGTCGTGTGCACGTCTATCGGTGTCTCTGGAGGGTCCTGGCATATTTGCCATGACCTCATCGCCGCTGCCGAAGCGCGGTGCCAGCTCTGCTGCTGCCAGCCATGGCACTGGCAATGGCAATGGCACAGACTACGACTATGATGACTATGCCGACAATGATAGCGATGACAACGATGAGATCGATGGCACACACAATGACTTTGCTGCCAGCTTGGAGCTAAGCAATATACAAGCACCGGAGGAAACTCAGCCTACGGAGCAACAAATGCGTCAACAACAACACATGATGAAATCCAGCTACAAGGCACGCCAACAACAATACATTGCCAATGCCAATGACGACGACGATGACGATGATGAAGAGGATGAGCTGACCATTGTTAAGCGTCGTTATCGTCAGAACAAAAAGAAGGCAGTGCCGACCAGTGGCGCACAAATGCGTGGCCAGCATCAGCGACGTCTGCGTACGGGCACCAAGAGTCTGGATGGCAGTGGCGAGCGTCGTGCCAGTGCTGCCAGTAATACGGCGGCTGCTGCGGCAGCTGTGGCCGCAGTTGTGGGTGTTGCCGGTGTTGCCACAAAACAGCGCACCTGCAGTCGCTGCAATCGCGGCATACGTCACTCGTCATCTTGCTCCTCCAATTCGGCTGGTGCAGTGGGCGTGGCTGCCGCAAATGGCAATGGAGCAGGAGCCACAGGCGGCGGCAATGGCGGCATGACCATGGAGGAGCTACGTGCCGTCAATCGTTATGCGGAGAGTACCAAGAGTCTGTCATATTTGCCACAGGTGAGGGATGATTTCTTGCTCGCTTCAAGAATCTCAGTGTGAACAATATAAATATATTGCAAAGATAAAAAAAAAATAATGCTTACTTCGGTCGAACCGAGGATAATATGCTCTTCATGCAGCAAGGTATTCCAAAGAGAAGTGGGAATTAAAAGAATTAAATAGATATATCGATCTTTGCTCAGCTGGACGATAAGGGAGCTACCTTTTGATTTATTTTCGATGAAAAAGCGACATCATTATTGATACTTTTAGGGATGAGCCGATGCTGGCAGAGCCGACTTTAAAGCACTCTATTTCTTATCAGACTTTCGTCACTATTTTTCGTATTTTAAAATTTTCGATTTACACCAAGTAAGACTGGCTCAAAATGTTAAAGAACATTCGAGTTTTTGAAATAAGTTTTCAATTTTCGAAATAAGAGTACTCTTTTTTTTTTGTATAAGCATAAAACTTCGTGAATAGATTCACTAGGAATTTATAAAATTTTAAATTTCTTAAGACAAGCTTCTATTTTTCAAAATAGATTTAACTTTCGGAATAAGCATTCAGTTTCGTGAATAAGTTCACCATCTTTTAAACATATTTTCAATTTTCGAAGATTCACTCGAAATGTAAAAAAATGTTGAATTTTGTAGACAAGCTTCTATTTTACACAATTTAATTTAAATTTCGGATTAAGCATTCAGTTTCGTGAATAAGTTCATCATCTTTAAAACATATTTTCAATTTTCCAAGATTCACTCGAAATGTAAAAAGAATAAGAATTTTGTAGCCAAGTTTCTATTTTTCAAAATAAATTTAACTTCCGCGCTAATTGTTGGCATAAATTTAACTTTCGGAATAAGCATCCAGTTTAGGGAATAAGTTTACCATCTTTAAAACATATTTTCAATTTTCGAAGATTCACTCGAAATGTAAAAAAATTTTGAATTTTGTAGCCAAGTTTCTATTTTAATTTAATTTAACTTTCGGAATAAGCATTCAGTTTCGTGAATAAGTTCACCATTTCTAAAACATATTTTCAATTTTTGAAGATTCAAGATTGAGTTTTCAATTTTCGAAATAAGAGTACTCTTTTTTTTGTATGAGCATAAAATTTCGTGAATAGATTCACTAGAAATTTATAAAATTTTAAATTTCTTAAGACAGGCTTCTATTTTTCAAAATAGATTTAACTTTCGGAATAAGCATTCAGTTTCGTGAATAAGTTCACCATCTTTAAAACATATTTTCAATTTTCGAAGATTCAAGATTGAGTTTTCAATTTTCGAAATAAGAGTACTCTTTTTTTTCGTGAATAGATTCACTAGAAATTTATAAAACTTTAAATTTCTTAAGACAAGCCCCTATTTTTTAAAATAGATTTAACTTTCGGAATAAGCATTCAGTTTCGTAAGTAAGTTCACCATCTTTAAAACATATTTTCAAATTTCGAAGATTCACTCGAAATGTAAAAAATCATTTGAATTTTGTAGCTACGCTAAGCTTCTATTTTTTAAAATAAATTTAACTTTCGGACTAAGTTTTCAATTGTTGGCATAAATTTAACTTTCGGAATAAGCATTCAATTTTGTGAATAAGTTCAAAATCTTCAAAATATATTTTCAACTTTGGGAGATACACTTAAAACCTAAACAAAATTCAGAATTTTATAACGAGCTTCATTTTCAAAATAGGTTTAATTTTCGAAAACTTGTATACTCGGCATAATTATTCGAAATTTATTTTTAATATTCGTAAATTCTGTTAAAAGGTCGAAAAATATTGCGAAATTTTGAGACAAGCTTCTTACAACCTAAACAAAATTTAAAATTTTTTTTTTTTACTCGGCGTAAATATTCGAAATTTATTTTTAATTTTCGAAAATATAGCGAAATATTGAGAAAAGCTTCTTAAAACCTAAACAAAATATAGAATTTTTTAAACAAGCTTCTTTTTCAAAATAGGTTTTATTTTCGAAAACTTCTATACTCGGCATAAATATTCGAAATTTATTTGTAATATTCGTAAATTCTGTTAAAAGGTCGAAAAATATTGCAAAATTTTGAGACAAGCTTCTTACAACCTAAACAAAATTTAAAATTTTTTAAGCAAGCTTCATTTACAAAATAGGTTTAATTTTCGAAAACTTCTAAGCTCGGCGTAAATATTCGAAATTTATTTTTAATTTTCGGAAATATTGCGAAATATTGAGAAAAGCTTCTTAAAACCTAAACAAAATATAGAATTTTTTAAACAAGCTTCATTTTCAAAATAGGTTTAATTTTCGAAAACTTGTATACTCGGCATAAATATTCGAAATTTATTTTTAATATTCGTAAATTCTGTTAAAAGGTCGAAAAATATTGCGAAATTTTGAGACAAGCTTTCATTTTGCAAAATAAATTTTCCAACTAAATTTTTAATTAAAGTTCGTAAATAGTTTCCGAATCTTCAAAATATATTTTCAATTTTGGGAGATTGACTTAAAACCTAAACTAAATTAAGAATTTTTTAAGCAAGCTTTATTTTTAAAATAAGTTTAATTTTCGAAAACTTCTATACTCGGCATATTCGAAATTTATTTTAAAGTTTCGTAAGTTGAAAAATATTGCGAAATTTTGAGACTTCCATTTTGGAAAATAAATATTCTGTTTAAATTTCGTAAATAGTTCCCGAATTTTCAAAATATATTTTTAACTTTGGGAGATAGACTTAAAACCTTAATAAAATTAAGAATTTTTAAACAAGCTTTATTTTCAAAATAGGTTTAATTTTTGAAAATTTTTACACTCGGCATAAATATTCGAAATTTATTTTTATTTTAAAAAATATTGCGAAATATTGAGACAAGCTTCCATTTTGCAAAATAAATTTTCAGACTAAATTTTCAATTAATTTTTGTAAATAGTTTCCGAATCTTTGAAATATATTTTTAATTTTCAAGATAGAAACTTTTGCCACACGAAAATAGTTTTCGAAATAAATTGATGCCAAAAAAATGCGCTTAAATATTTTTAAATAATTTTATATTTTTCAATATTCAAATTTATATTTCTCCCAATATATCGATATAATGAAAAAATCTTAAGGAGCGCCTTCAAAATTAATTTATTTTAATTTATATTGTGGAAAGCACTACGTGAAGAGCATAATTATTTAAATTCGAATTTTAAGATTTTGTGTTTCCTTTTTGCAGGTTTGAGCAAAAAGCAAAACCGAAAACAAAAAGAATATGAAAAAAAATTCCATTTAGTTTTAAATATTTTTCATTTTGATGAATTTTACTTGTTAAACTTTTTGATTTGTATTTATTTAACGCTGTTTAATTTTATTTTATATTTGTTAACTAATTAATTTTTATGTTTTTTTTTTTGTTTGAAATTATTATTTACATTTTTGATTTTTTTTTACTTATTTTGCAGTGGGGTGTGCCACGCCTCTGCACTATTTCGCACTCACACTCTTTTTGACTTTTCTTTAGCTTAAAAAAAAAAGGATACGAAATTTGTTTTTCCAAATTTTAATCGTTTGCCTCTAGTTATGTACGTTGAATTTAATTTTCTTCTAACTAAAGCTGCGCCTACAAACACAACAACAACAACTACAACTACTCACAAACACACACACACACACACACACAAACTCACAAGCAAACCAACAAAAAAAGAATCTTAAATATAAGTCTAACTTATAAGTAAAGCACAACCCAACTATGCTCCAAAAATCTTTTTTAAAAAAAGTACAAAATAAAACTTTATAATAATTTTACTTATATATATGTCACAGACCCCCCCCAGCCACAAAATTTTTTACATTGTACAAACACAAAGCAATGTTTACACGAATTTTTTTTGTTTTTTACTTAAACGTTTTTGTTTTTTTTTTTAATATATATTTTTGTAGCAACTAAACTAAAAATTGGCGTTGCATTTAATTTTAAAATTTAACTAAATTTAACATATAAAAATACCAATTTGTTAATTTTCAAAAATATTTCATACATACATACATACATACATAACTATACATATTGAACACATCAACAATTATAAATACACAACATCCAAAGACATTAAAAAATAAAATAATTAAACATAAAAAAAAATAAAATTGCGTTCACTTTTTGTTTGGGCTTAAAAACTTACAGCCCAAAAAAAATAAAAATAAACAATTGAAAATTGGTATTAGGTTTAAAATAAAAAAAATATTATAATTGTAAATAAATATTAAAATAAATTATATTTTAATTACATACAAAGGGGTTAGGCATGAGCTTTTTAAGCACAAGTTACATATGCGATTGTGTTAAGATTTGCAATTGATGAACTTCAAAATTAATCGATAACTTTTAAAACAAATCTTGGACCAACGAGTTTAAAACCAGCGAGTAAACGCTAACGGCTGTTGTTTCTACTCTCTATTTTATACTCGTTGTCTTGGACATAGTAATATTATCGATAGTGCCTCGTTTCTTTGGCAGCAATAAATAATAGACTAAAAAGCACATTACTATAGATACGTCCGATTTTTTATGTACTTAGATTTCATTATGTTCTTCTCTTGAGCTTTTTTTTTTATATTCTCTATTTTTAGCGTTGAAGAGTTTCAAATGAACAGGAAAATTTATAAAAATTACGAGAGTTTGCTTTGAAGTATAAAAAAATGATTTCTAAAAAAAATAGAACTTTGCTTAAAGTTAAAAAATTTCTAGAAAATTACGAAAAAGTTTGTTTTGAAGCATAAAAAAATATTTATTTATAAAAAAAACAGAACTTTGCTTAAAGTTAAAAAATTTCTAGAAAATTATAAAAATTACGAAAAAGTTGGTTTGAAGCATAACAAAAAATTATTTCTAAAAAAAACAGAACTTTGCTTAAAGTAAAAAAATATCTAGAAAATTACGAAAAAGTTTGTTTCGAAGCATAAAAAAAATATTTATTTATAAAAAAACAGAACTTTGCTTAAGGGCACACCTAGTGTGACAACCTAAAAAAGGCCATTTTGGGAATAAAAAAAAAAACTAGTGAATCCATCTATTTAAAATTTTGAGGGTATATTTATACATGTTTTGAGAATACGACAGTGAAATATTTGAAATAAAATATTAACATATTTTCGAAATGACCGCGATCTTAGGTATATACCAACTATTTATTGGGTTGTCCAAAAAGTAATTGCGGATTTTTTACAAGATAGTAAATGCATTTTCAATAAAACTTAGAATGAACTTTAATCAAATATATAATTTCCATTTTGTTGCGGATAGAACCTTTTGCTCATCTTCCTGGCAAATTTTGTGTACCATGCTCATAGAACTTCTGGCCTTTATCTGCAAAAAACTGAACGCAAGTGCGATTTTACAGCCTCGAATCATTGCCGAAAGCTTTACCACTTTAAGCAGTTCTGCAAAGATCGAAATAAATGGTAGTCTGATGCCGTGCAAGGTTAGGGCGATCTCGGTGGATGCATCAATATCCCCCCAGTCCCGATACCGCATCGTCCTGGGCAGCTTTTGACGCAAGAAGTTCATCGATTGATTTCGCGTGTGTGTACATGTCGCGATCGTCTTGTTGAAACCAAACAGCCTTTAATTGACCTTTTTCACGCATTTCTCGGTAATAACAGAGTGTGCCAATTCATCCAGTCGATACCGATACACCATTGACAGTTTCTTCAACTCTGGAAGATAGAACGGACCGATGATGGTTTTTGAGCAGTCACCAGCCCAGACAGATCACTTTCTGATCATGCAGTGGAGTTTGATGGATAGTATGAGTAATTTGATCTGGTTCCCCCAAATGCGGACCAGTTCTTGTTTGATTTACAGTGCCAGATAGCGTGAAATGGGCCTTCATCATGTCATTATAAATTCGCTACCAAAAATCGGGCTCCGATTCACTCACGTTGAATAACGTTATTGGCGTAATCCACGCGTCGCGGATTGTCTGTTTCCAATAATCTTGGGGTTAACATGCACTTTATATGTAAAACATATCCAGATCATCTTTCAGAATGCTCCTCAAAGTAGATTCCACTGATGTTTAGTTGCTGAGACCGGCGGCGGTACGAGACAGACAGGATTCTCTGCAACACTCCGTTTGAACAGCTTCAATATTTTCATTATGATCGTCGAGGACGTGGTTGCATTTGAATAGTGCGACGGTCAACGACTACAGACCCGTGACTTCTCGAAAATTTGAAGCTATAGCGACGCAATAGTGTCACTTTGTGTTGCAACAACTGAACGATTACTATTTAATGAATCAATGTCACTATTTCCGCGCGTTCTTTGAGGCGTAAATCGATTCATGGTTAAAATTGTAATGCAAATAAACCTTTCCAAAATGTGTTCGACGACGTCAATCGGTTGAAATCACGTCTAAAGTTATTCAATATTTCCAACGACCACATTCAAATGGCACACCCTGTATAAAAACAGTAATCAATTGAAAATCACTAAACTGATTGTATTTCTTAGTGCAGACGCGGCACATAAAAAAGCACCTTATATAAATTTTTTTTTAATTCGAATAAAAAAAAAATGCTGGATGTTCCATCTCAAGCCCAGAGATTTTTTTGCAAGATGTCATCAGCAGATTGTAACGGACTAATCACGAGCGTCAAGGAAGCTAAATCGATTCAATTCTTAATTTAAAGTTTTGTGGATTTTGTACCAATTTTGTATATCGCTTAAAAATAAAATAAATATAAGCTGAATAAAAATATATGTGTATATTTGTTTTTAGCTCAAAAATAAAAATTAAAACTTTGTTCATGTAGCCAAAATTACTAAAAAAAAAGGATACGTTTTTTTATATATAAAAAATAGTTTAAAAAAGCACATAAAAAACACAGCGCAATGTAACTTAAACCCCAACTTGAATCATTTTTTTTGTATGTAAATTATTTAATTTTATGCGTATGAAATGTTTGTTAAATCAATTCGTGTTATTTATTGTTAAGTTATTTTTATTATTGTCTAATTAAGCTTTAACCATATTGTATTTAAAAATGTAGTTCGTTTTGTTTGTTGTCTTGTCGTAGCTTATAAATTTTTTTTTTTATTTTTTAAACTAAAAACATCTCTGTATTGTTGCTATGTAGTTTTTAGACTTTATGTTAATATCATTTTTGTATGTCAATCAACTTTTTGCACTCACTGTCTTGTTATATGTTTTAAAATATTATATTTTGTTTGCATAAACACAAGTAGTTGTTAAAAATTAACAAAGTAGTTTTTAGAACTTAGTTTAAGTAAATGAAAAAAAAAAAAAGACTGAAGACAGACTAACTTGCATATTTTAATGTCATTTTGTTTAACTTAAGCAGCAGTTGCATGCCTGATCAAATCTAAAGTTTTAATTTCATTATAAATTAAAAAAAAAAATAGACATGCATATTTTTAAAATTTACATAACTATTTCATCAAGGCAAACAAAATCAAAAAAAAAAAAAGAAACGCTTGTTGGCGGTTTTTTATTTATTTTAAATTTCCATTAAATATAATTTCTCTTATATTTCATTTTGTTATTAACCTTAAACGAACATAATTGTGCCTAAAGTAACGAAATGGATGGTTAAGTTTCCAAAGCGAAATCTTCTGTTACAGAAATTTATACCCAGCTTAGAGGAATTGTAGTTTACATGAATTTGAACTCGGAAGGAATTCTTCTAAAATCTATATAAAAGCAATTTAAGGGTTGGTTTTTTAAAAATAAAGGCAAGACCGTTGATAGATTTCCAGCACACGACTTACTTATATTTTTAAAAAAAATCAAGATTTTTTCATAAGGTTTTATTTTAAAACTTAGCACTCGAAACGCTTTAAACAGGCGGCTTTCCTTGGTATTGCTTAAAATCTGTCTCTAAAATGTTTTAAGGGGGTAGACCGGTTTAGGAGGCCGAGATCTTGTTGTTTTTCGTGAATTTTTTACATAGGGAATAAATAAACAGAAAAAATTTTGCAAGCCGAAAATGTATGTAACATATAGAAGGAGACGTCGGAGACACCCCAAAGTTACCTAAAATATGATCAGGGTGAATAGAGAAGTCGATATACCCATGTCCGTCTGTCCGTCCGTCCGTGTGAACGCCTAGATCTCAGAGATGGTATTTAGATTTATTTTTTTGATATCGGGGATAAATTATATAGCTCCCATGGGGGTGTTGGAAGACGACCTCGACAAAAAAAAAGCGTTTTAGATGAATAATTAATTTGCTTATGAAGATATCGTAACCAAATTTGGTATTCGAAAGTTTTTTTTTTATAGTTCCCAATCACTGTACCAAATTTGATCGAAATCGGTTGACTATATAATATAGCTCCCATAGGACCGATCGGCCGAAATAACTTTTTTAAAGAAAAATTCGCTATATTTCGTTTTTTAATAAAGATATCCTAACCAGATTTGGCGTTTGGAAATTTTTTAGACCACTTAAGCAATGTGCCAAATTTGAACAAAATCGGTTGACTATATCATATAGCTCCCATAGGTCCGATCTTCCAAAAAATCGATTTTTTAACAAAATTTGTTGTGTTTCGTTTGTTTGTTAAGATATTGGGACCAAATTTGACATTCGTGAGTATTTTTTAGTTCCTAAGCACTGTACCAAATTTAATCCAAATCGTTTGGCTAGATCATATAGCTCCCATAGGACCAATCGGTCCAAAAACACGTTTTTTATACAAAATTCGATGTGTTTTGTTTGTTTGTAAAGATATTTGAAATAAATTTTTGGCATTCATATCTTTTTTAAGGTATTTAAGCACTGTGTCAAATTTTATTGAAATCGGTGGATTATATCATATAGCTCCCATTGGAACGATCGGCCAAAAAAAAAATTTTTACTTAAAAATTCTTCTGTTTTTGGTTTTTTGTGAAGAAATCGGATTTTATTACAAGCTAGTGGTACAGGGTATCCTAAAGTCGTCCGCGCCCGACTTTACGTCCGCCATTTTTTTCATAAGGTTTTATTTTAAAACTTAGCACTCGAAACGCTTTAAACAGGCGGCTTTCTTTGGTATTGCTTAAAATCTGTCTCTAAATTGTATTAAGGGGGTAGACCGGTTTAGTAGGCCGAGATCTTGTTGTTTTTCTTGAATTTTTTACATAGGGAATGAATAAACAGAAATTTTTTAAATTTGGGAGTATTTTATTCATGTTTTCAAGTAGACTTAAGAATGTTTTAAGTCGTTAGATCGTGCTGTCCATGAACGATTGCCATCGAAGTATTTTGCTGGTGCGCATTCCTGTAGTAGCCATTTTCATCTGTAATTATCGCAATTTTTTCGTCAGCAACACATTTCCTAAGAATATGAACCTGCTTGTGTAAAAAAAATTGAAAAACTCATTTTTTGAGGTGTTTGAAGACAATGTTATGTTTTTATACCATATTTTTTCAACTTTTTTGCATTAAAATTTAATAACAATATAAACCCAGAATTAGGTTCATCTAGATTTGAATTGAATAAAGAATGTTCACACCAAATTTCAGAAAGATTGGTCAATAACTTTTCAAGCTAAATGCCCGCAAGTTTAAAAAAGTCGTTTCGAGAAAAACGCATTTGAAACTATCGCGTGCTTCGACTCCGGATCGACGGGGGCGGCATTGGGAATAAAGCGAATTTTGCTTTCAAATTTTGACCGCATATTCTTGAGTAGTCATGCTAACAATTTATGCAAGTCGATTTTTTTATCGGTCTAAACTGGTTTTCCCTTGTAACTCTTCTTTAAAAACAATAGTGTACAGCAAAAATTTTGCAAATCGGTTGAAAACTTCTTAAATTAGAGTAAAAAATATGACCCACTCCACAAAAAACTTTTTAAAAAATGTTAATTTTAAGCAAGTTAAAGCTAAGCCTAGGTTTTTTCATTGGAAATCCTTAAATGCAAATTTTATAAATTTTTTTTTTGAAAACTTCGAGAGTTATAGACAAAAAAGCCAAAATTTTAACCCCTTTGCCTAGAAGTTGTTTCCAAAACTTTCTGTGGAAAAGTCTAGTCAAAAGAATCACTAACTAGACTAAAATATAAGAATTCTTCATACTCTTTGAAGATACTGCCATTAGAATAGGTTATTTTAGAACCGGATAGGCACAACTTTAGCATTCTGAATCCGATGAACAGAGTGAAATTTAGGAAACCATAATCGAGAATTCTCGAAGGTTGGCGTGGATTGCCCGGGTTTTAGTATAGGTTTGATCACTAAGTAGACTAAAGTATAAGAATTCTTGATACTTTTTGGGGATACCGGCCTTAGTATAGGTTATTTTAGAACCGGATAGGTCCTACGATTGAAGCATACCGAATCCGATGAACAGAGTGAAAATAAAGAGACCTTTTTGGGGATACCGGAATTAGTATAGGTTATTTTAAAGTAAAAAAATGTGACCCAGGCACGATTGTAGCATTCTGAATCCGATGAAAAGAGTGGAAATTTAGGGAACCATAATCGAGAATTCTTGAACGTTCGCGTGGATTGCCCTAGTTTTAGTATAGGTTTGATCACTAAGTAGACTAAACTATAAGAATTCTTGATACTTTTTGGGGATACCGGCATTACTATAAGTAATTTTAGAACCGGATAGGTCCTACAATTGTAGCATTCTAAATCCGGTGAACAGAGTGAAAATAAAAACCATAGTCGGGAATTCTTGAAAGTTGGCGTATGAAGTTCACTAGTTCTGGTAGAGGTTTGATCACTAAGTAGACTAAAATATAACAATTCTCGATACTTTTTGTGGATACCGGCCTTAGTATAGGCTATTTTAGAACCGGATAGGTCCTACGATTGTAGCATTCCGAATCCGATGAACAGAGTGAAAATAAAAGAGTGAAAAATGAAGGTTAGCGTGTGGAGTCCCTTAGATTTGATTTAAAAAACTGCGCTTGAGGAAGCTTCCAAATGACAGCCAATGCTTGGATCCTTAGTTTAGATTTGCTAGTTTTTTCTTTTTGGGCTGATCCCCATTATACAAAACGTTAAAAATTAGTTTTTAATAAGTATACGGATTGTTTATACTTCCAAAAAGTTGCTTACAAATCAGTACACGCTGTTGGAATTAAGGGATTCCAAAATAGTAACTAAATCTTAACGAATTTCTTTCTGAAGGTCTTGAAAAATTTAGCAGTTAATATAGAGAATTAATTTCTTTCCAGACACTTTTGTTACTTTGTGGCACAATACTTCAATCAATGCCTTGGCTAATTTTCTGCTAAATTATTATTTCTTTAAATGTCCTAATAATTTGTAATTAATTTTAATAATTTTTTTTCAAAAATTCGCTTAAATTACTTTGAAGCACCTTTCACTTTGCTGCTACGCTGCTGTAATTATTTTTAATTAACAACTTTTGTGTTTTTGTTTTTTAATTTTAAATAATTTCTGTTGCAATTCTTTATAATTTCTTTAAAATTATTTCATCTAGTTTATGTTATTTTTTTTGTATACTTTATATGCTTTACTATAATAGAACTAGCTTCTTTGCAGCTAAAAAAAAAAAAACTTTTTAAAAAACTTCAAATGAAAAAATCTAATGCGATATTTTGAATCCCCGTTTTCCCCTTTACAACAAATCCAAATCAACAACAACAACTACACATCACAACAACAACGACTACAAAAATAATGTAAAAAAAAAAAAAAAACAAAAAAAACAAAAAAAAATGTTAGGTCCATGAGCGCCAAACCGCACGCATGCGCACCCGTTCCGAATGGTTCCTGGGACCACGTGACGCAGTCGTCTCGCTGCAGCTGCCGGCGGACACCTGCAGCAATTGCTGTCTGGCGGCGGCTGCAGCCGCTGCTGGTTACTTGGGCGGCGGCAGCACGCGCGATATGCGTCAAAGCAGCGAAAGCGGCGAGAGCAATACTGCGCTGCTCTATCATTTCTATCGCAAGCAGCAAGAGCAGCAGCAGCTACAGCAACAACAACAACAGCAGCAGCTCTATCAAACGCAACAACAACAACAACTGACTGATGTGCATATGATGGACACGGATGAGCTTACCGCTCACTCGCTTTGCCAACAGCAGCAGCAACTACACATACATTCCACAAAGCTTGCTAGCGGCAATGGCGGCGGCGGCGGCGTCAGCAGCGACGGCTTGTTAAAGCCGCCGCAGCAGCTACAATATCAGCAGCGTCGTCTGCTGTTGGATGCCAATTCGGGTAGTTATGAAGCAGCAGCTAAATTTACTAATTATCTTACACAAGCTGAGGCTGAACAACAGCAGCAGCAACAACAACAGCAACTAGTTCAAAAATCAAGCAACAACAACAGTAATAATAATGACCAAACGCTAACGCCTAACAGTTTTTATTATAACAATAACAACAACAACAGCAACAACAACAATCACAATCATACGCCACACAACAACAACAAACAGTCAACGTCTTGCGCAGTCGCAGCGCAGCAGCCGCAACAATTGGAGCAGCAGCAATTGCAAAAACAACAACAAACGCAACCACCCACACACGCATTTTACTTACATGAACCGCTCAATAATTCATGTTATTATTCCACACAATGTTTGCGCTCTTGCGAAGCTGCTGCCGCTGCTGTGCGCTCAGTTGCTGTCGCTGCCAACGGCAATGCCAACGTCAACGTCGGCAACATTGATTCCGACTGCGACTCACTCGATAATGCTGTTAGCATCAACATGGGCGGCAGCGTTTTGCATACACTGCAGGCGCATGAGTTTGAGCAACATTTTGCACCCACGCTGTCGCGTCACTCTACGCCCATGGCTGTACGTCACCACCAGCAGCAGCAACAGCAGCAGCGTTATCGACCGCGTTTGGCCAGCAGCGCTTCTTCGCTATATCAATCATTTGATGCTGCGTCAACAGCTGCAACAATAGTGCGTCGGCCGCAGCAGCAACTGCAGCAGCGCAGCAACAGCAGCAGCAATAACAGCAACAACTTTGTTACCGTCATTTTCAATGTATTGGACTTTTTTGTTTTAAATCTGCTTCGTGCATTTTTGTCCTTATCAAATCAAGCTGCATACCAAAAAAAAAAAGAAGAACTTGAACTATATGGCAAGCGGAATGTTTTATGTTTTAATAGCTACCCATTTACATTATATACTCTACCATACGCCCATAACATTATGCGTTCATTATAAAAATAATAATAATAATAATATAATTATGTTGACAGTCCAATTTATTATAATGATTATGCTATAGCGTTAAATATTTATTACAAATTAATCATGCACTTGATATAGCGAAAAATTATATAGGCTCGATAAGGATGTATGAAATACTCACTTTAAAATACTCTTAAGTTATGTAGTAATTAGATCTGGAACTAGAGTAAGTTTGGGGTAAGGCTAGGTTCTCTTTAACACATTTTAAGCGGGTAGCCTAGTATCGAGTCTTCTAAATGTAGAAGATGTGCTGGGTACTGGATCATCAGGATTATTGGGAACTCTATTATCAACACTATCTCTACCATTATCTCTTATCCATTCTTTGGCCACATCGTGCAAAAATCTTTTATAACTTTTCTTTCTTTGAATTGGTATTTAAACCTTTAAAAACCCTGAAAGCGTTGAAATGAGCACAGCACCATTTAGCAAAAACATCACTACCCTTTTCGTCCATTTTTTTGTGCGTCGTACAATTGAATAATATGACAAATACTGATCAGCGCGATCGACACCTTTCATATATTTATTATAATCGATAACGCATTTCGGCTTCCAAATGTTTTCTCTTGTCTTCCAATCAATATTTGCACTTTCTACGATAGTGGAAGAATGGATTGTTGAAATCATTCGAACTGTTCTTTTCGATTGCCAGCATTGTAAAAGAATATCGTTTTGACGACGAAACATAGATTCACCTTTTTATACCCTGTACCGTATGGTCCAAGGGTATATTAAGTTTGTGCAAGCCGAAAATGTATGTAACATATAGAAGGAGACGTCGGAGACACCCCAAAGTTACCTAAAATATGATCAGGGTGAATAGAGAAGTCGATATACCCATGTCCGTCTGTCCGTCTGTCCGTCTGTCCGTCCGTCTGTCCGTCTGTCCGTCCGTCCGTCCGTGTGAACGCCTAGATCTCATCTCAGAGATGGTAAGAGCTAGAGTTACCAAACTTTCACATTAGATCCCATATTATTCCATAGGAGGCAAGTTTATTTTATTTTTTTGATATCGGGGATAAATTATATAGCTCCCATGGGGGTGTTTGAGACGACTCGAAAAAAAAAAGCGTTTTAGATGAATAATTCGTTTGTTTATGAAGATATCGTAACGAAATTTGGCAATCGAAAGTTTTTTATAGTTCCCAATCACTGTATCAAATTTGATCAAAATCGGTTGACTATATCATATAGATCCCATAGGACCGATCGGCCAAAATAACTTTTTTAAAGAAAAATTGGCTATATTTCGTTTTTTAATAAAGATATGCTAACCAGATTTGGCGTTTGGAAATTTTTTAGACCACTTAAGCAATGTGCCAAATTTGAACAAAATCGGTGGACTATATCATATAGCTCCCATAGGTCCGATCTTCCAAAACATCGATTTTTTAACAAAATTTGTTGTGTTTCGTTTGTTTGTTTAGATATTGGGACCAAATTTGACATTCATGAGTATTTTATAGTTCTTAAGCACTGTATACCAAATTTAATCCAAATCGTTTGACTAGATCATATAGCTCCCATAGGACCAATCGGTCCAAAAACACGTTTTTTATACAAAATTGATGTGTTTTGTTTGTTTGTAAAGATATTTGAAATAACTTTGGCGTTCATATCTTTTAAGGTATTTAAGCACCGTGTCAAATTTTATTGAAATCGGTTGACTATATCATATAGCTCCCATAGGAACGATCGGTCAAAAAAATTTTGCTTAAAAATTCTTCTGTTTTTGGTTTTTTGTGAAGAAATCGGACTTTATTACAAGCTAGTGGTACAGGGTATCCTAAAGTCGTCCGCGCCCGACTTTACGTCCGCCATTTTTTAAATTTGCATTTTGTAAACATGCAGGAAGACCTCTATTTGTACGTATCGTACCACAACTTCGGAATCCATTTTCTAACAAGACTTTAGCCGTATCGACACTATTATAATAATTGTCCATGTAGACGTGGTGCCACAAGTTTGCATACGGCTGTAGGAGGTGTAAAATTGTCTCCTGAAGTCGACTTCCTTCGCCATGATATATTCGGAAATTACATATATTATCCTGTTCTTGCTTCACAAACCATTCGAATAAGAATTCCGTATTTATGAATTTTGGAAGCATTATACACCTTGAATGATAGCCGACCTCTCCAGGGTACAATGCTTTCATCCAATGACAACTCTCGTTGAGGCTTATATACTTGTTCAAAGTTTTAAAAAAAATAAGATACGATTGGGCGAATTTTTTTAAGGCTATCTCTTTCATTGATGTCAATTTCATTATTTGAAAAATGCCATGAATACCATATTTGGCGGAAACGATCTCTACTCATCACTTGTGCAAAAATTGGAGTTTCAATTGTTTTATCTGTAGACCAATATTCATCCCTAGTTTCTTTACGAACTTTGCCCATAACTAAAAGTAATCCCAACATTTGTTTGATTTCTTCTGCAGATACGTCTTTCCATTTCACAGATTTTGCACTGTTTTTAAACTTATCAACATTTTGTAAATGATAACGATTAGTTTCTTCTGCCATATAATCGAACAAATCGTTCCCTATGAAAAGTTGAACCACTTCATCCACACTTTCTGAATTATTTGGCTTCTCAACAACGCCACTTTGTCCCAAAAATTGTTCAATAATTGGAGGATTATCATGTTCTGACCACTCCAATACTTCATCGTCACTTTGTTCCGAATCGCTATACTGTATTGGTAAAACTCTACGTCTTCTAGGATGAAAGAAGACTTCATCACTTTCACAGTCACTCTCAAATTCAGTAATATCAGAATCACTGGAAATTTGCGATAAATTTACACTCGAGAGAGAATTTTCGCCTCTATATATTTAGTACTCTCTGGCAATAATGAGAAGTGTGTCAAATGAGATGAAAGATCCTCATAATATTATTATTTATTTATGTCCATACAAAACAAAAACAATTCCCTTTCCTAATTTTGTTACTATATAATAAAAATGTTTCTGGGCAGTCATATCAACATTTTTCGTGAACAATTGTTGATTTGAGTTTTGAATGCAACAAAACAAACAATTTCCATGAAAAACTTCAAATTTAAGAAACTAAAATAATTATATGAAATAATACTTTCAGTTTTATATGAAAACCAATCCGGTAAAAATACCGTCTCCCGCTTTTAAAGTGCCTACCATTCAAAAGGTAAAAATACCCGGCCCGCTTATAAGCAGCAGTTTTCACAACGGGTAATTTTACCCGGCCCGCTTTTAATGTGTTAAAATACTTTGAGCAATGTAGTAGCTTAGATCCGGGACTAGAATAAGTGTGGGGTAAGGCTAGTTTAGGGCACACATAAAGTTTGTAAAAAACTAGATCAGGTTACAGTAGTTGAAGAAGTTTTCGGAAGCTCGGATTATTCAACCTTATATAAAAACAAAAATATCGGATTTTTTATTTTTAAATCAAGCTTAATCTCCTTCTCAAAGATTGTAACATTCATAATACATAAGGAATTTTGACTTATTTTACTTATCTACTAGAACTATGAATATAATCCAAATTCTAATTTAAACAAGAGTTTGTAAATATTAAATTCTGAAGCGAAATTTTCACAAAAACACACATTCAACGGCGAATTAGAATATATGGGGTCTGGTCTTATTTTCTACTTCATTGTTACGATCTTGGGCCCATGCATTAATCCGGCCTTGAAAGTATAGATATTTTATTCAAGAATTTTACGAATGATTCAATTGTTAGTAACTGCCTTATCGTAACAAAACCCAAGGCTGATTTTTATACCCTGTACCATATGGTACAAAGGGTATATTAAGTTTGTGCATGCCGAAAATATATAGAAGGAGTCGAAGGAGACACCTCAAAGTTACCTAAAATATGATCACGGTGAATAGAAACGTCGATATACCCTTGTCCGTCCGTCTGTCGTTTGAACGCCTAGATCTCAGAAATGGTAAGAGCTAGAGTAACCAAACTTTCACATTAGATCCCAAATTATTCCATAGGAGACAAGTTTATTTTATTTTTTTGATATCGGGGTTAAATTAAATAGCTCCCAAAGGGGTGTTTCAGACGACTTCCAAAAAAAAAAGTTTCAGATGAATAATTCGTTTGTTTATGAAGATATCCAGGGGTGCCACAGAAAACCAATTCGATTCGATTGTTAGCCATGTCTGTGGCTCCAAGAATTGGAATTGAAATCGAATTGGTTTTCTGTGGCACCCCAGTACAATTCAGTATCGTTTGGCATTCGACAGTTTTTTATAGTTCCCAAGCACTGTACCAAATTTGATCAAAATCAGTTGACTATATCATATAGGTCTCATAGAAACGATAGGTAAAAAAAAAATTTTTTGCTTAAATATTCTTATATTTTGGTTTTTTATGAAGTAAACGGATTTTATTCCAAGTTAGTGGTACAGGGTATTCCAAAGTCGTCCGCGCCCGACTTTACGTATGCCATTTTTAGTCTTGTTTCTATTATCATAATTTCCAAAAAAAAAATTTGAAACCTTTTACACACATTAGGTAGCTTTCGAAACAGCCTGAAAACAGTCGGATTAAGCAACAAATACTATATCATAGCTTTGAATGGAAAGCCATTTTGTATGGTATTTTTTAGAAATCACAATAGTATAAGTACCAAGACCTTCTCCTGAAATTATAAGGTATATCATAATATTGCTTCTTGAATATTATTATATAGAAATATTTATATATTTTTTTAAGGATTTGAAGAACTAGCTATGTTAACATAATACATTTTTAAGCTGTTTACATAACTAAGGACTTATTAGAATTGGAACATATCCTATTTGGAGTAATGGGAAATTATATATTAGAATATGGAAGATGTAAAACACATTGTAAGAATAACACAGGTCAACATGGTTCAGTTGTTGGAAAGCTAAGAGTCATTTCCGAAGTAATTTGGTGCGTAGAATCCGAATCCGGCGTCAGAACTGGCCCATCACGTCAGGATTTTCAGATATTTGAGGTTATGTACACAAAAATTGCGTTTTCCTCCTACATTTGAGGTAGGAAAATTTTTGCGGTCTTTCTCTCCATTTACATCATTTAGTACAACTCTTACCCTTTAATTTAAGGGTTCAAGAGATCAATTACGATTTTTTTTCGCAAAGTTATGGCTTTTCGAAGTTACGATATATATTCCTTTGACGTCATTATTTTTGCGCCCTGTGCATAACCTCAAAAGTAGGAAAAAACGCCGTTTTTTTGGGTACATAACCGAAAATATCTCAAAATCCTGACGCCGGATTTGGATTCTACGCACCAAATTACTTCGGAAATAACCCTTAGCTTTCCAACAACTCACATGACCCCTGTATATGTAGACCTGTGTAATTTAAATAGTTCTGATTATTCTCTACATAGATATATACAAATTTGATTACTCATAGGGACTATATTGTAAATTTCATTCTACAAATTTCATCTTAAATTATACTCAAAATAGTTCAAAATACTTTATCTTTATATGCTTATTAGAATGTGAGTTTTTTTAAAGCACTTCCCAGAAATAGATATCGTGCATAGTTTAGTTTCAAAAGAATATATAATATATACATAAGTATAGTATATGGGCAAATTGGAATAAAAAGTGCAAAATTTGCATCTAACTACTTAGAAAAAAGTTTTTCAAGCCACCTGTCTTCAATAAAAAACTATATCCATACACAAATTAAATATACATTTTAGATAAAGATTTTTATTTATCACTTTCTCAGTTCGCTTAAGTCATGTGCATGATAAAAAAAAATAATAAATAATAGATCTATACATATAAATTATACATTATACAAAACTTTGTACATGAACTTATCAAGTTATCATCAAATATTATTGATACATTTTTGTTATTGATTATCGAATATTCTTCATTCAGTTTTTTTAAGCATTATTTCTTATTAATTTTGTTTCTTAGCAAATATTTATAATAATTTCATTTTGTATTTATTTAGTTATGTGTTTGTTTATTTTATATAAAAAAATAATTTAAAAAGCGTGCGCTTATAATTATCATTTAGTAATTAATGCATACATATATACAAATAAATATTTTATAAAAAAATAATAATTTATGTCATTGCTTATTATGTATTTTATATGTGTGTTTTTTAATCATTTTTTTATGAATTTACATATTTTATAATTTTGTGTAAAAAGTACTATACAGTAAATATAATATTTTTATGTATTTTTTTGTTGTTTTGTATGTGAGCATAGATTTTTATATACCACATAAATACACGCATACACATACACAGTTACATATAAACACTTATACACATACACACACACACACACACCTGCAGTTACCTTAACGTATTTGTTGTATTTTATTGTTGTCTTAATGTTTTGTGTTTTTTTTAAAGCTACTAACAATAATTTTGTTTGTAAAAATATGTTTTGTGAGTGATTTTTTTTTAAACAATGTTTTTTTTTTTTTTTTTGAGCTGTTGCAACAGTGCGCAACCAAAGTTTACACACGCTTACAACTCAGTCATCAAAATAAACAATAATTTAGCGCTCATCCAGAACAGCAACAAGAACAACCTACAACGTACCCACAAAAAAACTTTAGAAAAACCTACAAATGCAAAAAAAACCTTAAAGCCATCGGATTGCAAAAATAATCAAAGAAATTTTAACTTCGGTATATATCGAATTTTACATACACTTGCAGATCTGTCAAAATATTTGTTTTTGTATAAATATGATCTCATGAAAATACTACAAACTTTATTTAAATTCAAACACAAATTTATCGGATTGATCGAATTCTGAAAACATATCTTTTTGATTTTGATACATTTTTCATACACTCAATTTGTGTGTTGCAAAATTCCGATTATTTATCGAGCTACCGATAAGCAACAAAATTGTCCGCAAGAGGGAGCGAAAAAAAATAAAGTTAGTAGAAAAGGATTTTTCATAACCTCAATGTGTGTGTTGCAAAATTCCGATTATTTATCGAGCTACCGATAAGCATTAAAATTGTCCGCAAGCGGGAGCAAAAAAAATAAAGTTAATAGAAAAGGATCATGAATTATGGCTCTTCAAGCGTATAAAACTAAATAATTTGTTTTTTTTTTTGTTTTTCAACATGCCTTTAAAGCCGCTCCAAACTGATCTTGATGTATTATTTTATTCTCTCTTCCACGTTACAAAATCCACTTTGTATGCATATCCATGTATATATATATATATATGTCAATGTTGTGTCCCAACGACCTACAAATTCCATCCAAACTGCAGTTGGCAACATCCGTTTGAGTAACAGCGCCGAATCCATACAGTACACAGCCCGTCGTCCGCACAACACCAACACCAGCTCCTCCAATACGCGTCGCCTGCTTATCAATGTGCCGCGTCAATATCCGCTGCGTTCCTCGCTGCGTCGCTACAAGGAGAAACAAATTGGTGGCAATAGCAACAGCAATAGCAGCAATAGTCTCAGCAACGACCAGATAACCAACACTGCCAACAATGCCAATCCCAGCAAGACAGCTGCCGCAAAGGTGACTGGTGCACCGCCCCTTAACAAGCCGCTGCTTTTGGTGGGTCTGTTGCCTAGCGCAGAGCAACCACCCTCTGTGCGCAACTCCATAGCTGAGTGTGGGCCAGGACTGGCTGACTACGATAGCATGGATACCATGGAGCCATGTGGCCAGTATAAGCAGCAGCTGAGCAGCAGCACAAATCTGAGCGTCGAATGCAGCACCATGCTGAGCTTTAAGCCGCCGCGTCTGTAACAAAGTCAACAGTTGCAGCAGCAGCAGCAGCAAGAGAAGTAGCAGCAACGCAGCAGAGCAACGGACGAGCGGACTATTCCAACTTAGGGTGCACTTCATTTCAAGCTTATAAGTGTAGACTAGCTTATAATTTAATATTTTAAATTAACAATTAAAACATTTTTTTGATGTGTCGAAAAAATTTAATGAAAATATTTTATACTATATACTATATAGTACATCAGGCTAGTATATATAATAATAATTGTATATACTAGCTATGTATGTGCCTATGTATTTATATGTATAGCAAGAAAAAGGCTGATTTTCTTTAGTTAAAAAAATAACTAAAAACTAAATAAAAAAAGAAAGAATTAAAATGAATAACGATAATGCAACAAATTGCCAAATTTTATTTGAAAAGTAAAGCATATTGAAATTGTTAATTAATTAATTTGCCATTTGTTGTACATTTGCGTAACTTTTAGTTGCTTGTTAAAAAATTATTAACAATTTTTAGACAGAATCTCGTTGTTTAGCTAAATTATAATTATGCAAATTTAAATAAATTTAAATTAAAGCACTTTATGTAAAACATGTCGGTACAATTACTCATAAACATTGTCAAAACAATCCTAAACTTAACTAAAAAATAAACAACAACTTTTTGTAAACCTTTAAACTGAAACATACAACGACACCAACAACACATATGTATAAAAATAAAAAAAATAAAAGCTGCTATGTTTTGCACAATATTGTTTAACAATTTATACAAACTTTTATGTTACAAGCATTTAACAAAAGTGTAAACATAGCTGCAGCTATAAACAAATCTCAACAGTTGTCAAAAATGTATATAAATTTAAAAAATATATAAAAAAATACATTTCAAAGACTTACAAACAATAAACTACAATAAAAACTAAGTTCAAAACAAAATGGGTTGCAAAATTTAAAAAAAAAAGAAGAAAACTCCGGCAATTTATTTTTGACGCAGCATACGTACAAAAATATTTAAAAAAATATTCTAAAAGAAAAGCCGATAATATTGTATAATAATATTATAGCATTTAATTATAGTTTAAAAGTTCAAATTCTAAAACAACAAATCAAGTTGTATTTAAATCTAAGTTACTTTATTAAGTATATTATATGAACTCAATGTTCCAAGTGCTATGTGTATATAGTTATTTAATATATATGTATGTCTGTGTGTCCAAGATATATATAATATATATGGTTACTATATAAGCTAACACAGCGCTCTCAAGCAGTAAAGAGTTAAACTGAGACAATTTTTGAATCAGATTTATTGTTTATTATTTTACATTATTCTATGTTAACTCTGAAATTTGTTACATTTCTGAATTTATTGCTTAAAATAAATGCTCGTTGTATATACGAGTAGAAGCCAAGATTTATTTGGAATATTTTACTATAAGCTAAAGTTGTACAATTTGTACTTCTTCCTAAAACTAGGAATTTTTTTGAAGTGCTTATAATTCAGCAGTTATGATGTAGCAAAAGCTTTTAAAAACGCATATAATATTGAAAAATAGTAAATATTAAACATAGCCTATATGCCTACTTCATTCGAGTTCCGATTTCAAGCGAATTTTATCATGAAAAGCGTATTTTTAAAACGCTAAAAATGAAATTACGTTTTAATTGTATTTCAATGAAACTATAAAAATATCAAATTATAAACTGATTTCAATGGTTCTTTTATATTTATATATTACTTAAAAGTAAGCTTTCAAACAAAATGAAAAAAGTTTTAAAATATGATTACTTAGTTTTTAAATTGTATCCCAAAATGTTCAACTCCTTTCCTAGAACATATGCATATTCAATACGCATATGTTTAGCAGTTTTCATTTGATTCTTACATACTCTAAATAACTTAAAATTTTTGTTAATTATAAAAATTTCTCAAAGTTATATGGGAGTTAAAGCTGTGTTAGCGCATTTGTGCTAGAAATTCGTGTGTTTGTTGTTAAACTTAAAAATTAATATTAAATAAAACAAGAATTTATGTAGGTACACCTAAAAAACAAAACAAAATCAATTCATACCTAGTATGACAAAAATTAAAATGCGCTCTCAAAAGCATATATAGTTTAAACAAAAAACCATAGAAACAACACCAATTTGTTGATTAGCTAAACTTTAATATAATCAACATTATTTTTAAATGCTATATGTAAATTTGTAGGCTATAAGCTGCATATATAAGCAAAATCAAACATAAAAATTCATCATTATAGAGTATGAAATTTTTAAAAGTGAAGTACATTCATTACATTTAGCACTTAACTATTATACTTGTATATGAGCTAATTATATAATTTGTTATATATAAAATTATATACTATGTTTAGTACTGGGTCTGTTCCATATGCATACAAAATTTTTATTGTAAATTTACAGCGAATGAGTTTCGAATACTTTTTTTTTTTTTATCAATTTACTTATTTAATTTACCTATTTTGGCTTATTTGTTATAAATCGGCATTGTCATAATTGTTCAGTTGGAAAAAATTCATAAATATATTATGTAATTTATTACTATATATGAAAAAATTAAAATAAAATCTATGCCAAGTGCATTTTTTTTCAAAAATTAAGCCTATGAAGTACATCAGTGATTGTGTAATTGTACAAGATCATTATAATCTATGGGTCCGTTGCACCACAGTCCAGCTAAAGGAAGTTATAGCGTGGGCTCACCTGATTTTTTTATTACAATGTTTATAGATTTTTGAAGTTTTTAGCTACTGTACGGGTTTTGGGCCGTAATCTTTTAAATGCACAATTGTGGAACACACTTGGTTTGGGCAGAGCTTTGTAATCTTAGGGCTATTTTGGTTACATTTTACTTAGTTATATAAGGCCTTGTCAACTATAATGCCATTTTCAATGAGAAAGCTTTCCACATCGGAGGCAAAGAAATCATCGCTTAAATCATCCGTCAAACGCACAAAGTTACCAATAACAGTTGCAGCTTTGTAAACCAACAGCGCAGGCAAGCCTTTTGTGCGAAAATTTTGACTCATGCCCGCAACGGAGCTGCAAATCTTGGCAAACTTAATAGACGGATAATCGATGGCCAAACTGTCCAAACATTTATTGAGCGTACTACAGGCGGATAAATTACGTTCAAAGATGTGCAGAATTATGGTGGTATGCTTGTTCTCCTGCTCTACGCAAGCCAAGAATTCTTCGTGTGACCTTAGCTGCAGCACCTTGCCAAATTGCTGATTGTGTCCAGTTTGACGCAGCATTTCAGCCATGCGCTGCTTTTGATATTGCTGTAAAAAATCCTCACTCATAAGTTCAGCCAGCTCAGCATCGATTTCCTCCTGTCGTTTGCGTTCCTCATCCTCGGCGGCAGTAGTTGTAGTCATGGTAAGCTTTTTGGCTAAAACCATACGCTGACGTTCGGTTTCCTCGCGTCGCTCTGCTTCCAATTGCTTAAAACGTTGCCAATCTTGTACCACACCTTTGGGTCCAGTATTGGTTGAGGCTTGTTGGCGAAAGCCGCCGGCAGGTCCTGCATTCGGATCGGTATTAATTGTTAGAGCAGCACCTTTGCTGCCGGAGGCACCGTTGCGGCTTGCATCGGCATCATCGCCGTCTCCATTGTCTTCGCCTTCACTGCTGCTGCAGTAGTACTCCAGTTTTTCACCCAATAGTTTGTCCTCCAACGTAGCCATGCTTCTTTTTTTTAGGGCAGTTGCGATTAAATAATTAAATTAAGAGAAATTTGTAAAATGAAAATACATATACTAAAACAGCTGTTTAAGTGAGCTGCCAGACGGCTTTGCAAGCGTTGCCATTTTGTTAGCTGAATGGCTGTCTGGAAAGAAGAAGCAAAAAAAGTAGTTGCCACCTTTGGCAATATAAATATGAACGGGTAGTTATGAAAATTGAATTAGGCGGCAAAAATTGTATTTTATAAAATTGTTTGTGGTAATTAATACGCCAAATTATGTGTGCTACGTATAATATTAAAAATTTCGCGTAATTTTTGCGGCACTTCATAGCGTCCCATTAAATGCTGTTCCATGCTGCTAAAATCTGCCTTTTCCAGCTCATCGCAGGAGTCTGTGCAGTTGGGATCCGATAGGGCCAAACGTTCGGCAAATGAAACAATGCCACACCAAGTACGAAAATCCAAATCTGCGCGCCCATTTGGATCATAGTCCAACATATGCAAAGTATTGCGCACATTCTCCTCGGTGCCATGAAATTCCAAAACATCTTCCAGTGCCTTAGACAAACTCTTCCACACCATGGTGCGTTCCTTGTACTCCATCTGCGGCAGTTGCTCATCGTTGCTATTGCCCAAAGGCAAGATGTCAGTCTCAGGCTCCTCACAGCGACTCAGATACTTGAGAAATACTCGCTTATAGAGTTGTTTCCGCTGCTGCGATACCCAGACATATTTGCTTAGATAATCCAAAGGTGTCATGTCTGCAGAAAATGGAAAATAAACTTATTAGTTTTTGTAGAAATAATATTTTAGAAGGCAACCTTTAAGTATGCTCAAATCCATGGGCACATCAAAGCGCGTAGCAGACTTGGAAAACTTGCGCGGCATTTTGGAATTGCAATCATTGGAAGTTTTGTCAGTTTCCTCGACGGGCTTTTGCACTGCCTTGGGTTTTGAAGGCATGTATTTGATGGCTTCACGTAGAGCACGATTGAGCTTGGATAAAATACAAAAAAATCATATTAAAGCAGCTCAAAAGAATCAAGTCATTCTGAGTGGAGAGATTTTGGAGCAAGGAGACCCTCTGAATTGTCGCCAACTAGCAAACCAGCTGAAACTTTTAGTAAATTCTAATTACTTACATATCTACCAAAAGTGTTCTCTATAAGATCAACATCCAAATCGGTTTTCAAAGCCTGAAATGCTTCGTCGGTTAGAAAACTGCCTTTTAGTAGAATTGGTTGACTCTCCTGTTTGTCCTTACTAGGCAGCAAACTAACCGAATTCGGTATAAGACTTGCTCTGGTGCTGGGATTAAGTGAATCCGGACCCAAAGCGGCAACTTGCGTCTCAGGATCCTCGCTTAAATGAAACGTTGTGGTAGCTAAAATTGACACTATACTAAGCATACACAATTTGTATAATTTTTGCAAAGATTTACCCTGCGCTGGCTTCAGTTTCTTGCGTTTTTTACCACGTCGCACATCGTCATCGCTCAGCTCATGCTCATTAATGCATGTCTTGGGCAACTTGGGCTCCTGGTCTGCTGCATGATGATCTGTACTAGCCATATGAGTAGCCGCAGCTAGCGATGATTTTGGTCTGTGCTCATCAGACTTTTCGCGCTTAGGCTTTTTCTCCTCATTAGCGCCCGCACTTTTGGGTTTTCTATCATCCTCTAGACCGCTTTGTGTTAAATCCGAGCTGGGCTTCCAGTAGAGCGTCTCCTGTGAGTGTGTGCGACGCAGATCCAATATAATCTTCTTACGCTTGATATTCTCCTGTTTGCCCCACTCGGGTGTTATGCAGCGACGATTTAAAAACGAACCCGCACTGGTTCTTGTATGCACGCTGGTTACTGTGGGCGTGGGCGTCATTGGACGCGAATCGGTTTCCGCATAGCGTCGGAACAGATCCTCCGGTATGTTGTCCGTCTCGTGTGGCAGCAAATGATGTTGCTGCTGTTGTTCCTGCTGTGGTGAGTGACGCTCGTGTTTGTTTCTACCTTGCTGCACATTTTTACCTTCAATGGCCAGTGTCGTTTTCAATTGGTTTATAACGTCCTTTACAGCTGTGGGCGCCGGATGATTGCACAGCACTGAGCAACCTTTGGCAAAAGGATTATAAAGCCCACCAAAGGGTCGCAGTGACAGCGGCATGGGCATGGCCTCAAATTTCAACGGCATACGACTGTCCACTGTGGACATTGGCTTGCGCTGCGGTATCCATTGATGTGGTCAAGTTTTGTTTAGCTTTATTCTTATCAATTGCTTACCTTTTTCAGAAATTTTATTTGCCGCTTGGGCGTGGGCACCAGCCCGGTACGTGTTGTGCCGCTCATGATGCCAAACAGACTACGCAGAGGCGTGGAACAGTGGCTTCAAGTTACGGGCATGTAAACAACTTGTTTGGTTGCCATAGCAAGTCGCTATTTGATGGAGTGTGAAATTATGAAATTTGCAAGCACTTTGATATAAATAGGAAATAATTGTTTACGTTTAGGCTTGCCATTTACATAAACACTTTAATGGTTTTTGGCTATTTACTTTAACAGCTTGTAAAATGCTTTGTAAGTAGGTATCGCTTCCACTTTGCACGTGTTTTTATTGAAATTCTATTTCCAACCAGTTTATTTTGATTTTCCCAAACACTTGATCATTTTTTAAGTTGATCTCTGAGTTTTCTTTAATAATTACAAATATTTAAAAAATATGAATTATTCACCTGCGTGAGCTTTTGTTATTTATACATACATATTGATTATTTATTGAGCTATCGATAACTTTATATTTATTTTGCCTATTGAGTTTTTTTTCTTTGAATCATTTAGATAAAATCCTTGTATGTAAAGTCAATTTACGTGATAAATTCGAAAAAAATGTTTGAGTGCAGTTTTCGTAATTTTTCTTTCTCCTGGCTACTCATAGCTAGCCACAATAGCGGGTACACCATACGCAAGGCCTGTGGAGCCAGCGGTGCCGCCTACAGACTGATGGTGTGGGCACCTACACTAGATAGAAATATTAACAAATCCCATCCAGTGTTTCTTTATCTTAAATGCTAATAAACGCAATACTTTTGTTTTAAATGTTTTGGATAAATTTATTTAAACTGAATGTTGAACAGAGATGTGTGCATTAATGTAACAATTGAGCAATTTATTGGCAATTCATTTATTTTTTTCTTCTCCTTATTCCTCTTCTTCATTTTCCTCTTCATTTTTCTCTTCTTCATCTTCTCCTTCGTATTCGCCTTTTTCTTGCTCTTCTCCGTATTCGTCACCTTCCTCTTCTTCTTCGTACTCTACTTCTTCGTACTCTACTTCTTCGTACTCTACTTCCTCTTCTTCTTCATACTCTACTTCCTCTTCTTCTTCGTACTCTCCTTCCTCTTCTTCTTCGTACTCTACTTCTTCTTCTTCGTACTCTACTTCTTCCTCTTCTTCTTCGTACTCTACTTCCTCGTATACTACTTCTTCGTACTCTACTTCTTCCTCGTCTTCTTCGTACTCTACTTCCTCGTACTCTACTTCTTCCTCTTCGTACTCTACTTCTTCCTCTCCGTATTCGTCACCTTCCTCTTGGCGGTATTCGTCACCTTCTTCCTCTTCTTCGTATTTCTCTTCATATTCTTCATAGTCTTCTTTAACTTCTTCCTCTTCATCTTTATATTTTCCTTCTTTTTCATCTCCTTGTTCCTTTTCTCCTCCTTCTTTTTCCTTTTTCTTTTCTATCTCTTCCTTTTCTTTTTCTTCGTTCTCTTCTGGGTAGAGCAGTTTTTCTTTAAATTCAAGAACGTGACGAATCATTTTTAATGCAACACGCTGACGTGCCTCCAACATGGTATATCCATAGGCGTGTTTTACAGTTTTTGTTTTGCGTCCCAAATAACAGAATGCCATATAAGGGGGGCCAATTACCGGTTTTAATCTCGCCGAACGATGCAATATAAACAGTGGGATAGTCCACAATCTGACATAGTATCGCAATTCTGCAAACACATCTCTGTCGCCAATTTGCAGTGCATCCTTATTTTCGTCACGCATCAAAAGTTTCATCATTTTACGACAAGCTATTATCTGGGCTTCCTTATAGGTTGGAGCTACAAAATTGAGTTGTACACACTGTAGCTGCTTAGAAAGGCAAGAAGTCTATAACTTAAGCTTACCTTCTCCTAAAACTTTCATACTGTCTACTCGTAATGGGCATTGCCTGAGCCCAGGTTCAAAAATATCCAAGAGGTAAACTGGACGGACGTAACCAATTGTAGCACAAAACTCTTCCAATTCGGCTACGGTAGGGTTCAATATGCGGAGCATGTTACGAGCCGCCATTTCCTTCGCATCTTTCTCAGTTGCACCTAAAAATGCAAACAAAATTGTATGGCAAGTTTGCACAGAAAGTGGAAAAGTTTGTAACTTACCTTCTCCAGCAGCCTTTTGACAGTTCATTGTTACAATGCAAGTCATACGTCCATCTTTACGACTTTTAAGTTCATATTCTGGCCTTGCGTCTGTAGGCATGGATTCATGTTCATGCATTACACCATACAGGTTCAACGCAAATTGAAAATATCCGCCTGCGTAATCATCCCAATTGCGAAAATGCTCAATTTCTTTCATCCATTTTACCTTTTCAGGATCCATATATATCTTGGCCTTTAATTTTTCGGCAACCGCAGTCGACTTCCATTTCATCGTATCAGGTTCCATATTTGACGACAAAATACTTTCTGATTGCCTGCTCGACCAGTACGCGCTTATATATCGGATAAGAGTGTTGAACAGCGCATGTATTGTACGCATTTTTCAACACTGACAAATTTAATGGCGTTTTTCTGTGAATTTTGTCTAAAAAGAGTTTTTGAGTGCAGTTTTCGTAATTATTCTATCTGCTGACTACTCCACAGCTAGCTCCATTAGCGGTTTACGGGTTCTTTATATCCCATAGGCATAAGGAGCCAGCAGCGCCGCTGACAGACTCTTTACAGCTGACAGCGTGTGCATCAAAACTTTTGCGCAATAGGATATAGCATTGTGGTAACCTTTATGGTTAACTCAAAGTACAGAGGAACAATATTACTAATCCGAACACAGTTAAGCCTATGAGCTTGACACTAAACATTGATCTACAATCTAAGTTGCGTGGTCAGCGTTTTTCTACCGCGATAAAGAGGACGATGGGTTCAAAATTCATGTTTTGGGCATAATTAGAGTGGAAAATGTTGAATGCATTAATGTTTTTGGAGAATATATATAAAAAAATCTTTGTAGAGTCGGTTTACGGCCAATAGTTGAAAAATATTCCATAATTTTATGAATTAAATTATATACAATTATATTTATATTATTATATTATAAATTATTTATTTATTAACAATGGTAATAAAAGTTACAAGGTAATAATTAACATAAAATATAGATATGCCTTGTTATTTTGGTGTTTGTGGCGTGTAATTAATATTATAAAATGGAATCGTGTATTTACATATATACACATACATATATATATGTATGTATGTACGTTATGTCTACGTTGGTGAATAGCAAAATGAGTTCTTATATTTAGGTTTGTTTTCATTGTTAAGTAAGTTATAGAAGCTTTTTTATTTGATATTTATATACATATGTATATATATTGGTAATCAAGGGTCTTGAAAAAGTCAAATCCATGGTTGACATCAGGCAAGTAATCAGGGTAACAAAGTTGACTGCGCTGTCGATGTTAGCAGAGCATTACTGCACACACTCACACATAGTGTACAAGGTGAGGACAAAAGCGAAAAATAGAGACTCATAAGAAAATGTGTGCATCAGAGCAAGAGAAAGCAAACCGCTCTCTTACGAATACTTTGTGAAAAGCAATTGACAAAACACTCTCAATTGCGTCTTTTTTTTCAAAACTGCTCCGCTCAGACCAAGAAAAATTTTTGCTGTTCCTTTTTGGTTGTGTTTTTCGCAGACACTTTTGTCTGAGACGAAGCAAACCAAAATCTACAGTTTAAGCACAAAGTAAATTACATTTGCAGTACTACTTGGATCGATGGCTTCCATATGATTCCATATTGATAGTGACACACATGAAAATAGGCATGCATTTTGAAGCGAGCGCGAAGCAGTGAATTTGTGTGCTTTGTAGATAGTAAAGTTGTACTGGAAATTGCAGATGCAGTGAAACAGCCTCGTTTTTACTACACGTCATCGATTCGTCAAAAATTTTAAATACGCCTGTGTCTGGCTGTTGCGGCTTATTTGAATTGATAAAGCAATAAAACAGATTTATTGTTACTTAGGTAAGTGCGCATTAACTTGCAATCAATGCAAATTGTTAATAAGTAATTTAGTTACTCCCCTACAGTTGCGTCCTAATTTCACCATGGGCAAAGATTACTACAAAATTCTTGACATTAGCAAATCCGCTAACGAGTCGGAAATTAAAAAGGCTTATCGTAAGCAAGCAATGAAGTATCATCCTGACAAAAACAAGAGTCCTGAAGCAGAGGGCCAATTCAAAGAGATTGCTGCAGCCTATGAGATTCTATCTAATCAGGAAAAGCGCGAAATTTATGATAAGTTTGGCGAGGAAGGATTGCGGAATGGTGGTAATTTAACCAAATTTCAAGAATCCGCGGCTTCTGAGGATAGGATTCTATTTATCGTCGCTGTGGGCATTTTTGTGCTATTTGTATTTGCATTTGCCGCCATTAAAACCTTTGAGTTTTTCACCAAGAAAAAGGAGCAACCAGTATTATTTTATTATTATTATTTACAGATAGTAAAGTTTATAAAACAATTTCTACCTTAAGTTTATATAGCGCTGGTGTTTTTAAATATTCGTGATCTACTTTGGGTTAGGGTTGGGCAAGAGCAATAGTTTCCTCCGACAAAATTGAGGAGTAGTGGGGCAGGCTGCCGCATTTTAATACGGTTGTCTCTTTCGTTTTTGTTTTTAAGAAACGATATTCTTTTCAGATGTATCAAATATACTAGGTGGAGGAATCTATGTCAAGAAACATTTTGTTCTTGAAAACCAATTGAACAGCCTAAAACCGTTGATTCCATTTCTTCCATTTCATCGCACGCACTTTTCACTTTGTGTAACGCAGAGAATTAACGGGCATAAACGAAACAAAAAATGTGTATAACAAGACAAGGGCAATAATGTTTGCATTTTCGCTTCACACTTTTTGTCTCTTTGATAATTCTTCTTCGTGCAAGAGCATAGCCAAAAATTACTCTCTATTCTTAAAACAGCCAGAGCTCTCATCACACGTAGCTCTCTCAACGTTCGCATTTTCTCTTTTCAATCTTCTTATTCTACCGTTTCGCGCTCGCTTCAAAAGGCCTGCCTGTTTTCATGCATGGTAGAATTAATTCTATCATGGTTTTCATGGATGCAACAATCACATATGGAATCATATACATAGAGATGGAAGCAATCGATCCAAGTAGAGCTGCAGGGATAATAACTGCAGATTTTGGTTTGCTTCGTCATCGTGTAAAACACAGGCTGAAAGTCTTAGACAAAAGTGTTTGCGAAAAACACAACCAAAAAGGAACCGCAAAAATTTGTCTTACTTTCAGCGGAACAGTTTTGGAAAAAAAACGCAATTGAGAGTGTTTTGTCAATTGCTTTTCACAAAGTGTTCGTAAGAGAGCGGTTTGCTTTCTCTTGCTCTGATGCACACATTTTCTTATGAGTCTCTATTTTTCGCTTTTGTCCTCACCTTGTACACTATGTGTGAGTGTGTGCAGTATTGCTCTGCTAACGCCGACAGCGCAGTCAACTTTGTTACCCTGATTACTTTCCTGATGTCAACCATCGATTTGACTTTTTCAAGACCTTTTATTACCAATATATATATATAAATATCAAATAAAAAACTTGTATAACTTACTTAACAATGAAAACAAACCTAAATATAAGAACTCATTTTGCTATTCACCAGCGTAGAAATAACATACATACATATATGTATGTGTATATATGTAAATACACGATTCCACTTTATAATATTAATTACACGCCACAAACACCAAAATAACAAGACATATCTATTTTTTTTGTGTTAATTATTAGCTAGTTACTTTTATTATCATTGTAAATAAATCAAATATAATATAAATATAACTAATATAATTGAATATAATTTAATTCATAAAATTATGGAATATTTTTCAACTTTGTTTACTTATGACGTTGTTACGTAAAACTATTGGCCGTAAACCGACTTTACAAAGATTTTTTTATATATATTCTTCAAGAACATTAATGCATTCAACATTTTACACTCTAATTATGCCCAAAACATGAATTTTGAACCCATCGTCCTCTTTATCGGGGTAGAAAAACGCTGACCACGCAACGTAGATTGTAGATCAATGTTTAGTGCCAAGCTTATAGGCTTAACTGTATTCGGATTAGTAATATTGTTACTCTGTCTTTGGAGTTAACCATGAAGGTTACCATAATGCTATATTCTATTGCGCAAAAGTTTTGATGCACACGCTGTCAGCTGTAAAGAGTCTGTCAGCGGCGCTGCTGCCTCCTTATGCCTATGGGATATGGAGAACCCGTAAACCGCTAATGGAGCTAGCTGTGGAGTAGTCAGGATAAAGAAGAATTACGAAAACTGCACTCAAAAACTCTTTTTAGACAAAATTCACAGAAAAACGCCATTAAATTTGTCAGTGTTGAAAAATGCGTACAATACATGCGCTATTCAACACTCTTATCCGATATATAAGCGCGTACTGGTCGAGCAGGCAATCAGAAAGTAAAATTTTTTCGTCAAATATGGAACCTGATACGATGAAATGGAAGTCGACTGCAGTTGCCGAAAAGTTAAAGGCCAAGATATATATGGATCCTGAAAAGGTAAAATGGATGAAAGAAATTGAGCATTTTCGCAATTGGGACGATTACGCAGGCGGATATTTTCAATTTGCATTGAACCTGTATGGTGTAATGCATGAACATGAATCCATGCCTACAGACGCAAGGCCAGAATATGAACTTAAAAATCATAAAGATGGACGTATGACTTGCATTGTAACAATGAACTGTCAAAAGGCTGCTGGAGAAGGTAAGTTACAAACTTTTCCACTTTCTGTGCAAACTTGCCATACAATTTTGTTTGCATTTTTAGGTGCAACTGAGAAAGATGCGAAGGAAATGGCGGCTCGTAACATGCTCCGCATATTGAACCCTACCGTAGCCGAATTGGAAGAGTTTTGTGCTACAATTGGTTACGTCCGTCCAGTTTACCTCTTGGATATTTTTGAACCTGGGCTCAGGCAATGCCCATTACGAGTAGACAGTATGAAAGTTTTAGGAGAAGGTAAGCTTAAGTTATAGACTTCTTGCCTTTCTAAGCAGCTACAGTGTGTACAACTCAATTTTGTAGCTCCAACCTATAAGGAAGCCCAGATAATAGCTTGCCGTAAAATGATGAAACTTTTGATGCGTGACGAAAATAAGGATGCACTGCAAATTGGCGACAGAGATGTGTTTGCAGAATTACGATACTACGTCAGATTGTGGACTATCCCACTGTTTATATTGCATCGTTCGGCGAGATTAAAGCCGGTAATTGGCCCCCCTTATATGGCATTCTGTTATTTGGGACGCAAAACAAAAACTGTAAAACACGCCTACGGATATACCTTGTTGGAGGCACGTCAGCGTGTTGCATTAAAAATGATTCGTCACGTTCTTGAATTTAAAGAAAAACTGCTCTACCCAGAAGAGAACGAAGAAAAAGAAAAGGAAGAGATAGAAAAGAAAAAGGAAAAAGAAGGAGGAGAAAAGGAACAAGGAGATGAAAAAGAAGG
Source organism: Chymomyza amoena (assembly GCA_037043745.1). Lineage (NCBI taxonomy): Eukaryota > Metazoa > Arthropoda > Insecta > Diptera > Drosophilidae > Chymomyza > Chymomyza amoena. The sequence continues at coordinate 113,986 of JBAMAX010004328.1, read as the reverse complement.
AAAATATAAAGATGAAGAGGAAGAAGTTAAAGAAGACGATGAAGAATATGAAGAGAAATACGAAGAAGAGGAAGAAGGTGACGAATACCGCCAAGAGGAAGGTGACGAATACGGAGAGGAAGAAGTAGAGTACGAAGAAGTAGAGTACGAAGAAGTAGAGTACGAGGAAGTAGAGTACGAAGAAGACGAGGAAGAAGTAGAGTACGAAGAAGTAGAGTACGAGGAAGTAGAGTACGAAGAAGAAGAGGAAGAAGTAGAGTACGAAGAAGTAGAGTACGAAGAAGTAGAGTACGAGGAAGTAGAGTACGAAGAAGAAGAGGAAGAAGTAGAGTACGAAGAAGAGGAACAAGTGGAGTACGAAGAAGCAGAGGAAGAAGTAGAGTACGAAGAAGAGGACGAAGTGGAGTACGAAGAAGCAGAGGAAGAAGTAGAGTACGAAGAAGCAGAGGAAGAAGTAGAGTACGAAGAAGAAGAGGAAGAAGTAGAGTACGAAGAAGAAGAAGAGGAAGGTGACGAATACGGAGAAGAGCAAGAAGAATACGAATACGAAGGAGAAGAGGAAAATGAAGAACAGAAACATGAAGAGGACAATGAAGAAGATGAGGAATAAGGAGAAGAAAAAAAATAAATGAATGGCCAATAAATTGCTCAATTGTTACATTAATGCACACATCTCTGTTCAACATTCAGTTTGAATAAATTTAAAAACCTATTGAAAAACCTTAAACCGTAACAGAAATTAAAATATTTAAATTTACTACAAAAGTTTTGGGGAAAAAACATTTTAGTCGATTTTGTTTTTTGTCGATACCAGGCGAACAGAAATAATAAGCCAGCGGCTGCAGAACAAAAATTTATCTAAAAGTGTCACTAAAAGTATGCAGCACTTTTTTTAAATTTTAAGATGCCAAATTTATGTAGCATACTTTTAGTTGCTAAATCTAAGATGCTTTCTGCATTTTCTACATTTCTGTTCGCCTGGTAGTATCAGCTGCATGCAAGACCATTTTCAATAGAAAAACTTCTAAAAAACAATTTTTTTTTTTAATTGTGTTCAGACAAAATATACATATGAATTTTTTTGCGTTTGTATTGAACATTCTGTGCCGCTGTAACGTATGCACGCACACATGCATGTATTTTATATACAACACAGTACTTGTGAACCATAGGCCCATGCGATAGGTTCGTTAATCATTCAAGTTTTATATTTTCCAGCAATTTATATATTTTTATTAATTCAAAAATTCGGCTCATACTTTTTAAAAGGAAATAAAATAAGGAAAATAAATAAGGCATGTTTTATTTATTATTTAAGTACAAAAATGTATTCAGGGAAAGTTAGATACAAAATGTTAACTAAAAATAGTACATAAATATAATATTAATTTAATAATATAATAATATTATATCTTATTGTATCTTTTTAGCAACAAAGAATATTAATTAAATAATATAAAAATATTATATCTTATTGTATCTTTTTAGCAACAAAGAAAAAAAAACGAGATGTGATTGAGTCATCCCCATTCCCTTCCAGTGTTCCCTTCTTAGGCAGCCACGAATCAGTAGCGTATTTAATTCTACCTTTCTATTATACTTACAACTATTGTTTCGGATCCCAGTCACCAAAGAGGCCTAATGCGGATGAGCAGCAAAATAATAACTACATTTATTTCTGAGCTGGTCTGCAAACTTCTTCGATTAACTGCGAGTCCTGCCGGATATCCACATACATAACTTTTACATTTTATTTTATTTTTAAAACAGAATATATTTCCTTCTCCTGGTTCTTATTTATCAAATATTAAAAATTGTAAAAACAAGCTAAAATTGTTATTTATAATACAATATATTATTTTAATTTGTATAATTATTATTATTGTTAAAATAAAAATATCCACATAAATTACTTTTACATTTAATTTATTTTTGAAAGAGAATATATTTCCTAATAAATAAAAATTTATCATATAAATGTTAACAATTTAAAAAACAAGCAAAAATTGTAAATTGTGATATAATATGTTATTATAATTTGTATAATTATAATTATTTTTGTTTGAATAAAAATAAAAACAAACACCTGAAACAAATGCTGTTTTTTGTTTTTAAAAAGGATATTTTGTTTCAGTTTCTGGGCTCTAAAAATATTTCAAATATTCCTGGATGGAGAAATCTACGCACAGAAATATTTTGTTGTTGAAAACAGCCTAATGAAGCCTAAACATATTAAAAATTTGAATTTTCTAAGCATTTGGCAAAAACAAAAAAATTCCAATCGAATTTCGCTAAATTTTGATTCTGCCCGGATTTCAGCTACCAGGCGAACAGAAATCATAAGCAAGCTGCTGCCAAATAAAAATTTTTCTAAAACTGTCACTAAAAGTATGCCGCACTTTTTTTGTAGAAAAAATTTGTTGTCAAAATTTTGTAGCATACTTTTAGTTACCAAATTAAAGTTGCTTGCTGCAATTTCTGCATTTCTGTTCGCCTGGTACTTCAGCTGGAATCAAGACCATTTTTAATAGAAAAATTTCAAAAAATCTAGAATTTTTTTTTATTTTTTAGTTGTTTTCAGATAAAGCAGTGGTCGGCAAAATATACATATGCATTTTTTTTGAGTTTGTATTGAACATTCTGCGTCATTTTGTGTACAACACAGTACCTGTGAACCATAGGACCATGCGATAAGGTGCCTACTCGACATTTGGATTTAAGTTTCCGTTTTTATTTATTCTTTTTTTTTATTTTAAATTCTGGTTTATATTTTCCAGCAATTTATATATTTTTAAAACAAATTGGCATAAGTTTAGGAGGAAATTTTTTTGTAAAATAAAGGGTTTTTAATATATTTGAAAAAATTCAAAATTCTTCTATAAAAAGATTAAAAGATTGTGCTATAACTATAATGTCAAAATTGCAAATTGATCGTTTAAAAATTTACTGATGTTTAAATGAAATCAATCGCAAAAAAGGGTTTTTTTTATAAAATCGCGTTTTCAAAAGTTAAAGAAATTTTTTTTAATATCATTTCGGGACAAACTTTCTTATGTAATTGTCAACCAAAAAAAAGGGTTTTTTTTATAAAATCGCGTTTTCAAAAGTGAAGGAAATTTTTTTTAATATCATTTCGGGACAAACTTTCTTATGTAATTGTCAACCAAAAAAAAATATTTTTTAAATATTCTTATTACAACATTTCTAATATAATTACCAAGCTAAAGGAAAAAAATATTTTTGGAATATTCTTTTCTGGTGTTACTTACTCTTTAAACAAATCCATTCGATATATAAAACTTTAAAAACGTAAAAAATTGTTTACCTTGGTCAAAAAAAACTTCATTTGCATTTTGCAGATTTAAAATATAAAAACACTTAAAAATTAATAAACATCCTTAAAAAATTAGCAATTATATTTATTATTATTTTGGTGTTCCTGTCCGAAATACTCATAAACAATTTTGAAATTATCGTTCCAAGATCCATGCTGAAACCTTTCATTAAAATTCGTACAAATTATTTTTAAAATCTCCATTGTATATAGGGAATATTTGATTTTTTCAAATTTTAATTTTTCTAAAATGCCCCTTTTTTTGTGTCTTTCCCTACCCTTCGTTCCCTAAAATTCAAAAAATAGATTTGACGTATAACTTTTTATCGCCCCACTTAATTTTATTTTTTTTTTATTTTAAATAATATTTATTAATTTTCCGATATTTTAAAAACTACTTTTTAAAACTTTTCTTTTCTTAGAGCTGGAGATATCCAGACGGTTCATGACGAGATCTACTCAGAAATCATTATTACCGAGAAAATTTGCACATGGAACTGATAACAGAACCTGGAATGCAACAAAAAAAAGAAGCTGAGATTGAATTAATTTTACCTTATTCTCTGTACAACAGGAATTTCCCTTCTATTGAGTTCTACCATTTTAAGAATAAGCTTTGCCCTATTTCGGAACTTAGTCACCAAAGAGGCCTTATACGGACGAGCAACGAATTATGAGCTACCTTTAACTCCGGATCCGGCAAGTTGTGCTCGAATATACCTTTTAAGAAAACAATTTTTTTTTATTTTCAAAAAATAATATATTTATTTCCGTCAACTGGTTTCTTTAAAATGTATTAAATAATAAAAAACTAAATTTATAAAATTTTTACATTTAACTCTGTTATTTTTAATTCCTAGCTTTAAGCAAAACACGTATTATAAAAATAAAGCAAATTGTTAAACTAACTTAATTTATCAAATAATAAAAGTAAACAAACTACAATATTTTATTATAATTTTATTAAATATTAGTATTATTATTTAAATATTATAAAAATAAAGCAAATTGTTAAACTTACTAGATTTATCAAATAACTAAAATAAACAAACCAAAATTGTTAGTTACAATATTTTATTATAATTTTTATAATTACTATTATTATTCTTGCAATAAAAATTAACTGAAATAAATTAAAAAAACATGTTTTTTGTTTTTAAAAAAGGATATTTTGTTTCAGTTGCTGGGCTTTAAGAAAATATCAAATATTCTGGATGAAGAAATCTATGGAAAGCAACATTTTTTTGTTAAAAACTTAGCAGCCTAAAACCGTTACTCAAATTAAGAAATTAAATTTTCTAAGCATTTGGCAAAAAAAAAAAAGTTTAGTTCGGACTTTGCCTAAAATTTGAGTCTGAACGGATTTCAGCTACCAGGCGAACAGAAATCATAAGCAAGCGGCTGCCAAATAAAAATTTTTCTAAAAGTGTCACTAAAAGTATGCCACACTTTTTTGTAAAAATTTTTTGTCAAATTTTTTGTCAAATATTTTTTGTCAAAATTTTGTAGCATACTTTTAGTTACCAAATTAAAGTTGCCTTCTGCATTTTCTGCATTTCTGTTCGCCTGGTAGTTCAGCTGGCTTGAAGACAATTTTGTATGAAAAAATTTCAACAAAAAAATTTTTTTTTAGTTGTTTTCAGATTTTAGGCAAAATATACATATGCATTTTTTGCGTTTGTATTGAATATTTTTTGCTGCGGTAACGTATGCACACATGCAAGCGTTTTGTGTATAACACAGTACGTGTGAACCATAGGAGCACAGGCGTTTGGACCGTGCCGACTACTGAATAAAAGTTTCCATGTTTATTTATGAAATTCCTTTTAGTTTTTATTTTTAATTCTGGTTTTTATTTTCCAGCAATTTATATATTTTTTTTCCTGAAAGTTTTTCTCGGCTAATAATTTTTAAAAGAAAGAAAATAAATAATGCAAGTTTTATTTATTATTTAAGTAGAAAAGTTTATTCAAAGAAAATTTAATACAAAATGTTAACTTAAAATGGTACATTAATATAATAGTGAATTATGTAATAAAATACTAAATACAATAATATTAATTCAAATATTTTAGGAAATTATTTTTTAGAACCTGTTACAACAGCTTAAAAAATATATACAAAAATAAAATATGTAGGCATATTAATATAATACTTAATTAAAAAATATTAATTCAAATATTTTATGTAAATTATTTATTAGAAACTTTAAAAAAATTTTATACAAAAATAAAATATATAAAATATATGGTAGAACATCCAGATAAATGGTCACATATCCTCCATAATTGTATTTTGCTTAAGCAGAGAACTCATCTCCTCATCTCAAACTTGGAGATAGTTCCTATTCAAGCATCGCACCTCCACTTGGCATCCAACTAGGCTGTACTGAAGTCGAAATACTCACAGCAAGGTAAATACAGAATACAGGGAAGCTTGCTAAATAGGAGTCGCCATCCAAATCTGGGGAATCGCCGTTAAAATTAAAAAAAAAATGCCGGAACCTTCCCAAGTATCTCAAAATTTGTTTTGTTGGTGGCTGAAGATAAACTCAGTAGTCGTCAGAGGGATCTCCTTCTCTGGTCTCAAGAAGACGGCTGAAACGCTTTCATCCATGTGACTTCAGACGTCGTCAGTTATTCTAAATCGCTGGAGTACCTTTAAAACCTTTATTTATTTTTTGAAATCTTTGAAATTCATGATAATTATTTTTGTAAATAGGTAAATCTTACAGAAATTACTATATAAGAAAAATAGTTTTCCAAAAATTATACAATTAGTCTAACGAGTTTAAATTTTTGTTACTATAGGACTAAAGCCTATTTGTTAATAAATAAGTAAATAAAAACAAAAAAAAATACAATTTTTCTTTCTGCTAAAGCTCCTACTCTAAGTCTTCGTCAAATTGATTGAAGCATTTAAAGTGTCCCAAACCGTCTGAACTTTACTCAGATCTCTCTAAAAAAAAGTCACTTCTAAAAACATTTTTTCATTTAATTTTTTATTCATTTGCGTTGTTCTCAAAACAGCTAACATTAAACGATGTTTATTTAACAATTTCTTATAACTAACAATTAATATGTGCAAAAAATACAGTGTTGAACATTTGGCTCGTAATCCTCAGTTGACCTAATACAGCGAGCCGCGATGATGCAAATGTCTCAAACGTTGATCCAACAATTGACGCTCATTTGACAGCGACAAAGCGGATGTGGAACGATGTATGGACGGCATAAGTTGAATGTCTCTGGCAGCTCCATTCCCAGCAGTAGCGGCACCAGCACCAAGTCCCATAGTTGTATCAATTGGTCCCACACCTGCGGTATTGCCCACCGCACGGGAACGCAGCAAATGATTACGCAAAGCATTCGAGCGTGAGGTTCTGCGCACTGAGCTATTAAATGAGATCTGCAGCGAGAGACGCTTCTGAGAGAGCGCAGCCAAGTGATCCGGCGATAGCTCAATGATCTGTGGAGAAAGTGTTGCACCAGCAGCCGAAGCAGCAGCCAGTGCAGTAGCAGCGTTATAGCTGGGCAGGCTGGAGGAGTTGCCGACGCTGCCGCTGCCGCCACAGCTGCATGTGGCGGAGTTCAAGGAAATGTTATCCGAGTTATTGTCATTGGTATTATTGCCGGTTTCAACTAGAGTATATGCTACAGCTGGATCCTTGCCGTTCGGATCGTTACTGCTTTCAAAGATTTTGATGACAGGCACCATGGCTGGAGTGAGTATAATGCCAGCTTTACGAAACTCCTCTAGCGCATCATCATAGGTGGGCAAACCAGATACAATGGTATAGGAAGGCAATGATTCGACTTCATAGTCGGGCGGGCAACGGCGACAGATTTCAATCGTTTGATCGTTGTGATTCGCGCGATCTGAAAGAGCAGGAAGGAAAGATAACAGATTAGTTTTTTTGGATTGAGGAGCAATGGAGAATTAATTTGAAAAATTTGTTATTAAATTTACTAATAAGTTTAATATAATAATTAAGTGGTTAAAAGTGCGTTGCTACCCACAGGATCTATTGTGCTCTCTATTAGCTCTTTGAGCTTCTCAGCTAGTCAAACTTCAGAGAAAAACTTAATTATCTTTGCTGGTTTTAGTCCGTGTTTCAATATTCTTTGACCGTCAAGTATGGATGCGATATTTCTCTTCCCTAATTCCTTCCTAATTTCACAGAACCGATATATGTTTTCCGAGTTTGCAGTGTCCCGTGGAGATTGTCTTGAATCAATCTAGGTAAAAGAAACCGAGATAGCAGCTTCTCGATCATAAGTCAGCCATGCTGTTGCAGATTTAGTTTGGTCTTTATTATTCCTATTATTTTTGTACTCGGTGGCGTAAGTGGTAGCGTACTCGCCTCTAAAACCGAAGGTCGGTGGTTCGATTCCCCGCAGTAGCACTTGCATTTGCCTAGCACTGGCATCGCTAGCTCAAAGACGCTATTTGCCATGAAAGTCTCTAATAATAAAGGACACCGCCGTTCGGATTCGGCTATAAACTGTAGGTCGTCCCTGTTCTGTTCGAACAGTTATTAATAGAGATCCCCTATATCCTCTCTAAGGGGTCAAACAGGGAATTATTTATTTTTTGTTTATTCTTTTTCTACTAGCTCGGGAACTGGTTGGAATTTCATTAGCCAGCCGTGCTGCCACAGTTTGAGTTTCGTATTAGTCTAACTAACATCTAAGAAGTCTTTGGAGCTATGGATCCTCTATAATGTAGATACAGCAATGGCTGTGGAAATGTCTCTCTAAGGTTACCATCAGGCTAGACTGGGAATAAATTTTGTTTCGGAAGTTTAAAGCTTTTCAGTAAACAAATATTAGGCAATAGCAAAAAATATTACAAAATTACGTATGCGCAATGTAGCCTTATGGCCATTAAAAGTTAGCCCCTAGATCGATCAAAATCTACTGAAATATAATTGCCTGCTAATATTATCAAATTTGCAGCTCTATTTAAGCGTTATTGGACTTTTTTTGTTGCTATTTATCCTATCAAGGACAAATAATTTCTTGCATCTTTAATAGATGTCAAAATCTTGTTGATCCAAAGTATCCGATAGCACTTTATACTCTACAAATATAAAGCCGATTCAACAATTAAATTGAGCTTTAAATTTGGGAGTATCTTCTGATTGCGTTAATGTTATAGTAAAAGACTTATTTCTGACTTCTATATAAAAAATCGACATAAAGATTATTTTAAGTACTTATTTTTTTTCTAAAATATCATCTTTATTTTTATAGGGTAGGTGTGACAAACGATCCATAAGTCTAACAAAGAGAAGCACTTAAATGGACTAAAAGCCAAGGAATTTGGCTTCGGAATCCAAAATCCCCTAGAGAGCATAGAAATCATGTTCAACTTAGCCCTGCGGACATCTCTTTGGGGATGCTCCTGATGTGGCAAGCTCTTTTTCGTTGTTTTGTTTAATAAAGCTTCCATTTACAATTATCTAATCAATTCCGTAGCTTCCTAAAAAAAGAGCTGCCCATTCACAATTATCAATTCAATTCCGCCTGGCCATTTGCCAGGAACACCAAAAATTTTGTGAAAAATTACAATACAAAAGCAATAAACTGTAGTTTTTTTGTGTTCTTCTGAGGGTCGCTCGCACATATTAATGAAAATTTTATACAAAATGTTTTCAACGCGTTCGTGCGATGACGAAAAAAGTAAAAAAAGTACAACCGGAAATGTGCAATGTATAGCAACCCTTAAAAGTAGGCAACAAAAAATTCTTATTGCAATTTACGTGAAACTGTTGCTCACTGGGGGAAACCCCGCCGCATTCCATTTTAACATCCGCCCTGTTATTGCCAAGGTGAGTCAGCAGTGTTGTCTGTGACATAGTACATGATTTTAAAGATTAGCTGCCTGCTGTTTAAAGCTTTTAGATAGAAAACCTTCCAAAATGCTAGCACGCTTCGTTTCACACCCTTTTTGTTTGTTTTAAATGGGCGGTTACAACTGGGATTCCCCCCTGCTGGACCAGCAGCTGTCGTTGGGGGCTTTGGGTTTTCACACCAACATGAACTTGAATTTTATATAGCCTTCAATTTTTTATGCCTACAAAATGAAATTGATGATGCACAGAAAACGCGCTCTGGGAGTAAGCACTCTAAACAAATGCTTTTTAGTGGGTTTCTTTGTGTTGGGGTTTACCATATGGCTGGTTTGGCCGGGTTAACCCCTTTTGGAGCTCAGTGCGCTTATTTGGTAATTTTCAATTGACTTTTGTTAATTATTGGGTGGCTTAAAATCAGCTTAATTTCAGGGCTGGCCAATTTAGTTTACAGCTGGGACATTGTTAAGCTTCCGGCTTTGTTGTATGTTTTTGATGAACTGTTTGACTGTACCTACTTTATGGCTGTCGGCAGCACTATAAACTAAAGCCAACCATCCCTGTGGTATAAATAATACTAGCGTAAGTCCCACAGCGCAGCTTAGCACTACAATAAAATGAAGTGCAGCATAAATATAAAAAAACTGGACACAATCTTGGAGTGTATTTGTTTGGCACATAAAACATATACATATATATGCCTCAAGTTATAAGCCACAAACAAAATGGAGTCACTAGTCAATATGCTAAAGGTCATGAGAAGGCCATACAACAACAGAGACAACTATGAGCATACAAATGCAAGCGACTGTAGCCAAGGGGCGAGACGAGTTTGTAAGAAATATAAACATAACCTAAGGCAGGCCAAAGATATTTGGGCGTGTTCGTAAAGGCAAGTTAAACACAGTTTATGTTGGGGCTATGTGGATGGATTTTGGGCGCCACTGCAGCAGCAGCGCCTAGGGAGAGTACTAAAAAAAAAAAGAAATTCCCAAAACCAAAAACAAACGACGCAGCGCAGCTCAAGCAACCAAAAATGATGTGCCCAGAACGACAACAACGACAAGTAAGTTCTAGGCAGATGTTGAGGATTGCCAGGAGCTGCCAACCTGACTGCCAGACGGCAAAGTAAAGTGAAAAATCCAAAATGGCAACGCAACTTTTACGCACCGATTTGGAAATACTCTCAAGCGAGATGTAGCGATATATTTGGTTACAGTGGAACTTCACTGTAATGAACTATTATATCTATATACGTGCGAATAATATATCATAATTTAATTGTTTATATATTTTTTTTAGTTTAACGCAAGCTAAGTATTCGAAATAAAAAAATTGATATTTAAAAACATTTTTTAACCTGATCTCTTTGAATTTAATAAATAATAATTATTATATTTTTTTTAAGCGCAAGCTAGTTCTTTGAAATAAAAATATGCCGGTTTACAAATATTTTTTAAATTATATTAATATAAGCATAACTTCCTCAATTGTATGCATTACCGATTTGAGATCATTTTCACATTTAAAAAGTATATATAAAAATTATTTTTAAAATCAATATAAAAAACCCGCATCTTATTCATCCATATCTTTATTCTTTTTTTAAGCTATGTCTTGTCAAATCAAGTCTACCCAAATATTGAATCGTCAATAATTCGATAAATCGGAATCACTTATTTTTGGCGATATATAAGCGAACAATTATAGCACACAGTGTGTGCTATTATTTTTATAAAATAATTATTTTGTTTTGTTAAATATAAGCTTTTGATGGAATTAAACTAACACAAATAAAAAATAAATATTAAGGCCCACGCGAAATTATGCTCTTGTATAAAGTTTTTTTTTTTAATTTTTCGTAAAGTATTTAAATTAATTTAAATGACGCATAAAATAAAGGATATTTTTCGAAAAATTAAATTTATTTGTAAAAAAAAAAAGGAAAAGTAATTTTCCCTGACTTTTTTAATGTGAGTTCAGATTGTTCCCTTTTTTCGAATACCTATTAAGATATTATAAGGAAATGTTTAAAGAGGTATGAATCTCGCTGTCCTGGGCTCTCTCATATTTAGGGTATTTGGAAATTTAGCACAAAAATTATTATTTTAAAATTAAAAAATATTATTTTAAATTTTGTTTTTGTAATTATTATGTAAATATGCAAATACGTAAGTATATAGTAATAATTTATTGTACTCAATATTGCATCATAATCTTTTTGATTGCGAATAAAACAAATATATATTACAAAAAAAAAAGTTAAAATAAACTTAAAAACTTAAAAAAATTATATTAGTTGATAAAAGAAGAATTTTATTAAACAAAATATTATATATTTAAAACTTAATATTTTTGAGCAAGCATTTATTAAATAATAATAACTAAGAGCTTATAGACCGATGCATGGGGGAAAAAAATCCCGAATATTTTATTTAATACAAAATAATACAAATAATTAAAAATTTAAAAAACTTATAATGCAAACCGATTTACCGGTAACAAAAATTGTTTGCTGTGAAAAATTTCCGTTTTTAAACTTACGGCTTAATTTATAAAAACTTATTTTTTTCATATTATTATTTATTTTTAATTCTGGCGATTTTTTAGACATTTATTTTTAATGTTAGTTGCTAAAAATGCTAATAATAAAGTGCTAAAAAGCAAAAAAAAAAGATCTCGAATATTTTATTTAATACAAAATTATTTAAATAATTAAATACTTAAAAAACTTTTTTTAAGGCAACAAAAAATGTTTGTTGTGATAATTTTCAGTTTTTAAACTTACGGCTTAATTTATAAAAACTTATTTTAATCATATTATTTTTTTTTAAGTGTGGCGATTTTTAGTAATGCATTTTTTTAAAGCTGTCACTATTTTTTAAAAACAAAATGTTTATATATATTTATTTTTTTAAATTCATTTTTTTTTTAAATTTTAATATATCGTTTCCCTTTTTCCTTTTTAATTATGTTCCGTTTCCACAATTTTAATTTTTTATTCTTTCTTTATATGGTTTGGAATCAAAATAGCTTAGTACAAAAATCTAAGTAAATAAATTAAATATAAACAAAATATATAGCTTCCGTTTTTTTCTAAGCCATGTTCTGTTTTCATAATTTTTGTCTTAATTTTTATTTCCGTCGAATCAAAAAAAAAAAAATTAAATAAACAGAAATAAACTTTATTTTAATTAAAAAATAATATTTGAATAAAAAAAAATACATATTAATTGTTATTGATGAAAAAAATTAATTGAAATGTTGAAAAATTAATATAAAATTCTTGTTAGAATAGCACAGGTCAACATGGTTCAGTTGTTGGAAAGCTAAGTGTCATTTCCGAAGTAATTTGGTGCGTAGAATCCGAATCCGGCGTCATCACGTCAGGATTTTGAGATATTTGAGGTTATGTACCCAAAAAATGGCGTTTTTTTCCTACATTTGAGGACATTTGACATTTTTGCGCCCTGTACATAACCTCAAAAGTAGGAAAAAACGCCGTTTTTTGGGAACATAACCTCAAATATCTCAAAATCCTGACGTGATGGGCCAGTTCTGACGCCGGATTCGGATTCTACGCACCAAATTACTTCTGAAATAACCCTTAGCTTTCCAACAACTCTCATGACCCCTGTATTTGTAGACCTGTGTAGCTTCAACTTAAAAGTTTTCGAATAGTGTAAAAAGAAATTAAAATTGTTCTTACTAAAACTGAAGTAATAAAAAAAATTCGAAAATTTGGTAATATTGGCCAGTGTACTTAAATATTTTCTTTATGACATATTTTTCCAAACTAGAATGCTTTATATATGATGAGAGAAATAAAGTTACATGGTGTGGTCGATCGATAAACCCTAAGCGCACTCTCTTTTTTGGAAAAATGTAAATTACTTTTTTTATAAAGAAAATCTAGAGAATTTCAGGCCGATAGGACAGATGTACACACAGTTAAAAATGGAATAACAGAGTTTATTTAAAGACCGATTTTTTGAAAAAATTTAATATATGGACCAAGTGACATTTGACTTTGATTTTTATATGCGAAAAGGAGTATTATTAGTTTTATTCTTTAAAAGATTTCAAACGATTTTTGGTTTCAGCTTGGTGTAAGTTTCTTTTGTAGAAAAAAGCTACATCGGTTGGAAATTTCTGTACTTCTAGAAAAATAACAAACGTCATCACAAAGTTCATATAACCTCTGAAAGTTTTGTCAGACAGGCAACCCAGCAAAATGATGGGTGGGCTTGGCATTGGCTGGCACGTAAGCAGTTTATGCCTACCGAAAAAAAATAAAGGACATGAAAAACTTCCTGCTGCCTAGAATTTTTTGGATGCTGTTGTTCTTACTGCGGCTGAGCCTTGGCATTCGCATCGTGCAATTGTCCTTGGGGTTGGTAAATACGGCCACCAAATTGCCGTTTAAATTTCTCCCCAGCGAACTCAGTGGGTCGGCCTTGAAACATTATTATGACTGTTAGTCGCTTCTGGGCTGGCTGGCTGGCACATACCATCAACAGACCCCAACCAGTTGGAGCTGGATTGGCAACAACTTTATATATTGGAAGCTATGACTGCCAGACAATGAATGCCTTAGGGTTACCAGGAGCTAACTGCAAGCTATGTTTCCCATTTGGCAACCAACTGATCTATGTCTCAAGTGTTTGAAACAAGTGAATAAAATGCGTCCAACTGTCAGGTTTGAATTTCAGGGACTCGTTTTGTTTATTTTTTTTTTTGTGTAGCTAATTAAACCTTGTTTCCAGGTACATGAAAATTTTTGTGGTTGTTGTTTTTGGCATATTTTTTTTTTTTTGTTAACACGTGCCTAGTAACAAAGGTCCTTCGTAGTAGTCAAAATGTTTTTGTTTCTCTTAGTTGTTTTCTTTTTTTTTGCAGACTGTCAGACAGGAAACGTAAAAACAAGAAAAATGATTATTAACATGTTGGCAAGACATGAGAATTCTGAGACATTTGGGTTGCCAAGTTGCTGGAAGCAGCCATTGTATGAACTTTCCTATGAGCTGCTTCGGTAAAGAATTCACTTGGAAGGCCGTTTAGTTTTGTGAAGTATAAAACAATTTGTGTTTTAGAAGTTGAGGCAAGTGACTCAGACTTAAAGCTTAAAGCAATATTGACTGCTTTGGAAAACTTAATGATAAGAAGATTTTAGTGAGGTGTGTGCTGGACAGGGTCTCCTCAGTTTTTATTTGAAAAACAAAGAGAATCTAAAAAAAATATGCGAAACCCATTTTTGGCACGCAAAATCGGATAAAAGGGAACCCTTTTTTTTTAAATGTGAGGCTAAAAAATTAGTAATTTAAAAAAAAAAATGTTTGATGACCTAGATTAAAAAATTCGGTATTTTAGTAATAATTAAATAAATTACGTATTTTGCTCAATTAAGCCATTGTAATGCTTAATTGAAGAAAAAAATATTTTAAGAAGGGAAAGTGCGTAAAAATGGATCAAAAACTATTGTGCGCTTCTAATCGCCTAAGTCTCTGCCGATTGCCTAAGCAACAACCAAGACTCTAGAACCGGCAATATTTTGTTATATGTACGTATCTACTATGCCTATTCGGGATTTAAATTCCGATTCGAAGCTGACGATTTCAAAATGCAGTGTATAATTTTATCCAAAACCTCCTATATACACAATTTTTTGAAAAGTATTCTGTAGTAAATAGATAAGACGTAATCGGAATTGAAATCCAGAAACACCATGCCCGAAATTTGAGAGCTTTTAACATTGATATTCCACGAGAAGAATAGGACAACTTAAATAATGTGGCAACCCTGTAACTTATCAAATATTATAAAAAAGAGAGAGATTAATTCACAATAACCGGACGTGTTCCAGAAAACGAATCTGAGCCCGAATGTTTGATGCTCCCAATTCTACAAAAACAAAATTTTCATGTGGTTTAAAGCCGAATGATTTGTTGTAAGAGGAAACGAATCGGCAAAATAGGTTCCAAAAGCACTTATAATTATTTTGAAATATTCTTTGATATTCCTAGGCTATATTTATACCAACTTTAAGGTAGATATTCATTTACAATTGCATAGGTCTACAAATAATAGGGTCATGCCAGTTGTTTGCTACGCAGTATCCGAATTCGGAGTCAGAATTCGGCCATCTCGGCAGGATTTTGAGATATTTGAAGTTGTGTACCCGAAAAATTGAGTTTTTTTCTACTTCTGAGGGTATGTAAAGGGTGCAAAAAATTGTTGAGTTCTACCTTTCCAGTTGTATCATTTATTGCTACTCTTACCTTTTAATTTAAGAGTGTAATGGAAAAAGTTTATGGATTATTATTTCCGAATTCAACGAAATTAAAAAAAGGGAGTTATTAACAAAAAAAAATTTGTTATCCGCACGCAAAACTGAATCTATATAAAATTTTTCGGTTTGGATTTTTCGTTTTCCGGAACCCGGCTGAATAGTGTTAAGTTAAGTTTTTTAAAATTTTAATCTGTCCCACGAGCGAGTTTTTGAAAATTGTTGAGCAGTTTTCGGCAGCTGTTCTGAAATTGGGTTGTAAGGGACCATTTCATTAATACATATCTACCAGGTGGTTAAATGAGTCTGAGTCTAGAAAAAAAATATTTTTTAAAATTTGTTCTTCAAGGGCATGCTTTAGAAATTTAATTCATGTACCAATAGGTTGAATTAACCTATTAACAAAAAAATTTGTTAGAAAAATCGAAATTAATGTAGAGGTGTGACATTCGCCTTAAATAACTTGTTTGTAAAATTTTTTATATTTTCCATCATCTAGGGAGGCCATATTGACACCATATTGCGTATACGCAACGCTGACGTATTGCTCGAAAATTGGAAAATTTTTGGATGACTAAAGCATAATTAAAGAATTTTATCATTCATGATGACTTATTTCAGAAGGAATAAAATCGTTTTTAAAGTCGAAGGACAAAAAAATTAATACTCGGCAATTTTAAGTTTTTAGTTCATAATTTTTCCAAAACGAGATGTGTCCACAGACGCTAGTGTGTCTGTCATAGTAAGTTTTGCAGGAGGTGGGAATAAAGATTAAAAGGTAGCTTAAATATAAAAGTTTAAAAAGCAAAAACATCTTTGACGATACCTCACAGGCAAGGCATTTTTTTCAAATAAGAAAATGGGTTAAAATTATTTTAAAGTCGAATTCTTCACTCTAGAATTTACAAAAATGGTTTCTTCCCCATTTTTCTTAAAGTAGAAATAAAATGCTCTCAATTTCAGCATCAAAACTAAACAATAAGCAGTTTTCTAACCCAAAAGCAATCTAATTGTATCTGTTGAGTGGTGTCACGACCGCGGCGCCAACGCGGTTCACATATGACAAGTCCTTTTCTTATTTATTCAGGTTGTGCCTAAGGAATCTGTGATTCGGGGAACACGGCGACTGAAATCTCAATCAAGTTGTCTCACTAACTGATTTAAGCCAGTCACATGCTTGTCTGCAGAAGCTGCAGTAGCTGCTACAGACCAGCATGCGGCTGGCTCAAGCCGCATTTCGTGCAGGTGTGAGCGAGACAAACACACAGTGCAAAGATCCGTTACTGGAATTGCTACTGACAAGCAACCCAGTAGGAATTATTGGAACAGTCGGCACGTTGCGGAACATTGCTGTTTAGCGACGCAGCCGTATATTTATATTAATTCAGAGAGTTCTAGACTCTTTTATTTAATTTAAACTTACAAATACGGAAATTTTGTTGACAATGTGGCAACTCTGTGCTTTCAAAAATCAGTAAAAACATCTATTACATCAAAAAATCAGATTACACAATTTGTACTCAACCTATAAATATGCACTTACTTCTAAACTGAAAGAACCCAAAAAAAAAAAAACACTTTTCCAGCTTATTGGTATGTTAAAATTCCTTGACATTGTAGCGTATTAAAACTAACTGTGAAAATATTAGCAAAGGAGCTCATTTATCTCAAGGTCCTTCGTGGAGGAGAAGCAGCACAAGTCTGTCGCCAAAAATGGAAGAATGCATGAAGGGGAGGTAGACAAAAAATGAAGAAAAATTGCAGAATGTCAGTTAAAGGCACAACAACAATAAAAAGGGACAAACCGACAACATGAAGACGTCGCAGCCAGGAGCAACAACAACACAAGGAACAACAATAGTAAGGATAACAGCAGCCGCTGCCAGAACGAAAAAGTAATAAGTGTGTCTATTTGTTGGCAAATATTTCATTTCCCATTGCCCTTTGTCAGCCCCACCCACTCCCCCTAACACATACACACACACGCACACAACACATAGAAACAAATACACACACTATTTCAAATACACACACACAAACACACACTTAGACAAGGATGCACAGTCTGTTACTGTATTTAGTTGATGACGTTTTAGTTTATATTGCATGTAATATTTGTGATTTATATTAAAGACAATGTAAATAATGTGTATACTCTATAACTATTAAATTTGATCAAGAGTATATGGAGTTTGAGCTGATTTGTGTAGCGGTCGGAAACTATCACAACTTAAGGAGTTACAAAATTAAAAAATATAAATTACTTCTATGAAGAAAATAGTATCAACTTACTATCAAAACTAAGGACTTCCAAGGCCAAACAATTTGAGCCACGTAGAATCCCTTTTATGATCATAAAAAAATGAATTTATTCGAGGCGGTGCACGGCAGAGTATATCCTGCATTCATTTTCCTAGCATTAATAAAAAATTAAAGTGTTTACTCGTAAATATGAACGTATTCGAGGAGCTCTATGAAAGTGGAAACCCTGCATTTATTTTCCGAACGAAAATTAAAAGCTTCTAGGCAAAAAAATACTTCTTAATGGTGAAAAAATCAAGCCGTGCTTCAGAAACCAAAAAAAAAAAAAAAACAATTCCTACAATTTTTTAGGTATTCGTTTATGCATTATCCCAAATCCGAATATCCATTGCTCTTACACCTTTCGAAGAAGGTAGGATTGGGATATTTTTTTGTATGCAAGATGAACTATTTAAGCAAGACATAAAGATTTTTTTGTACCAAACCAGGAGCACATAAAAATTTTAAAATATTTATTAATAACTATATACTTCAAATTCGCATAAATGGAATAATTTTTTTTAGAATTCGTTTAAACGTGGTTTCAAATCCGAATTTCCCCTGCTCACAACTTGCACCTTTTGAAGGAAATTATCCACGACTATGATATTTCTGTTACAGGGAATTTTTTTTATGCAAGACATGATCAATTTAAGCAAGTCGTAAAGATTTTATTATACAAGGCAAGGTGCATATAAAAATTTAAAAATATTTATAAATAACTATTTAAATTGAAATTGGCATAAATAGAATCGTAGAGTATCGAAGCGTGCTAAAAAAATTATTTCAGTTTAAAATGCATACACTTTCCAACAAAATATTCGGTTGAAAACCACATTAAAAATTCATTTTGGTGAAATTGGGAGCACTAAATATTCGGTTTCAAAACGATTAAAATGTTTTCCGCAACAGGCCCGGAATCCAAAAAATAAAAAAAAAGTTCAAGAGAGTTTTAAGGCGGTTGCTGCTAGTACTTTTATCTCCTTGAGGAGCATAGGGCTTCAACCCTGTCAACCCGGTGGACACAACTAAAGCTGGGCATCGAGTCGAGTTAAAATCGATATAGTCGATTCTCTTTGTTCTGATAATAAAATCGATACTTGTTCATTGAGCATCGATCTTTCAAGTCATTTTAAACTAGGGGTCTAAAATGAGTTTCAAGTCACAATATTTTTTAAAAAAGTTTTTTTTTTTACATATTCAAAAATCAACTAAGACCTTTCATTTACAAGATCTCAAAACATTATTTTTCCTCTAACTTAAGGGGGGTTTTCGACGTCGAAAAATTCATTTTTTAATCTAATTCTAATTTTGAGAGCCGCCAGAGGGCGCTTTTGCATGTTTTTTTAATTTTTTAAATAAATTGTGACTTCATTTTAGTTTCCTTTTAAGTTTTGAATCAAACGAATTATTTTTTTGTTTTCTTTTACTAAGTTTAGAATTTTCGTTTTCGTTATTTGGAATTATGGAAATAAATTTAAGTGAATTTTGTTTCAATTTTCTGCGATTTATTTATAATTATAATTTTGGCAGTTTATAGGTGGGTTGTTCCCAACATGAAAAATACTAATTTTAAGAACATTTTTCGTTTTGGTTGTCGTTATTGATATTTCGTTCAGAATTGCACAAAAAGTTGAAAAAATAATTTAACAAAAAATTTCTATTACCATTAATCAGGCATGTTCTAGATTTTGACTCCGACAAAAACTGTCAGAATCATAATGAAAGATGTTCTAGTTTTTGATTTCGACAAAAGTCGGATTGTGAAATCGAAATGAAAAGTATTTTGCTTTGTTTACTTATATAAACGCATTAATGCCACTACAAATAATTTTGTATTATTTTTTAATGTTTTAAAAAAATTTAGATGTGCTTACTTGAACGAATCACGGTTAAATTTCATTATATATTTTTATTACACAAAATGTTTATTAAAATTGTGTGTACATGCAAAACCAGAACGAGTGGAATGAAAGTAAGGTGTTCTGGATTTCGACAATGCAGAACTTCGAAAAGTTGTCATTAAATTCGAAGATAATTTTATTAATGCATGGCTTAAAATATGTATATAAAACAAATTGTGCCAAATTTGTAAATAAATTAAAAATATTTTTCTCTCAGAAAGATGTTGACCGAAAGAAAAAATAAATTAATAAAGTGGATGTTCGAAAACTTTTAGTAACTCTACAAGTAAACTTATCGATACAAATGGTTATCGATAGCACTCGAAATGAAAACGATTCGAAGTCGATTCGAACTCAGTCGAAATCTAGAACACCATTTGTCGGAATGCACTCGTTATGACTTTTTAAAACGAGTCGAAATCTAGAACAGACCTGAATATTTATATTATAAAATTTGCTCAGATTTGCTCACATATACTTTTTTGGTCCACGAAAAATTGAACAGAAACGAGATAAACTAAAAATTTTCCAATTGGCGCAATTATTTCCTAGCGTATTTCAAAGTCTTAAACTTTCACGATTTATACTCATAGATTTTGCCATCAATTCTTCCCAAATTCGCACGAATATCAACAGCCGATGATGGTTGAACTTTCCGGAAACTCAACTAATAAATGTTAAATGGCTCATATAAAACATGTATAAAAAACATTTGCGTAATTTACAAAATGCATTAAATTTATGACAAAAAAGGACCAAAAAAAAAAAAAGGAGCTCACGCAACACATGTTGCCCAACGTAGTACTATGTAGTAGTATGTTATTAAAAACAATATAAACAACTTGCCAAGGCGCAGCAGGAGTTTGTCATTGTAAATGTGTGTGTGTTAACATACAGTCAGCTCAGAAAGTATTCGTACACTTTGAAATCATATTTGTGTTGCTCTGTACTACGCGCAAAGTTGTCACAATAAAATATATTTTTATTTGCATATAATTATTTAAAATTTTTTGTTATTTCTACAAGCCATTAATTTTCTTGAGAATACAATTTTTATATTTATATATAATATAATTCATTTTATATAATACATATAAATATATTTCATTTTATATAATTATCAGCATGTCAAATAATATTTTATATTACAACAATTATGCGCTGCATTACCGAGTATAAAACTTTAAAGGTGTCCGATTACAGTCTAGACTCACTGTATTTATTTACACGTGTGTGTGTGTATGCGTGTGCGTTTTAACAATGAAAAGTGGCGTAAACCACAAAGTACCACTTGCCAGCAAGTGTAACATGTTTAGTATGAAAGGGGGTAGTGGTGGTGTGTGTGTGTGTGGCAACAATGGCGCTGACTGTGGCCGCAGCCGCAATTTTCAAATTGACTTTTGCACATGTTGCCGCCATAGCGAAAAGCTTTGAACATTTTTTTTTGTACAATGAGTATGTGTTGTTGTGCGTTTGTGTATGTGAGTGTAAGTGTGCTAACGGTTAGCCACGAAGTGGAGCAAAAAGTCATAAAGAAGAAAGACGACCAAGAAAAAAAAAATGCATTTGCGGCAGTGCTGAAACGTGCCAATCGAGCACGTGAGTCGCATTTTTAAAATATATAGTATATAGTTGTGCCTGCAGCAGCCACAAAATATGTTGGCTAAAAGTCAAATATCAAAAAGCCATTAACAAAAGAATGCGGCAAAAGTTAAATATATTGTTTTAGTTTAATACACTAATTCAAATATAACAGCAAGTTTCAAAATTAACGATCGCTGTTATCGATAAATAACGATAGTCACACGCGTTTAGCAGCACTTAAATAAACAGTGCTGTGAGCGATCTCAGAGCAACGCTTATTGTTGCGCTCACTTACACACGCACAGAAACTGCTGCTTCACAGAAGGGTAGGCAAAACGACGCGCTCAAAGAACAAAAGAGCGCAGCATTGTGCATGTGTGTGCGCGCGTACTGCGAACGCACGAGTGAGCGAGCGAGTGAGCAAAAGCAAGCCGCACTGACAGCTACAACGGCAAACGTCTTGCTGCGGCGTCGTGGATAGTTTTGCCTGTTTTTGCTTGCTGCGCGTAACTACCAAAAAAAAAGAAACAAATTTCTTTTAAAAACACATTTAAATTATAAAGCAAATTAATTAAAATAAATCGCAAACAATTAAAAAACGCGCGGCCGATGTGTTTGTGCACAACATGTTAAAAATGACAAATATGCCGACACCGCTAAAGTTGAGCACAAAAAAGACACACAATAATGGTGTAGCTGCAGCCGCTGCGTCAGCGTCGACAGCGCTGTCGCAAAATGGCAAAAACAATGCGTTAGCAGCAGCTGCCTTGGACAATGATGACTCCGATACGGATGATACAACCGATTTGGATATTGGAGAGGATGATGATGATATTGACTTGCTGGATGATCCTGACGATGTGGTGCTACAGATTGATAGCGAGGATGAAGCAGAACTTGAAGCGCAGCGCATACGCTTGGACGACATGAAGGCAGCAAAAAAAGCAGCTGAAGAAGCAGCAGCAGCATTCGCCGCGGCAGCAGCCGCAGAAACAACAAAGTCGCAGGTCAGTAACGGTAAAGAGCTGTCAAATGGCAAAAAAACAAAAACAACAGCGCAAACAAAAGCAGAGGCGGCTAAGAGCGCACAAGCGTCGGCGCCTGCGCCCGCAGCGCGCAAACCTCGTGGACGTCCACCTGGCTCCACCAACAAACGCAAGTCGCGCAAGAATTCCAACAGTTCCAGTAACTCCAACAGCACCGTCGCATCCAGCTCAATTTACAGCCAAAGTGGGCAAATTTGCGCACAAATTCATGTGGATGAAAAGGCACGTCGTTATATTTACAGATGCGCGCGCTGCTCTTTGCATTATGACGACGATGCAGCCTTTGCTCAGCACTGGCGCGCACTGCATAATGAGGAGCAAGCGCAGCAGCCACAAACCAAACGTCCACGCAAAAGCAACAAAGTTAAATCTCCACCAGCGTCTGCAATCAAATTAGAGGCAGCGCTAGAACTGAACGGACTAAATGTGCTTGAGCTTAAGAACTGTGCACAGCTGTTATTTCATGTCGATAGTTTTCAGCAGCTGTGCCTGGAGTGCAACGAAAAGTTTGACCAAACTAAAGAGCTGCTAACACATTTGAGCGAGCAACATGGCATATTTAAGCTGGTGGAGCCCAAGAAAGAGCCGGCTGAGCAGCAACCGGTAAGAGTTTTACCTGCAGTCACGCCGCCATTGGCTATGGTTACTATACCATGTGAATTGGGACTGAGCAAAGCAATGGCAGTAGAGTTGGAGTTGCCCATACCGGCGCCTGAAACGCCACCACCAGAGCAGGAGGGCAGGGTGCCGACAGAGGAATCAGTTGCAGTAAAAGCAACTATGCCGGCCTTGTCAATTGAGCCGCCCGAGAAAGCAGAGGCAATAGCAGCAACTGCAGAAAATATCTTAGTGGAAACAAAGGCAGTCATGGAAACAGCAGTCGACACAATAACCGTACCTATAGCAAAACTGATGGCAGTCATAGAAACAGAAACTGCCACGACAATCCTGCCGCCACTAGAACCAAAGCCAGTAGTGGAAGTCACAGTTGCCTCGACAAGTGACAAAGATGATCTCGAAATGATAAGCGCTATAGTGAAGGAAATCACTGAGGGGGACAAGCAGCACGAGGCACCTAGCAGTCCCAAAGTTGATAAGATGATTATAAAACTGCCAGTGGGAAAACGTGCATCAAAAGCGCGTAAGCGCGTGAAAGAGCAAAAGCAGCCGCAAAAACCCAAAGTAGTGGAGGTAAGCCTTAAAAAAGTACTTTTTTTTTTAAAAATATTTATTATTTTTGTTTCATTTTTGTAGGAATGCAGCAGTAACGAGAAGCCCAAGCGCAGCATCAGGGCAAATACCAAGTCACCACAGCCAAAGGAGATCAAAGAGGAGGAGCAGCCAATAACAGAACGACGCGTACGCAAAGCACGTACATATGTAGATTATGTTATGGATGTAAAAGACGAAGATGAAGAGGAGGAACCGGGGGCCAGCGACAGCTCCAAAAGCGCTAGCATATCGGCAGATACTTCGCTGTTAAATAGCTCCAGCGACAGTAATGCCAACACTTCCACGCCAGCCGATTCCATTAAGCTGGAAAAGTCAGAGGACACACCACGCCAGAGCAGTCATGGCGAAATACAGCACACCTGTAACTTTTGCAGCAAGACCTTTAAACGCTTCTCCCGCCTGCAGGATCATTTGCGTTTGCACACTGGTGAAAAACCATTTGTTTGTTTACAGTGTGGACGCGCTTTTCGGCTCAAGATGCGCCTGGCCGAACATCAGCTACGTCATCGCACTGAAAAGGCATTTAAATGTGAAATATGCGCTTTGCCGCTGGCCACCAAACAGGACCTGGCGCTGCACATGCGCCATCATAAAAATGATCGACGCTACAAATGTGACAGCTGTCATAAGGCATTTGTGCGTAGCTCCGATCTGGCTATACATGTGCGTGTACATACTGGTGAAAAGCCCTACAGTTGTGATCTATGCGGCAAGGCATTCCGAGCACGTCAAAATCTGGTCGTTCATCATCGTATTCATCTGGGCGAAAAGCCTATACAATGTGAGCTATGCGATAAACGCTTCTCGAGAAAGATTGATATGCGCGTGCATATGCGACGTCATACAGGTAGGTTTAACATTATTTTTATTTGCTTGCAAACTAAAATGTTTACTTTTTCTAGGCGAAAAACCATTTACTTGCTCCTCCTGTCAGCGCGCATACTCATCGCGCGTCAATTTGCAGCGCCATCACGAACGCGAACATGGAAAATCCAACAGTCCACATAGTGATGTCGAGTCAAATAACAAAAAGGCGCGTACGCGTCGTCCTCGTCGCGATAAGTTGGAGGAGAAAATAGCCGCCCAGGAGAAACTGCTCGATAAACTTAAGCGCAGTTTAACTACACTGCCCGACATAAGCGAGCAGGAACAGGAACAGACACCAAATGCAGATGCTCTTATGGAAAATAAAGTCATAAATATACCAGAAATGGCAGCGGATGCTGGTGCTGGTTGTGCTCAGGTTGCTCAGCAAGTATCTGTTACGGTTTCCATGCAAGTGGAATCTGTCAAATTGGCTGATGACAATATGCCAGCTATGCTTGTTGATGAGGAAGAAACTACACCGGAAAAGGAGAATGCGCTGTCCAGCTTACCGATTGTCGCAACTACAAGCGCTCAAAATGGCAAACTTAACAAGACTAATCGCAAGATAACGAGCTACTTTACGGTTGTTGGTCAGAAGGCGGAAATCTAAAGACTTATAATTAATGGCAACACACACACTCAAAAACACACACAAAAACAATTTTTCATACATATTTATATATAAGCAAGCATTTCAACTCAGATATTATTTCTATGAAACACTAAGTAGGGATTTTTCAAGCTTCAGATAAAACTTATTTTATTTATCTGAAGATTGTAAAATTAAACTAAGTTCGCACTGTACTTTAAAAACATATATTTATAAGTTGGATGGGCACACCTCGCAGTTGGGTTTGAATTCATATATTTTGTAGACTTACAATATCGAACAGCAGGGATTAAGTATTTTTTTTTTTGCTTTTACTAAGAACAGAAAATGAAAGATTAATTTTAAAATTAAGCGCCAAAAAGAAAAATGTAAAGTTAGTTGCCAAAATTTGCAAAAAATTTATACACGATTTGAAAAATTTGACAACGACAGAAAAGACTTCTTTCTAAAAGCATTATTATAAACATTTATATAAAACAACAAAAGAGACTGCCAAGAGTTTAAATACATAGTTTTAAAAGACAGAGAGACACAGTCATTTAACTTTATATACAAAAAAAATTATAAATACCAAGGAAAAAGTAAAAAAAAAAATTATATATATATTTTTATAAAAACTAATTCTAAGTGCAAAGTGAATTTTATATACATATAAAAATTCCATATAAGTTTATATGTATTAATAAATAGTAACGAACATTGAAAAAAAACGAAGTAACACGATTTTTAAAATCAAGCTAAGCATTCGAATAATTGCAAACAATTATAAATTTTTTTAATTTAGCAGAACAAAATTGTAAAAAACATTTTTTATAAAATGCAAGCATTGAATTAATTTTTAACGCATTTAAAAACGAACAAAAAGCAGCAACAAATTAAAATTAAGACAATTTATTTTGAAATATGTATTTTATTTTCTAAAAATGGCAAAAACTGCAATTACATACTCATAATTTAATATTCCATTATAAATTTATGTTTATATTAAGTACAATAGCGCACAGCAGGGTACTAATTTTGCCAGTATTTGATTTTATATATATGTATAATATCTATTATATAAAGATACTGAAATCTATAGTTTATTTTTTGATATACACAGCAACATTTTATGAATTTTTAAACCAATGTGCGCTGTATACACTTCTCTTACGACAACTATCTCAATCATTTGCTAAATGATATATATTTATTTAAACATTACTACTACATTATATTTTATTAATTATACTTTAAGTTTAAGTAAAGTAAAAAGACAACGCACATAGTAGAAATGGCGCGTATTTTGGACTTGAATATTTAAATATGCTTTACAAGCATTTATTATTATGCTATAATTTACTGCATTTAATTTAAACAAGTATCTCAAAATAAAAAATAAAAAAATAATCATGTATATATAGTAAATGCCTTTTTTTTACACTGGTTTTTATGCTGAGCAATTGTTGCTTTTATTGCACAACAACATGTGCGCTGGGTCGGTCAGCAACCCCTAGTTCAATTACCTAAGGGTTGTCTGTGGTGTATCTGTATCTGTGAGTGTATCTGAGTGCAGTTTGACTTTCATGGCTTTTAGTTTGATGGCATAGGCAGCAGCAGCTGCCATTATGTCAAGCAGCCCCCTGGTGAATTTCTCAAAGCGTATACCCAATATTTTCTGATGAGTGCAGAGTGAGTGCTTCAGTGCTATAGTTTAAATTTAATGGGGTTGTACATACAATCGGAAATAATTGTTGGATAGCTTAAGGGTGTGTACGTAGATATGTGTTTTATAGGAGAGCGTGTCAAGCGTTTGGAATAATGCAAATAAGCTAATGCAATTCTATAAATAAAATAAGATAGTTTCGTGTGGAATGTCGTCTATATTATTATAATGTTGACCGATCCTACTTATAAATAAATTTTATCATAGGTAAGCTTAGATGTGGGCCAACCCAGTGGCGTGTAAACGCAAATAAAATTTAAAAATATCTACAGTTGTGCAACAATTGAATCGCATTCCGAATAAAAATGGAGACCTCTCAAATTTAGAATCTCAAATAAATTGTTTTGGGGGATCGGGTACTTTTTCCACCGGGCCCGGAGCTCTCGGAGTGGCCCGGACTCGAGAGTCATTCGGGAAGTTTTTTGCTTAAAAAAAATATAGTAAATTATCATTCTTCCAGAGCTCCGTAACATATTTTTTTGTTTATTATTATGATTGCAATGATAGAATATAATATTAGGAGAGAGACGCTTTATGGCCCATATAGTGCGCACCTTAGCTTTTTTGCCTATAGAAAATAGAGCATTACGCTTTTTCGTAATTCAAAAAATGTTTCGAAAACTAGACACGATTCTTTACCAGGGGCGTAGCGAGGTGGGGGTGTGGGTGGTAATAAAAAATAAAAATTAAGAATCGGTTATTTATCGGTAATTTGTTGAATCGAGTCGGCATTTTGAGGCTTATCACCCCCCACATTCAATGCTCTCGCATCGCCACTGTCCTGTACGATTGTTTTTGATCGATTTAAAGAATAAGTATAGTATGCAGTCGGAGAGCTCATTAGTCAGTTATGTTTGGTATCTCCTTTTAGATCTGTATTGGAGTTTTAAAAATGCATTATTACGATTTTATCAAATCACTAATTCTCTCAGAAATCCTTTCTTAACTGTTTTTTATGTTGATCTCACATTCTTCTACAATAATACGTATTTTCATGAATTAAGAAAAATTGATAAGGGCCCGGATCAAATTTCCCCTGGGTCCCGGACCTGTGCCAGATACTTAAAAAATAAATAAATTAAAAAACTTTTTTTAAAATTATTTTCAAAATTAAGTAATTGTGCCTTTTAATTGATAAAATCTATTGTTATAGTTTTCTAAAGAAGAGTGGATTAGGTATTCGACCTTTATGCAAATTCGTATGTCTTTATATTTGTTTGTTCTCTCGTACCTTCTAAGCCTTTTTTCATAACTTTAAAAATGAGGTATCGTTGGAAGCGTTTTGATCGTCACCTAATAAGTCAGCTATGTTCGAGTCTCAGGATTGGCAAATTTTTATTGGAATCCGATTTAGCAAGAAAGCTCGACTTTGATAATATTATAAAAGCTAAAGCACGGATGGCGAAATTCTAAGCATCTTGACGGTTATTGTCGTATGTAAGGTTAGTTAATGAAAAATTCCAACTTCTTTGAGTTGCGTTTTATTACATCTGCATTGGAGTTTTATGAAATACATAATTATGATTTTATCAAATCAATAATTCTCTCAGAAATTCTTTCTATCAGGAGCGGATCCAATATTTGGTAAGGGGGGGGGTCCAGAGAAATCTATCCAGAGAAATCCATCAAAAAAATTGTGAAAAATATTTTTATTAGGGTTTTCTGATCCCGAGGGGAGGGGGGACCCAAAAACCCCCCGTGGATCCGCCACTGCCTTCTATACTTTTTTTTTTTTATAAATTAGAATTTAATTCCTAAATATAAAGTATGAAGCCAGAGCAACAAGGCTTTTTTTTATGTTGATCAATTATACGTTTTTTCATGAATTAAGAAAAATTGTTATATATTGATATTCTCCCTCCGGTCCTGGTGTTCATATAAAGTAAATAAGCGTTTTAAAATATTAATTTTAATATTATAAAAATTGTAAACAGATATAAGCTCACCGACCAATTTGAAACAAAAATAAATAAAATTTAGTCATTTAAAGATTTTTATTTTAACAAATTAAATCTAGTATCTAGTATTTTAATTCTTTGGATCTGTTTAGTTATCTTTGCCTTAGCAAAATGGGCGTTTTTAACATTATCTTCAACTATCTATGTAGGCGTCATATTTGTCTGTCACCATATAACCATAACTATGGTATGTATACTTGATATTTTGACACCAACAAAGTATTTGTTTATTATTTGCCGTAAAATGCTAAAAAAATATCAAACGACAGCGAAACATAAAAAATTTCCGTGAAATCGGCACAAACAATTTGATATAGTCGTGAGTTTAGCCGGCAGTGGAATACTCTGTGCCCATTTTTGGTAAAAAAAAATTGAATTCCTTTACTAAAATCTTTTTTTGCAACTCCTAAAAACTTAACATGCCGTTTAGGATGCAAAAGGATATCTATATGTATATATGTATATAAAAAAACTTATGATTTAAGTGTTATGAATGATCTCATGAACGCGTCGATGAATTTCAAATCGGATTTTTGCATGTGTTAGAGGTTGTCAATACGGAGGTTTTAAGCCTATTGCGATGTTTTTGTGTATTGGTTTGTGAGATATACGCATTCTTGTGTATATCGGTTTTTGTGTGTATATTGCCATATATAGAAAAACTGGCATTGTTGTTATTCAATGTTCGAGGTCCAACATCGTTTCAATCATTGAGAACAGTGAAGGGCGTATTGTGAGCAACGTATCGGGAGGCAAGTCAAAAATTGAATTTGCTGGAAAATTATTTGCACTGGGATCAAACTTTAGCAGATGCTGCTATTACCGCTCATCCATATCAAATACGTGTTCTATTTGCGATTATTTTGGCAACATGTTTTCCATCAAATTCAACTGAATTGTGGCTAAAATATTAAGATTATTTATTAGAAGATATTTTCTTTACTTTAATTTACGCCGGAAGCTTACAATGAAGCTTTAATTTATATTGAAGATCTATGCTTGGCGATGGTTAATAAAGCATTAGAACTATTGGGAATGCCGTCTCCTAATCGCTCAATGTATGATGTATTTCAATTGAAAGAAATGCAACGATTCAAATTAATTATCAATCTAATCGTACTGGCCAGGAATGTGAAGATCGAATTGAACGTAAAAGAATTCGGTTAAGACAGATCCGTAAAGCGGGACATTCGACTAATAATGGTGCAAGTTTGAATCGAGCTGGAAACTAATCTAAAAATCTTATATTTTTCCAGATAAGCTAACTAGAGAATCTTACGATGCTTATTCACTTTAAGAGTATTCAAAAAGTTTGGGCAGGACAACGTCTGGCGGGCTCACTAGTTTCACATAAATGATTTTCACACTTTTAATGTGAATTTAAATTGAAATCGAAAATTCTCGGAATGCGAATTTTTAAGCGCATACGTGAAAGTTAGACCAACTGCGGCTATACGCAATTTCATATATTTTGGTTTATTATTACAAGAGTATGCTGACTCTATTTTATATAAAACAATTTTAATACACAGTGGAATTTTGTAGTGGTTTTGCTAACGAATGAGAATTTGGAGGGCATTTAATTAGTACATTGTGGTCTAAACATTGTGTGGAATGTATTTTATTGTTGAATATGACGCATAGTCAAATTTTAGCGCATTGATAAAGGCAGTAGACATCGTTTTAATTTAAAAAACTTTGACTGAAGATGTATTTTATGCAGCTTTCTTTGGCCTCTAAGATCAACATGTTCATGCAGACGCTTAAAGCTCAATCGAACCTCTTAAAGTCTGCACTAATACAATATATGTAATATCTTATATACCCTAATGAGTACAAAGCACAAAAATATCCAATGCAACAAAAAACCAAACTAAGCAGAAATACGAAATTGAAAAAAAGCAACTGCAAATGTTGAAAGCGGCAGTTGATTTGAGTTTCAATGCAATATTACGCATACGACTCGTGGTGCGCAATTTCAATGTTAGTCATACGCTCTTGTGTGTGTGTGTGTGTCTGTCTGAGTAAGTGAGTGAGTGAATGTGTGTTGGTGTGTGTGTGTGTGCAAAGACAGTCAACGTGTCAGAACAACCAATACAAATTTTTTTATCGCTGCTGTATTGTTGTTGCAAAAATATGCAAATTAAGTGTACGACGTTTTTTTTATGGTCGTTTTTGTTGTTGTGGCTTCATGGACAATGGTAGAAAGCGCTTAAAAAAATGGACAACGTATGAGCGACAAAAACAAAGCAGACAACAACAGTCACAGCACTAGCGCATAGACAGTGCATGAAAAAAGTTTCTGCAATTACTTTTTTCACCAAACTTTTTAAAACAAGATGTCAACTAAAAATTATAATAAAAAAAACTTTTAAAAATCGTATTGTCGCTAAATTTAATTTCAGTGCTTTAATTTACGTGATTCTACACACAATAATGGTGAGGCAGTCCATAATGTATTTTACATTCATTCAAAAATAAAATATAAAATTTTAATATTTATATAAAGCAAAAATGGCGGACGTAAAGTCGGGCGCGGACGACTTTAGGATACCCTGTACCACTAGCTTGTAATAAAGTCCGATTTCTTCACAAAAAACCAAAAACAGAAGAATTTTTAAGCAAAAATTTTTTTTTTGACCGATCGTTCCTATGGGAGCTATATGATATAGTCAACCGATTTCAATAAAATTTGACACGGTGCTTAAATACCTTAAAAAAGATATGAACGCCAAAGTTATTTCAAATATCTTTACAAAACACATCGAATTTTGTATAAAAAACGTGTTTTTGGACCGATTGGTCCTATGGGAGCTATATGATCTAGTCAAACGATTTGGATTAAATTTGGTACAGTGCTTAGGAACTATAAAATACTCACGAATGTCAAATTTGGTCCCAATATCTTAACAAACAAACGAAACACAACAAATTTTGTTAAAAAATCGATGTTTTGGAAGATCGGACCTATGGGAGCTATATGATATAGTCCACCGATTTTGTTCAAATTTGGCACATTGCTTAAGTGGTCTAAAAAATTTCCAAACGCCAAATCTGGTTAGGATATCTTTATTAAAAAACGAAATATAGCCAATTTTTCTTTAAAAAAGTTATTTTGGCCGATCGGTCCTATGGGAGCTATATGATATAGTCAACCGATTTTGATCAAATTTTGGTACAGTGATTGGGAACTATAAAAAACTTTCGATTGCCAAATTTCGTTACGATATCTTCATAAACAAACGAATTATTCATCTAAAACGTTTTTTTTTTCGAGGTCGTCTCAAACACCCCCATGGGAGCTATATAATTTATCCCCGATATCAAAAAAATAAAATAAACTTGCCTCCTATGGAATAATATGGGATCTAATGTGAAAGTTTGGTAACTCTAGCTCTTACCATCTCTGAGATCTAGGCGTTCACACGGACGGACAGACGGACGGACGAACAGACGGACAGACGGACATGGGTATATCGACTTCTCTATTCACGCTGATCATATTTTAGGTAACTTTGGGGTGTCTCCGACGTCTCCTTCTATATGTTATTGTACATACATTTTCGGCTTGCACAAACTTAATATACCCTTGGTACCATACGGTACAGGGTATAAACATAGTTTCCTACAAAGTTATTTACAAGAAAAACTCTTAAAAACTCTATTCCGTACCAAAACTTTTTTGATTGATTGTACTACGTATACATATTATTTGGCTGACGGTGTAGAAAGAAAGCCCCAAAAATAAAACGAGTATACGCCCCGTTGTACAGTCAACAAGCAAAGTAAAGAGTGTTTTTTGTGTGTGTATGTTTCTGTGCGTGTGTGTGTGTATCTGGTGATCGTTTTAAGCCAGCAGCAACCGCCATGTCGTCAGTTGCCAGCCAAAATTACTGCGTCAGCATTTTCACACTTTTTGTTTTTTTCTGCTTGTTGTTGCCTCTTAATTGAATTTCACAGCGTCTCGAGTTGGTTTTATTTTTATTTAATTTGTACTTTTTAACACATGGCTTTTTCTGGCTTGTTCTACGTTTAATTTTAAAACTAACCAAAAGCCACACGCAGTGGCTTGGCCGCCATTAAAATAATAAAATCAGTTTGTTCTTAGCTTCGCACACTCTTTTGCGCTCTCTCATTTAGTATTTGTTCTCTCTCTTGACGCTTGTCAGTAATTTGCTTGCTTGTTTTGTTTGTTGTTCTTCTTTTGCAAAGTCTCTGTCTCTGCTTTCTGCTGCTTTGCTGCTTGCAGCACATTCTTTGCGGTCGTTAACATGTTCTGCTTGCGCAGCGACAGCGACAGAGACGTCGCGTCATTGTCAACTGAGGAACATGTTTTGTTTAGCGGCGCTCGCTCAGCGTTCTTCTCTGTGTGTATGCGTTTGTGTGAGTGCGCGTCGCTTTTGTTTTGTTTTGCTCTCTTTATTTTCTTTTGTATGTGTGCGCTTGTGCGTAAGCTGCTTTGAATTGCGTTGTTTGTAACGTTTTCCAACACTCAAGCAAGAGCGCGCGCGTGCGTTCTTTTTTGAAAGGCCAACAGTGCGTATGCATGACATTATTTTAAATTATTAATGCGCACTGTTACGCTCTTTTTGCGTTTTCAAAGTTAAATTGCTTTATCTGCTAATTTGTTTAGTTCATTTTAGAATAACTAACTTACTTTTATTAGACTGGTCTGGTCTTGATATTAAAAGATAATTACGCAAAGTTTTAAATCAAAAGGCTGATTCAATTAAATTATTTTTGACGATTGTACAAGTGGCAGCTACAAGACTTGCCAAATGTCTAGCTTTGTATTTTTATGATTAGTTGTAAAATAATTAACACATTAAAAGCGGGGCGGGTAAAATTACCCGTTGTGAAAACTGCTGCTTAAAGGCGGGCCGGGTATTTTTACCTTTTGAATGTAGGCACTTTAAAAACGGGAGACGGTATTGTTACCGGATTGGTTTTCATATAAAACTGAAAGTATTATTTCATATAATTATTTTAGTTTCATAAATTTCAAGTTTTTCATGGAAATTGTTTGTTTTGTTGCATTCAAAACTCAAATCAACAATTGTTCACGAAAAATGTTGATATGACTGCCCAAGAAACATTTTTATTATATAGTAACAAAATTTGGAAAGGGAATTGTTTTTGTTTTGTTTGGGCATAAATAAATAATAATATTATGAGGATCTTTCATCTCATTTGACACACTTCTCATTATTGCGTATTCATTCATGTTGTTTTATATTTATAAATTTATTACTCAATTGTTTTAGCGACTTGTCATTTCATAACTATCAACAATTATTGCAAGAAATGAAACAAATGTTGGGATTACTTTTACTTATGGGCAAAGTTCGTAAAGAAACTAGGGATGAATATTGGTCTACAAACAAAACAATTGAAACTCCAATTTTTGCACAAGTGATGAGTAGAGATCGTTTCCGCCAAATCTGGTATTCATGGCATTTTTCAAATAATGAAACTGACATCAATGAAAGAGATCGCCTTAAAAAAATTCGCCCAATCGTATCTTATTTTTTTTAAAAATTTGAACAAGTATATAAGCCTCAACGAGAGTTGTCATTGGATGAAAGCATTGTACCATGGAGAGGTCGGCTATCATTCAAGGTGTATAATGCTTCCAAAATTCATAAATACGGAATTCTTACTCGAATGGTTTGTGAAGCAAGAACAGGATATATATGTAATTTCCGAATATATCATGGTGAAGGAAGTCGACTTCAGGAGACAATTTTACACCTCCTACAGCCGTATGCAAACTTGTGGCACCACGTCTACATGGACAATTATTATAATAGTGTCGATACGGCTAAAGTCTTGTTAGAAAATGGATTTCGAAGTTGTGTTACGATACATACAAATAGAGGTCTTCCTGCATGTTTACAAAATGCAAATTTAAAAAAAGGTGAATCTATGTTTCGTCGTCAAAACGATTTTCTTTTACAATGCTGGCAATCGAAAAGAACAGTTCGAATGATTTCAACAATCCATTCTTCCACTATCGTAGAAAGTGCAAATATGGATTGGAAGACAAGAGAAAACATTTGGAAGCCGAAATGCGTTATCGATTATAATAAATATATGAAAGGTGTCGATCGCGCTGATCAGTATTTGTCATATTATTCAATTGTACGACGCACAAAAAAATGGACGAAAAGGGTAGTGATGTTTTTGCTAAATGGTGCTCTTTTCAACGCTTTCAGGGTTTTTAAAGGTTTAAATACCAATTCAAAGAAAAGTTATAAAAGATTTTTGCACGATGTGGCCAAAGAATGGATAAGAGATAATGGTAGAGATAGTGTTGATGATAGAGTTCCCAATAATCCTGATGATCCAGTACCCAGCACATCTTCTACATGTAGAAGAATCGATTTTCCAAATAGATTATTGGATGCAAGAAAACATAAAATTAAAAGAATATTTACGGGAGGCAAAAAAAAGAACCCCCAGAAACAATGTTATGTTTGTGCTTCTCACAAGAAGAAGAGTTTAACCTGCTTTATGTGTGAATATTGCGACGTGCCCCTTCATAAGGGAGAATGTTTTTTTAAATATCACACATTTAAAAAATATTAGTGTTAGAAAATACAATAAAATATTTTATACACTACTACTACTACTAAACTACTTCTGTATAAAAATGAATTTACAAGTATTATATAGGTTTAAAAAACAATAAAACATTTTTTTACAAAATATCTATTGGTTTATAAACGTAAATTTGTCAATATAGTTGACATTTTGAAAGGTAAACAGATAGGGTAGGTTGTGTTTTAGTACAAAACTTTTGATAAAATAAAATAGAGTATAGTTGTAAGTACTATATTACCAAATTTTATTAAAATCTAACCATTACTTTTGCAAATATTATTTATTTTGATCGCGCAATTTTGCTTGTTTTGCAAGAAATGCCCGCCACGCAGCATAGTTTCATATACTAGGCTACCCGCTTAAAGTGTGTTAACATACTATTATTAGACTGGTCTTAACGTTGAGCACGTTTAATTACGCAATTAAAACTTAAAGTTAAAAATTAGTTTTTAGTTAAATTATTTTTAATGGACTTTTGTACAAGAGGCAACTACAAGAAAAAGTTGTTTTTACAAAGAATGTTTTATATAAAACATCTTTTGTTATTTTTTTGCTTGCTTTAATGACGTCGAGGTGTACTATAGAGATGTTTTGACGGCTTAGAAGTTTGACTTTAAATATTAATATATGATTATGGATCGCGGTAAAGTTTTGCACTAGTCTTGTGGCCGAGACTAACTAGAGATATTCAAACTATTTAATAACTATTAAGTAAATACATTTTGTGCAAAATATGAAAACAACATTGAAAAATCGTGAATTTAATATTATTAAGGATAAGTTATTGAGCCAATTTATTTTAATAATGACATTTTTTGCCTAGGAAATTTTATGCAATATTTTTTTTAAATGTCTCTATTTTTTTAATAGATCCATTTTATATGTTTCAGTTGGAAAAGTCAGTTTTTAATAAATTTCAATTTTGTAAGTTATGCGTCTTCCCAAGTTTCGTGTAATCAACCAGGAAGCAGAAAACCATGAAGATTACAGAGACGCAATAAAGCAACTGGTATTGGCGGCATTCCTGCCGAACTGCTACAGTTGGAGTGCGCAGCTTGTTGCCGAAACATTGCATCCACATTTCACTTGCATATGGGAGATTGAGTGTGTGTCTTCATCTTGAAAAGCAGTAATAATCATCAAGCTACCAAAAAAAGGGGACTTTACTGACTGCAACTACTGGCGAGGAATAACTCTGCTAAGCACTAGTTACAAAATTATAGCAACTTTAAGAAGGATCTTCTTCATAAAAAATAGAGCCAACAATTCGCGATGAACAAGGCTTCAGACCACACAGGAGTTGCATAGACCAGGCTAACACACTACGTATAATAACCGAACAAGCTGTGAAGTGGCGCACACCACTGTACCTCGTGTTGATGGACTTCAAGAAGGCCTTCGATTCAGTAGACAGAGTAGCGATATGGCGGGCATTAGCGAGGAAAGGAGTGCCAGTCAACATCGTATCGATAGTCAAAGCGATTTACCATGATGCAGACTTGGCGGTACTATACAACAGGAAAATTAGTACACTTTTCCAAACTTTCCGCCGGTGTTAGGCAAGGATGCCCCCTATCACCACTACTATTCAACATAGTATTTGACGAGGTTATAAGAGATGTATGCAGGTCTAGGCGTGGGATTGCGTGGAGTCTCACCCGTCAATTGGAAGGCCTGGATTACGCGTACGACATTTGTCTCATCTCTCACTAAGTGATATCCAAGCCAAAGTGAATGATCTCGAGATCCTTGACAGCAAAGTTGGACTCTCGATAAACGCATCCAAAACCAAAGCGATGCGTCTACCTCACCAGCCAAGGTAGCATAACCATCTGCGGGAACATACCTTGGCACCACAATTTCTACCAGTGGTGGGATGGCTGATATAGAGAATTATCTAAGCAAAGCGCGATCAGCGTTTGGACGCTTATTCCGCATATGGAGAAACCAGCAAATAAGCAGAAGAACAAAGTTGAGGATCTTCAATGTGAGCGTCGAATCCATATTGGTATACGGCAGCGAGCCGTGGCTGGCCCCGCAGAGAATGATATCAAAAGTACAATCATTCGTCAACAAGTGCCTTAGAATTATATGCGGGATATTCTGCCGAACAGGATATCAAATGCGGAACAATGACTAGTGAAGTTCCTATCTGCAACCAGATAATACCATGCAAGTGACGTTGAATTGGACATGCTCCGAGAAAAGACCGAAGCAGCATCGTCAGCATGGCCTTGGAATAGAACCCCCAAAGAAGCAGACGAGTGGGAAGGCCAAAGGCAACCTGACGTCGTGCAAAACTTAACGAATTGTCCCAACACAACATCAGCGGAGACACACCAAAGCAAATTGCGCCTAACAGAGTTCGGTGGACAGTTCTTGTTGAAGCTCTAAGCTCCCTGGAGGAGTACTGGGTGGGAAAAAAAATGGATCGCAGTGGCTTTTATTTTAACAAATTCTGACTTTTTTGTTTGCTACTTTTATTGATCAATTGGGTTTTAAATATGTTTTATTGTGTTCTAGATTATACATTGCAATTTATTTTAAATCTACATATGAAATAAGAATGCCAAATTAAAAAAAAAGTTCCTGCTAAAATTGTTTGGCCTATTTCGTTATTTATTTTCAATTAAAGCAGCTTTAAACCCTCTTTACAGCAGTTCGACATTTTAAAGACGCAGCTACAGGTTTCACAGTTAAACATCCTTTTTTGTATCTTACCAGTCCACATTTCTTATACATACATAATTTATTACTGCTGACAGCTCATCCACCTACGCTCATAAAATTATATACCCATAAATCATGCAATGTTTAATAAATAAAAATGAGTTCATTTCCGCTGACAGCGAAAAGACAAACTGACAGACTGACAACCAAACAAATAAACCATTAAAATAAACAAAAAATAAAAAGTAAAATAAATAAATAAATCATTAAAAAATGCCAACAAGCTGCATTTACTCACAAACGAGCATAATTGCAAAAGAAAAAAAGGTCTACGCAAAAGCAAAAAAAAGGTTGAAAAGTCAACAGAAAAATGGCTAAAAGTCCCTTAGGTCAAAAAGGCAGATGAACCGAACCGAAACCATAAACCAAATGGTACACAAACCAAATGAAACAATAAACGTGCAATGTGCAACTAACCGCTGAATGTGCATAATTTATAAAGCTAATTAAACGCGCATTTAACTAATTAAAATTATAGCATATTTCAATTATTAAAATATGCACAGCTTTTGCCAATTATGATGAAGTTCTGCTAAATTAGCAGCCAAATAACAAAAACCCATTAGCGTATAGCAATATTTGTTCAGCTGATATAATATGTCCTTCTAATAAATGAGCTAGAGATAACTCGAATTTGCTCAATGCCAAATAAAAATTAAAATCTGGCCTTGACAAACAAAATTTTCTATAAAAGTTAAAAAATTCCTTGATATTTTTAAAAACTTGGTAATAATTTGGTTATTAAATTTTTCAGTTACAGCTGCCTTTTATAATAAATTTCTAAATTGGCTTTCAGTTGTATAGAAATTGCTTTACAAATTCAAGCCATTTTTAATATTGATTGCAGATGAAGCAGGCTAACATTATGTTATAAATTTTTACACTTTGAGTATTTTTATTTTATAGATTTAAATTCAGCTCAGCCTTAACTTACATCACAAGTAAGAAAACAAGTTTGTAAAAATATGCATTAATTAATCTTGCTTTTAAAATTACATGCTTAAAAGTATATTGCATAATTTCCATTTAACAAAACATTCCTTATTTATATGCATACAAAAGGGTTGATTGAAATTGTAATGAATCGAAATTGAGCGTACTACGTGGCGTATGTGTAATGCTAATCAATGCCTACATATTACGTATACGCCAGCGTGCCTATAAGTGGGCGGTATTGATGCTGATGGGCATGTTTTGTAGGCAGCCTACAATCTAAATTGGTTTGCCATTAGTTGTTGCTGTTCTTGTTGTTGTTGTTGAAATAAAACGATTTTTTGGCTTTTAGCAGCCAAACACTAATTGACATTTTGCTATGCGCGCACATACAAATGCATATATGAAAATGTGATAAAGTGAAGGCGGTAACCGACTAGGGAATACCCTTTAAGTTGTTTTCCTGTATAAAGTTAGTCAATACTCAACCTGTCATTTTGAAATAGTGCGTAGTGTGGATAAGCAAACAGATTTTGATACATTTTCAAAAATAATTATAGTTTTAGCGTTACAAAAGTACGATTTTTATTGAATGTATCATAGAAAAAATTCAATGGTGGTTTAAATTTTGAAGAAAGCTTCAGGCAGGAGTCTCTTAGTTTAACA
Organism: Chymomyza amoena; assembly: GCA_037043745.1. NCBI lineage: Eukaryota > Metazoa > Arthropoda > Insecta > Diptera > Drosophilidae > Chymomyza > Chymomyza amoena. The sequence continues at coordinate 74,372 of JBAMAX010004328.1, read as the reverse complement.
GATTTGAACGTTCTTAATTTTTTTTTAGCTTAATTAACAAAGAGGTACAGACAAATAAAATCTACATATTTTGTTTATGTAAAAAAATAATGTGGTTAAAACGTTTAAATGTTAAAAAAAATATCTTAAAATACTCAAGTCTGAAGCTTGCAATGTCAACATATTCGATGGACAAAGGATTATGATAGGGAACGACTTTAGCTATATGGCTTAAGGGGCACACCTAGTGTGAAATTTTTAAAAAATCTATTTTTTTTCCCATATTTCGATAGGTTATACCTTTAAAAATAACATAGTGAAATTTTCAAAAAATCTATTCTATATTTCGATATGTTATACCTTTAAAAATAACATACTAAAATTTTAAATCGATATCTTAAATAGTTTTTGAGTTACAGCCATTTAAAAGAGTAGCCGCTCTATAACAGTGAAAACGATCATTTTATCTTTAAACGCGTTTTTCTCGAAACAGCATTTTTCGAATTTGCTGGAGTGATTACTCGGAGACAAGTGATCTTATCGCTATCAAATTTTTTTTGCATCTCCTCTATATAGTCCTCCATACGATGACCCTCGAAAATCGAATTTTGGCAGGCCAAAAACGACCAAAATTTTGGGAAAAATTTAATTTTTTTTTCAACATGCCGCCATTTTGTCAATTTTTGATTTTTTTGTTCTCCCGAGGGTCATCGTACAGACAATATGTTTTAGTTTTACGAGAATTTCGAGCAGAAGTCTGACTAAAATATGGTTTTCGTCGCTGTTATAGTCATTGAGTTCTATGGGCTCTTGCAGCCGGTCTGCTAGGCTTTCATAAGTCTATAATATCCAATGGACTCCTTGCAGTGTATCAATGCTCAGTTACAGTTACAGTTTTACAGTTGCTGCGTGTCTGTATGGCATGTGCAAAACAGTTTCAATTAAGCAATTAGCGCCATTGAAACAAATCCAACACGTTTTGTGGCTTACAAAACTGAACTTATCATGTCGCATGTTCGATTTAACTTCCAATCCTTTTACCCTGCCCTTTTGTCACTGTCTGCCTCCCACGTCCATAAACCCGGGGCTTTTGTTAGGCGCTTATTAGCAGCTAATGCGCAACAACTAAAATAACAACAACAAGCAGTAACGAAAAAGAATTTTGGTTTGTAAAGCAACTGAAATACTCTACTTTTATATTGTTAAACAAGGATATCTGATAATTGTGTTGGATAACTTGTATGCATTATAAATATCTGGGCTTTTTGAGAATAAGATTATTGGCTCAAATCGAAAGTCCATAGAACTTTTTAAACAATTAAATAAAAAAAAAAAATAAAACTTATTTAACAAAATTCTTTTTAGGAGAGGGTTTTTATTTTTCTGTACACATAATTTCTTTATTTGAGAATGTTGAAATGATTTTGAGAACAATTGCGTTTGATTTTAGCTAGCTTCTATGACAGAAATTCTAAATTTGAAAATGTTGAACTGCTTACTCTGCGTGTCAATCGATAAGATATCGATACCAGTCATCGCGCTATAGATGCGAATTAATTCATAACTATTTTTACATCGTCCTATTTTTGCATAGTCTAGGGAAATATTTGTTACTCATTGTTAGAGTGTTTAGAATTATTGTTGGAATTGAGAATATTTAATGCTTCATTTAAGGGAAAAAGATAACAAAAATTGAAAGCTTCACAGCAGTGCTAAGAGTAAGAAGATATTGACAGCAAAAATGTGAAATTGGGAGCAACCAATTTTTTAAGTATAGGAAGAGCATATTTGTTTAAAATGTATCATCAAAAATAGCTGAATTTAAATTCAGGACTGAAAAAAGTTATGAAAAATTTTAAATTTTTCAAATTCAAATTTATATCTTAGCTGTTGCAGGAAATTGTGATATTTTTTCAATCATAGGATGAGCAGCAACCTCTGAATAAGTTTAAAGTCTATTCGAAAAAATGGCTGTCATTAAATTTGGTAACGAGAAATTCTTTGAACAAGATAATGAAAAATTTTAAGCAAATTTTGATATTTAGTATTAGAAACGTGACGCTGCACCAAGATATTAATCTGGAGGCAGTGGATCTCCAAACAAGGCTTTACAAAAACCGGCTGGTGAAAAACGGTCTTAATGATTCGGGTTTTTTTTATTAGAACAAAAATAAGTATTGAATCCGTACGAAAAATGCCAAAAATCAGAACAATAATAGAAATAATAATACAAAAAAAATGATATCGCAATAAAGAGTTTAAAACGACGATCATTAAAAAATGGAATTCCCTAAATCGAGTAAGATAATCTAAGGCGACCGATGATAACTTTAGAAAAAAAAGAAATTTTTGAGTTTTGCCAATAAATAAAAATAAAAATTTAATTATAAAATTTGACAACTTTTTACTAACCAAACTTTCAGTTTTCATAATGTATTAAATTTTGGTTTAAATTTGCACGAAAACAATCGAAACCTAATATAAAAAAGTGGATAGAAATTTCTAAAAATCGAGAAGTGGTTTTTGTACCATCGACTGTTCTAGTGAATACACTACCTACACTATAATTGCATGTAATTTTCCAAATTTGAGTGCAAAAAATTAAAACTTTATATTCTATTTTTAGCAATTTTAAATTAAATAAGTGTTTTGATAGTAATCAAAAGTTTCCGAAAATAATATTTCGTTGTTTAAAATCCTAACTTTTATCTTTTGAAAGGTAAGTTTTCAATAATATGTTCTTTCAGTTAATTTATGAGGTATTTTGTAGCAGAAAAATTTTCATAATCTCTGGTTCTCGGTTAATTGTACATAAGTGCCAGATACTTTTGGCTCTAAGAAAACAAATTCAAGCTCTCATAAAATTATTGAGGAAAAAATAAATTCATTCCGTTTTCTGTTCTTTTTCTAATTCTTGCTGATTATTTAATCAATGGTACTTTACTTAATAATTTTTTCTACCTTATAACGATAGCAGGTATATTTTTCTTATGTTGTGAAACTTTTTTAATTTGGTAACGATATCTTTATAAACAAAAGAATTTTTTATCTGAAACTTTTTTAAAACAATGTTACTATTTTAAATTTTTACAAAAGTTTTAATTACGCAGCCAAACAAAAAGAAATATTTTTTCGGGTCTGGAGGTCAGACCATGTTTACTATAAGTTTTCGTGGTCGCTGAATCTAAATCCGAGATCTAAAAAAACCCAGCACGCCAGGGAGCTATAACCTCAAAAAATCTTATACAAAATTTTATTGGAGTCCGGGGGTCAGATCATGCTTACCATATGTTTTTGGGGTCGCTGAATCCGAATCCTTCGTCCAAAAAACAATAGCATTTCAGGGTTTCAACATAACGTGCTACATACCTTATTACTTACTTATTGTTTTTTGGACGACAAATCCAGACGCGAAACAACTTTTTTTTTGTGGCTGTGTTATTTTCACATTTTTCTTCGGTTATGATAAACAACCACTCATTTTTTTTCGTAATCGATCGAACTTTGTGGGACAAGAAAGAAACGAATTGCACATAATTTTTTTTACATTTAAAAATTTTCGTTCTGAAATTAGAATGTTATTTCAAAACTTTGTTACAAATACGAAACAATTTCATTCGAAAATTTATGCTTCCAAGCCGTCCAAGCCGAAAAAAATTTTAGACAAAAATATGTTGCAGGTGTAATCGTATAGATAATTCAATTATCAGTTTAGTAAAAAAATTCTCAAAATCCGTTTGGTAAAACCAGAGTAAAGAGCCTTTTATTGCCTTAAATTTCGAAAAATGTTGTTGTTTTTCGAAATATCACGAAATCTTTTCAATGCAAATAAATTTGGACTCCTCTTTCGGTTTTAGACCGCCACTTTACTAACAAATTTTTTTTTAAATTTGTAAGCTAGTGTAATTAACCGATAATATCCTATACATAGACCACAATTAATTCTAATAAACTAATAGAAAATAGCAAAAAATATTAAAATACTGTAAAATATAGTAACATTGAAGTCCTCCGTTATTTTCCCTAATTTCGGGTTAACAGTTTTTCCAAATATTTTTAAAATTAATCGACACTGTTGACATATGTTAAATACCTAAGAAAAACTGCATCAAAAATGCTTACAAAATTAGAAACCGAGCTGTGTGTAAAAAAATACACTCTATCTTTGCTTTTTATATAGCCAACTAGTTTTATATAATTTACAGATTGTTTGTAGAACAGATTATAAATAAAATTGAATAAATAAAATAACTTTACGTATATGTTAAGTAATATTTAACATATTGCTTGCAATTAGAAACATTTTGGTATAAAAAAAGTTTTATCTTAGTCTTAGCAATACATAATTATTTATATTCCATAAAAATATAAAATCAATGAAGCAATCGAAAGGTGCTGGCCTGTGCTAGCAAACAGGAAATATCAGGGAAATATCAAATACCCTGGGGAAATATAAGATATCGATAACAAACAATTTTAAATTTAAATTTAAGTAAAAGCATTTTTCATTTACCAAAACAGCTTCAAAATCCATACAAAAACTTCACTGACTTAAAGGACATTCCAAATTATTTTGCTAGTGTATTTATTTATACAAAGAGTGTGTATTATTTTTAAGCTGCTTATCAATATATTAGTTACAATAACCGCCATAATTTTGCACTAGATGTATTTAGTATATGCAATATACACTTACATATATATATACATTATTATTTAGCATACTTATGTGAATTTTGCGCTTGATTCAATTATATCACAAATGGAAAACAACAATACATACATATATATATTTAGTAAATAATGTGCTTCTGGTGTATTCATTTATCATATATTCATTTTGCATATCATTTCATAGCTAAATTTGGTTGCAAATATTTACAAGCAAAGCCGCTTTAATTTGTAGCACTTATGCACTACATACATATATATATATATACATATGATAAATAATAAATACATATTAATTTCATTGACGTCAATATTTCAAATGATATTTATTATATACGAATATATCTACTCGTAATATATATTGAGCTGCGTTCGAGTGAAAGCCGCAACTTTTTCAAGTTTTTAACAAATTTATGCATGTTTACGTTAAATTAAAAAAAATATTTGAAACCGTTGCAAATCAACTTAATTCTTTTAATTTAATTAAGCATTTTTGTTTTATTTATGACACATCAAATTGAGTGCATTTTAATTTGGGCATTTTTTTATGATATGCTTTCAAATAATACAATTTATTTGAATAGGTATTAATTGTATATAGATATAAAAATCAAAGCTGAGAAATATTGTTTTTTTTGCGCTTGAGCGAGTTTTTCCCCTTTAATTGACGTAGTTTTTATGTTGAAGTTATTCAAATGCTTCAAATTAACGCCTTATTGAGGTTGAGGATTTTTTTAAAGAAGCCAAAATAATTTGGAGGGCTGACGTAAGTATTTTTTTAACAAAATGCTTATGGGTCTACCTTTAAATTATGTTCTTATTATAGATTTACAAAAATAAACGAACATTTCAAAGCGAATTGAAAGCTTAGAAGTGCACGTAATTAAAAGTAAAATTTATTAATTATTCTTTAATATTTTAAGATTATATTTCTGACAATCTCAAATAAGTTATTTATTATTAATTATTTTTAAATAAATTCTTTTCTGATTTTACTCAAAAAATTTCATGCACAACTAAAAACAAACATGGCGGTCAAAAAAGTGGTTCGTGTCCTGCATAAATATATTAACTCAATGAAGCAATCGAAAGGTGCAGGCCTGTGCTAGCAAACAGGAAATATCAGGGAAATATCCAATACCCTGGGGAAATTTAAGATATGCAATCGAAAGGTGCAGGACTTATGCTAGCAAACAGGAAATATCAGGGAAATATTAAATACCCTGGGGAAATTTAAGATATGCAATCAAAAGGTGCTGGCCTGTGCTAGCAAAAAGAAAATATCAGGGAAATAACAAATATCCTGGGGAAATTTAAGATGATGCACAACAAAAAATGTCATTTTAAAAACAGACCACAAAACAAAAAGTATAAAATTTGTCATTTTATAATTAAATTAAAAAGTTAAATATAAAAATCGTTATCATATAAAAAACTACTAATTATTTTTAAGCTTCCATTAGGAACTTGTATTTCTTTGCTAAATCCATCCATTATCTTAAGCCCCCAGCACACAGCTCAACATCCAGCAAAATAATAAAAACTTAAGCTAAATGTACATATTTAACACTTATTTTTTATTAAATGCACAATAACTAAATGTTAACGCTTAAAATAAATATAAATATATGATCCGGAAAGCAGTAAGTGCAACAACAACCATAATAATGGAATTAACAAGAGCTACATAGCGGCAAATCAGTTAAAATAATAACTAAAGATAAACAACTCATTAAAAAGAAATTAAACAGCCATGAACCGCAAATCTCACAGCGTCACTCACTCATCTTTTTTATTATTATATGTATAAATGTTTTTTTATTGTACCACAGTGCGTATGAGTGACGTCTCAGCATTCATGATAAAACATACTTTTATATAACTACATACATATATAAAGAATTGTTTGAGTTTAATGTTAACTGCATTCATAAGTTTAAAGTGAAAATAAGCTTAATTTATGAATTCATGAAAATTAAGTAGATTTTCGCATAAACTTACATGTTTATGTTGCAAAGAAAAGCAGTAAGGGTAGGCTGGTGGAATATTCCAATAATAGGTGTTAATAATAATAAGAATTTTCAGCTTTGGGTAATTAATGTACATATATAATAAAATGGATAGTAGATAGGCTTTATAGATCTGGGTGTGGCTGTTCTAGCTGACGAACAGTGCTACAAAATAAGGTCTTACTGATTATGGTGAATGGCCGGTGCGTATACTTGATATGATGTTGCAAATCATGGAACTACAAATAAGCAGAGATGCCCGTCATCACTAAGAATACTAAACCAAATTGGCTGGGAGTCTCACCAACGCCATTCCCATAAAAAACTAGGAGCTTTAGAGAGCTTTAAAATAGGACTCATGAATGTTCTGCTATCTGTTTTGGTCCCACTACCCTTTTCTGTTGTTTACCTATTCTTCTTGGAAAGGGAAAATACAGTACTACCAATCAATTGCTAGAAATAGTTAAAATGAGATCGTCTGATTTAACCGAAAGGATGAAATCTTTATAGTAGTCCGCTAGGCTGATGCACGGTACAGCAGGGACAGGTTAGTTAAGATGCTATTTTGGGCGTTTCCCGTAGCGGCTGCTCTAGCTATTAAAGACATCACTTATATATGCCAAGGTAACGACCAATAATTCGATTAGGTTATATATAATTTAAAAAATGGCGTACGTAAAGTCGGGCGCGGACGACTTTAGGATACCTTGTATCACTAGCTTGTAATAAAGTCAGATTTCTTCACAAAAAACCAAAAACAGAAGAATTTTAAAGCACAAATTTTTTTTTGACAGATCGTTCCTATGGGAGCTATATGATATAGTCAACCGATTTCAATAAAATTTGACGCAGTGCTTAAATACCTTAAAAAAGATCTGAATGACAAATTTATTTCAAATATCTTTACAAACAAACAAAACACATCGAATTTTGAATAAAAAACGTGTTTTTGGACCGATTGGTCCTATGGGAGCTATATGATCTAGTCAAACGATTTGGATTAAATTTAGTACAGTGCTTATGAACTATAAAATACTCACGAATGTCAAATATGGTCCCAATATCTTAACAAACAAACGAAACACAACAAATTTTGTTAAAAAATCGATTTTTTGGAAGAACGGACCTATGGGAGCTATATGATATAGTCAACCGATTTTGTTCAAATTTGGCACATTGCTTAAGTGGTCTAAAAATTTCCAAACGCTAAATCTGGTTACGATATCTGTATTAAAAAACGAAATATAGCGAATTTTTCTTTAAAAAAGTTATTTTGGCCGATCGGTCCTATGGGAGCTATATGATATAGTCAACCGATTTCGATCAAATTTGGTACAGTACTTGGGAACTATAAAAACTTTCGAATACCAAATTTGGTTACGATATCTTCATAAACAAACGAATTATTCATCTAAAATGCTTTTTTTTTTGTCGAGGTCGTCTCAAACACCCCCATGGGAGCTATATAATTTATCCCCGATATAAAAAATAAAATAAACTTGCCTCCTATGGATTAATATGGGATCTAATGTGAAAGTTTGGTAACTCTAGCTCTTACCATCTCTGAGATCTAGGCGTTCACACGGACGGACGGACGGACGGACAGACGGACAGACGGACATGGGTATATCGACTCTCTAGTCCACCTGATCATATTTTAGGTAGCTTTGGGTGTCTCCGACGACTCCTTCTATATGTTACATACATTTTCGGCTTGGACAAACTTAATATACCCTTTGTACCATACAGTACAGGGTATAATTAAACAACAAATTAGAGGCGCCATCTAGCGGCTACACAAAAATAAATAATTTAGGCAAAGGAGAATGGTCGAAAAATTCATTAAAAATATGCCACTAACTTAATATTGCTTAAAATTGTTCAAATTTAGTCCTTGCTTCTTTTCTTTTATTAATTGTGATGTCTTCTATTGTTTTATTGAAGTAGATATTTAATTACTGAACCATTCATTTGATTTCAAAAACACAAAATCCACACAAAACAATTCGAAAAATTTACCACACAAAGCAATTTAATTAATTAATACAAAATTCGCAATGTTATTGCTCACTGAGACACAATACCCTAAAAGCCAAGAAACCAAAGGCAACTGGCCTATTGAGGCGTTGTAGTTGGCCAAGATACGGAACAGCACTCGACTACGGCTCCAGCTCGGAGTGACCCACTTGATTGCAACTCTAATTAACTGGAAATGTTATGTTTGTTTTTGACCGGGAAACAAACAAGACAAAGGGTTGATAGGGTGCTACCAATGAGTAGTTGAGTTGGTTAAGCCTCTGCAGAGATAAAGACCAAATGCAATCTCTGTACATTGTCTGTATGTATGCGTGTCTGGATCCTATGGATGTGTATGTATATATGTGTGTATTTGTGTTTAATCAATGCAGCGCACAATTTATTAGCTAATTGCTTTATAATTTATTATGGCCAAACAAAGAAATATACAACTGTGGGAGATTCTGACAAAATATGAATAAACCAAGCGAATAATAAAATCGATTAGTTACAACGACTGTGCTATGCTCTATAAAGTTTATCGAAGCGATGCAGACTGCTGGAATACAAAATTTTTCTAGGGGGGAAGTGTAAAATATCGAATATAAAATAATATGTAATTTATATTACTAAATGCACATCTTTTGGTAAATTTTGAACTTTATGCTCTTTTGTGTTACACTATCCATCATCTTCATTTTTTATTTAGACTGACACTAACGCCAAGTATTTTAATGACCGCGCATTATATTATAATTATGTTATTATAATAAGAATAAAAATATACAGTTCAATAACAATAAATAGAACTCAAGTCTTAAGAAATTATGGCTATTATATGCTATTAGTGCTTAAACAACTTGTGAGTCCTAAGAAAACTCAACAAAAAATGTACGTTCTGCTTATAGAAGCGAATAGACGCAATTCAATAAAGTTTATTTCTAAAAAAAACAATAAAAATATATTATTTTTTGCATTAATTAGGATAGCGTTGGGTTGGATTTTTCGAATTTGAATAAACTCAACCAGGGTATCTGCGAAATACGTGCTGGCCTAGGATTTCTTTAATTTTTAAAATCATATATGTATATTTAATGACCAACATGCCATGACAAAATTATATATGACTAGTGAGACTCGGCAGACGTAGTCCTGCCCAAACGTTTTGAATACTCTTAAAGTGAATAAACATCGTAAGATTCTCTAATTAGCTTATCTGGAAAAATATTATATAAGATTTTTAGATTTTTAGATTAGTTTGCAGCTCGATTCAAGCTTGCACCATTATTAGTCGAATGTCACGCTTCACGGGTCTGTCTTAAGCGAATTCTTTCACGTTACGATCTTCACGTTCCTGGGCAGTACGATTAGATTGAAAATTAATTTGATTCGTTTCATTTCTTCCAATTGAAATACATCATGCATTGATCGATTAGGAGTCGACATTGCCTATTCTCAATGATTAAAACGATGTTGCACCTCAAACAGAAACCCTACCATTTTTTGTATATATGGCAATATACACACAAAAACCGATATTCACAAAAATGCGTATATCTCACGAACCAATAGACACAAACACATCACAGTAAGCTTAAAACCTCCATATTGACAACCTCTAATCTACCCAAAAATCAGATTTGAAATTCATTGCCATGTTTATGAGAGCATCAGTAACACGTAAAACATATAGTTTCTTTTATATATATACTAGGCGCTTCCCAAAAGTAAGGCGACTTTTCGAACTTCGCAGCGACGTATTCTCGATTATCGACTTAAAAAATATATTAATAAAATCATGTAATTTTGAATCAAGTAAAATGAATACAATTTTATTGCAAGAGCTCGTATGGTATACAAGTATTTTTTGTTCATGCGTTTTCTGTCACTAAATATACAGTACAGCATGGTTATCCTACATCGCGAACCGATATTCACATAAATGCGTCATTATCTCACGAACCAATATAAACAAACTACATCGCAATAAGTCTTAAGACCTCCGTATTGACAACGCTCAGATACACGAAAAAATCAGATTTCAGAATTCATTGACGTGTTTATGAGACGCATCCTTATACACGTAAAACATTAGTTTCTTTTATATATATACATTGGGGTTTTAAGAGATTTCTCACTTATATGAGGAACTTTTGAGAAATTTATTAAAATGCGAGTTCCTTAAAAATCTGTTTTTAACGATTGGCTTGTAAGCCTGATACCAGAAACAACATAACTCATTATACTATATCTTCATTTCTTTTGAATCTAATAACGATAAGCTAATTTAACAAAATTGATGAGGGCATTAGGAACAGACGTCAGATTCTAAGCTCTCAAAAATAAATATAAGCAAAATGTACATATCTCATAAATTTAGAAGGCCAGTCGAAAAATAAATGCTTCAAAGTTGCTCATTTTATTAGTTTTTATCATCTTTTAATCATGCTAATTACGATTACTTTATAGCGTTCTCTAAGTGATTCTTTCTACATCAAAAAATCTAAAAACTTTCCCAGATTAAAGTGTATCAAATTTGTTTGCCATATTTATTTATTAAATTAATTGAGCTATTGTGTGACGTAAATGTGTCTTGAACATTATTTAAATAGCTTTCTTCATAATTATTATTAGAAAATGAACCAGTTTGGTTTTTACGATAAATATTTATTTAATTGCTTCACTTGAGTCACGAGCTTGGTAAAATTTCATTCTTTAATATTTTGTGCCAAATTTACCATACACATAAATAAATAAATACTGATGATGGTCATAGGAATATCTATCAAGCGTGAAAATTTCAACTGACTCATTTGCTGTTGCCAAGTGTTTTTTTTTTTGGCGCTCCTTTTTTTTTGAAAAATATTTGTGGCTTTTATTTGTTTTTGAAACTTGTTTTTACCGGTAACTCCGTAGACTTTGCTTTGGTACTTTTATTTATTTTTTGCTGAGGTTTTTATTTTACGAAAGTTTTGGCAAGTAAGTTTCGTTCATTGCAGCATCAACAACTGTTAAAGGATAGCTTCAATTGAAAAAAAAATTAAACAAAATGGCGTGTTTTGGGTTATAAGCTTTAATAAGTTTGAATTGGGTAAAGTTTAGATTGGCATTAAGTAATTTATGAAAGTAGAAATGTGATGATTTTTAAATAAGTATTCGGCTGCTAACTTTCAAGGCAGAGTGCTTTAAAGGAATTTTTGATAATTTAAAAATTTTTTTTTTTTAAATAAGGGGCCAAATATATTTTGAATATCGAATTTGGTAGGTAGATAGAGCTTGGTACAGAAATGGAACGACTCTGGCAGCTAACCTTGTGGTTACGGACGTAGAAAGACCATTACAGGACGTCATATCGCAAGTCAGAGAGACGAGCTCTAGAGCTCTGGCGGAAAGAGAACGGGACATGGTGTCCGGTTGTCACAACTCCCGAACGGTCTGGCCGAGATATGATCCAAAGCGAACATCTGAACTCTTACGCTTCCATAAAAACAGGACTAGGATGGTGGTAGGCGTTGTAACGGGGCAGCTACACCATAGGCAAAATGGCTGAGAGGTTGCACGCTCCCCATCACGATTTCTGCCGCAGCTACAGAGATGAGGAATGGACAGAAAGCATCCAACACCTGCTATGCAACTGCGCGGCGCTTCTTAGAAGACAAACCCAGTTTCTGGGTAAACCATTCATTGAGGATCTGGGTAGCCTAGCCTTTGTGATCCATAGCGGTTCGGGCTGCTTTCGTCGAATCCTCAAAATGGTTCTGCAATACGAGAGACTTACGCGAATAGGGATGTTTAATTTTTGATCCACCTCTACATCCCTTCCTTTCTTCAATTCCTTTTGTCCCCATTCTTTCAATTAGGCAATGGCAATTAGGCACAATGGACCTCATGATCTCTGGGTCATCTCTGTCACTATCTGAGCTGCCTGTAAAACCTAACCTAACCTAAGATCCCCCGAGCGGCTCATGTAATATGGGCATGGTCCTTAAATCGCCAAAGATTCAACAAATATTGTTTCGCAACCTGCTTAATCACCTGATTTGGCTTCGTGTGATTTCTGGCTTTTCAACAAATTCAAGGGACCGTTCCGGGAACACCGTTTTGACTCGATTGAGTTAATAAAAGCTGAATCGCTTCAGCCTATGAAGGCCATTCACAAATCGAAGCGTATGTCAAACATTAATGAATATTTTACGTGAAATTTTACACAGATGTCACGAACAGTTCAATAAATTCACAGAAAAATAAAATTATGGGTTGGAAAAACTCTGGAACTTTAACTTTAAAATTCACCTTCAATTTGATCACATTAATAGATATGTATATATAATAAGTCAGGCGCCATCACCCACCCATGCTTTTTAATTTAAAATTTTGTTATATTAAATATTAACCTTAATTATAATCACATGATAATTGTTTATTGTTATCATAAATGTGCAAAAATTTGTTTACGCCATCTAGCGATAAACAAACTTGCTTGCGCCATCTATCGGTCACGCTAAGCACAGAAGTAAGCAGCTCAAGCTTTAGAAGATCAAGAATGTTTATAATAATTTATGGATATAAAATTTATATATGTATAATTCTACATACTGACGTATTATTTTTGTTTAATTAATTTTTGCTTAACAATAAAATAGAAAAATTAAAAAAAATTATATGGGCAATAAATTGTAATTTGAAATTGCAAAAAAATTCAGAAAAATTATATGTTTAAAAATTTAACAGTCGATAATAAAATGCTTATTTATAGCGACTTTATGGTTTTTTTTATATAATAGAGCTATTATCTATTATTTGCAAAGTTGTACATTTTCTTTTAAAACTTCCTTGTTTTAAGATGGAATATAAGCCAAAAGTAATATGATATAATAGAGATATTATCTATAATCAAGGGATTTCACAAAGCTTTTTTAAAGTTTCCTTGTTCTCAGCTTACTACAAAAAACAAATAATGAAAAAAAATTATCATCTGATTTGATAATCAATAAGTTTTAATAACACTGGGCAACATTTCCGAGGTCATCGGCTGGAAACATCTTCTCTTTTCGCTTTTTTTGGAGTACATCCTGAAACTAGAGAAACCCCCAAAGGATTTTGCTCAAAGTCATCAATAAGGTATTTTTTTAATATCGGCCAAATTTCCATTCCAACGTGATTTTTCGAAGATAAGACCATTTTAATCACATATCGTAAACCGTTAAAAAAATTTTTTTAATGTCTTGTGCAAAGTTGTAGATGCGAATAAGTACAAATAAACCTGGAAGACACTGAATACGATGGACGCACTGACAGAGATGTAGCTCTGGATTCTCTTTCTAGCTCGGACGATACAGAGTCATGACTTTGAACCACCACCAAAAAAATCGAAACTTTTTTTTTTTGCTTTTTTTGTAACTTTTTTATACTGAGCAATAAATTTCATGATAAAAATCAAACTACTAGTGTATGTTATGTTTTTAGAAATAAATGTTCTGCAAAATAGTTCACTTTCGTAATACCAAAAGGTACTCAGGAATGTTCGGATGCAGTTTGCATGTGCAAGAGAGCTTTAATTGTTACTGGCAATTATTTCGCTAAATATAGGAATGCTAGATTTCCAATAGTTTAGCTATGTATAATAAGAACCATATAAATATGGTAATTTTTTAAAATATTAGTAATTTTGTGACACTCGATACAGTTTCTTTTTAGTGTCTGTTCTACAATTTATTTATCCTTGAGAACATCTAAAACTTTTCTGAAGATATAAAAACGAAATTCCCAACGGTCTACGATATGTAGACTCCATAGAAATGGTCTTATTCCCAAAAAATCAGGTTTGAGCGGAAAAATTGCGGATATAAAAAACTACCTTATTGATGACTTTGAGCAAAATCCTTTGGGGTTTTCTGTAGTTTCAGGATGTACTCCAAAAAAAGCGAAAAGAGAAGTTGTTTCCATTTTTTGTGTTGCACTGTGTAATAAAAGTTCAGCTATCTCTTAGAAGATCAAAATCTTGCACAGCTAAGGACCAAAAGGTCTATGCTAGGCTGCACTATGTTGTGGCCGGCCAGTGTAACCTAACCTAACCTAGAAGATCAAAATTGTTTATAAAAATTTATCGATATAATATTATATTTATATAAGATTATTGTAGGACTATTTTTGTTTAATTGATTATTGCATATAAGAGATTTGCGACAAACGTTTTAGGTCTCAAAAAAAAAAATAAAGATAACTTACATGTAAAAAATTATATAGGCAATAATTGTTATGTTAAATTAGAAAAAGTTTTAGTTATTAAAAATTCTGAAAAATTATATGATTAAAAATTGAGCAGTCAATAATAAAAAGGTTGCTTATAATGACGTCATAAACTTTTTATATAATAGAGTTATTATCTGCAATCAAGGGATTTTACAAAGTTGTGTCTGGCTTTTTGCTTTAAAACTTTCTTGTTCTCAGCTAAGATAATAATACAAAAAATTATTATCTGATAGAATGATGAAAATCAATTAATTTTAATACTAAATATTTTATTTTTAAGGCCAAATAGAATTTTATGCATAGTCTAATCTGCCACTGAGACTAAAAAAGTAAGGTGACATTTGAATTTCTGAAACACCTCTATGAGAGCTAAACAATTTAACCCCGATATCAAAAAATAAAATAAACTTGTCTCTATGGAATAATATGTCACATTAAGTTTGGTTACTCGAGCTCTTATCATCTCTGAGATCTAGGCGGACATGGGTATATCGACTTCTCATTCACCCTGATCATATTTAAGGTATCTTTGGGGTGTCTCCGGCATCCTTCTATACGTTACATACATTTTCGGCTTGCACAAACTTAATCTCCCTTTTATACCATACGGTACAGGGTATAAAAATATCATCAGATAGAATGATGACGATCAATAAATTTTAATAATAATTCTTTTGCTTTAAAAAAAAGAAAAGAATTTTCTCCTTAGCGTCTATATTCATGTATATATGTGAACATATAGATTATCACAGTTTTTCAAATCTATTTGGAAAGTTCAAAATATTTTTTTACGTTTATTCCATTGTTTAGTTAACTTATAGAAAGTTGATTTCAATGGTTTTCTAATAAGATTATTTGGCTATCTTTGGGTTTTTATAACATTTGTAGGCTCCCAGCATAAATGATTAAAATCTCAATTTTATTTAATATATAAACCAAACCTATTAAAACTTTATAAGATAAAAAAGTAAAGTGCAAAATTAGCTTAGCTGTATTTAAAAAAAAAATATTTTTTTCTTCTAAAAGTAAAAAAATAAAATTTTTTGGATTGCGAATCCTAATAACAGATGTTAAGCAACTCTTTATATATTTTTAAATCAGCTTATTTTCTTTTTAGCGATTTGTTAATAAAAATATAAGCCAAAAAATCACTAAAAACTAGCGAAGCATTTTAATCATCGTATACTCACTGCTGCACATATCGATTATATTCATGGCTTTATTATCGATAAGCATACAAGGCTGTTCGACAACAAAAACCACTATTATTTTTAGCAAAGAAACTTTTTCATTCGCTTGCAAATTCGGCAACCACAATTAATAATTAGACCACCTCGCGTATACTTAATATTATAAAGTATCCTAAAAAAATAATTTTTCTCAACTTGCATGAATTTTTCCACTGTTGAAACTTGTGATACAAAAAGCATGCACATATAAAGAATATCACAAATACAATGAGCAGCGTTAGTATCACTCCAATCCAGATATCGCTGACAACATGCGCAAAGTCCTCATCTTCACCCGTATAGATACGGGAACCATGCGCCAGCCTAGGCGGCGGAGCACGTGCAGCGGGCATGACATCGTTAAAGATCAAATCATCGGCTACATCGGCCACATCGCTGGCTGCGGCACCGCCGCTTAAATTAATTTCCAGCTCCTGTCGATCGATGGTGATGTTGCCCAAAGCCGTGTCCAGGCCCAAGGCCAGCTGTTCGAGCTTATTGATGAGTATGGAATAATTTCCGGGCAAATCAAAGTTGCCCAGATCCAATTTTTCGGCACTACTGCTTGGCATTCACAGCCGTGGCATTTAGATTCAAAATATTATCATCGTTATTTAGGCTTAGGGAATTGTAAAGTTGCTGTTGTTGTTGCTATTGCTGGAGTCCAGATCCGCAAACAAAGAGCTTATGTTTAAAGCTTTGAGTATTTCGGCCATTTTGTTAAAGTTAGTTTTTAATTAAATTAAAAATTGAAAATGGTTTTTTGGAAAGAAGTTTCTTTTGTTTTTTTTGTTGGTAACACACACACGCGGTTCTTATCAGCCGTTAACCAGCAGCTTCATTTCGCGACTGAAAACTTTGGCCAAGTGTAAACTTGCAAATTTTTAGTAGCGCTTTTTGTCGATACTTTGGCAGTTGTTGTTATTTTTGAGCATTTTTATATTTTATATATATATACATATATATGCCCATGTATTTTTCACTTTTCAACTAATTGTATTAACGCATTTGTGTTAATTCGTTGGCCGCTGTAAGCCTTACGCATCTCGACTAAGTTTTTATTTTGTGTTGTATCTTGTAGATACTTTTGCCTGAGCAAGCTGCTTGGCTTACGGGCGCTCTCATTGCTTATTTGTTGTGCAAATATTTATTATTGTTATTAATTTTTTTATTTTGCTGTACATTTATCTTAGCAATAAACGTTTGTAAATAAAATATCAGAGCAGTTGCTTTAGCTTTATATGTATGTAGGCCTGGCTATCTGCGTGCCAAGATATGATTTTATTTTATTTTATATTTTTATTGATTTGCGAATTAACGCATAACGCCTTACATCTCAGTACTATAAAACTGGGCTAGTAAGCAGTTTGAAGCAGCATTATTTGGGTTTTGGCCAATAAAACTTTATCGGATTCTGATGCTTTGCTCTGTTTCATTTTCAATGCTCCCCCTTTATTTGCGATTGTAAAAATATTTTTTATTTAACTCAGCCATTTGCAAGTGCATGTGAAATCTGGCGAAGGACATACTACTAAGCGGAAGCTTTGTTGGGCTGTAAGAGCTGAGCTTTACTAAAAGCTCACAGAAAGAGATCGAGAGAGAGCTTGCAGTGAGCATTTAGACTTTGAGCCTGGCAATATTTGATAACATTTATTTTAAAGCTGGGTTTAGTGCTCGCCTCAGCTTATTGACACCAAAGCCAAGACTCTTTTTGCGCTTAAGTCACATTGTGTGTGACGTCACATGATCAAATAATTTTTTCTTTCAAATTTTTTTTGGGTTTTTTAAAGATTATTCACGCGCTCTTACCTTAAAGGTATAGGAATATGCAACATTCTTGTTCCCCTAATAAAAATCTTATCGTTTCTATTCTACATAATTCTAATGCCTGACGCCCAAAGGGAAAGGGGTATACTAAGGTTGAGTACAAAATTTTAGGTATGCGTATTTTCTATGTGTCTATAGAAAAAAAATTTTTGGACTCCAAAGAAAAATATCAATTGAAACAGCCATACTTATAGAAACTTTAGACCGCCTTAAGTTATAGATTCTATAAGTCCTAAGGAAAAACTTTATCCCACAAAATTATTTAGATTATCTATAGACACATACTCAAGCTATCTAGACGGGAAAAAAAAGTTTTTAAACTATTTGGCCAGACGTTCCAATATACAATATACAATTATTTTTAAGCTTTAGATTATCTATAGAAACATACTAAAATATTCGGGAAGACACAAAAAAAAGCAATTGATTCGGCCAGAAGTTCCAATAGGTCCTAAGGAAAAACCCTATCTCACACAATTATTTTGAAGCTTTAGATTTTCTATCTCTGGGACGGTAAAAAAAATTGCAATTGATTCGGCTACACGTTACGGCTAAAAACATTAAAGCGTCTTAAGTAGTAGATCCTATAGCTCCTAAGAAAGACTTTATCCTACATAATTATTTTGAAGCTTTAGATTATCTATACACACATACTAAAATTATCGGGACGGCAAAAAACAAAAAAATTCAACCGATTGGGCTAGACGTTCCTATAGGTCCTAAGGAAAAACCATTTCTCACGCAATTATTTTTAAGCCTTAGATTATCTATTGAAACATACTAAAATATTCGGGACGGCAAACAAAAATGTCAACCGATTCGGCCCAAAGTTCCTATAGGTCTTAAAAAATTCCTTATCCCACACAATATTTTTGAGCTTTAAATTATCTGTAAACACATACACATTATTAATATGAAAAAAACAAAATTTCAATCGATTCGGCCAGACGTTAAAGCTAGAAACATTAGAGCGTCATAAGTAGTAGATCCTTTATGTAAAATAGGTACTTAGAAAAAACTACATCGCACATAATTATTTTTGAGCTCTAGGTCCTAATTAGCACACTTTTTTTTTTTTAATTGAAGGGGTGCACATTTTGCAAGTAATAATCTCGACGCAGAAAGTTCTATTTATATACACTACCAAAATTTTAAATAAAATTAAAAAAAAAAATGTTTTCTTTAATGAGATCAAATGTGCAATAAAAAGCTACAGTCTTACGCATAAGCTTATATTATAAGACCGTTTGCAAAATCAACCAAACTCTAGCATTTATTTTAGAATGATATATCTCTAGATGTACACCTCCAAAACGTAAAATAATATTATTATTATGCTTATATTCTAAGTCCGTTTGTTAAAACAGCGAAATCGGCATAAGATCTTAAAGATTCAGTTCTTTAATGTTTATGGCAAACTCTTGCATGTATTTTAGAATGATATATCTCTATAATCGGCCGTTTATATATTTCTCCTATTGGTACAAATTTTAAGATCCATCGAAAACTTCAGTATATCCTTTTATGATTTATAGAAATATTACAGTCATCATACTTGGTATGAATATTTATTTCAACTTTTATGGAAAAAGCTGTTTAGCTGTTTAGTAATACCACTCTACAGTCTCTTTCAAAAGTTTTTAAATATTGGCTCCCAAAAGTTAAATATCTAGAAGATCAGCAATTCTAATAATCTTCTATTGGCATTCGAAAGCAACGAAACCTTTATTAAATCGTGAAAGTTGTCATTTAAAATCGCATGTAAGGATAATCTTTATTTTTCCTTCTGGATATTACAGTCCTTCGCAACCAACATCTATTGCCTATAATCTAACCTTTTTAAATAGATATTAGAAAATTAACGCTTAGAATAACATGATCGTCACAGCTCTATTCTTTCAGAAACGTTAAATTCCGACTCAAAGTTTCGAAATTATGGAGGGTACTACTACTATAGTCTTCTTCTTTTTCTATTAGCTCCTAGTGGAGCGTAGAGCCTAACCTATCATGTTCCTCACTTTTATATAAAATGTCTTTAATTTTTGTAACCTGTATACACGAAAAATGAGGACGTATGAAAAGAGAATATTAAGGAGTTTCTTTTCTGCCTTTATTTCTGAAGAAAGCTGAAATAATTGAATCATACTAGTTACTCAGCCAAGCCTACAAAAGGCAGCGTAGAGACGTATAAAAGGTGAGAGCTGGGGAAGGTTTCATCTGTGTTTATATCTGTAGATGATTTCATAAGCTAGTTAGCCTCTTTTTGATAGCATCGCGCATTTGTGCTTTAATGGAGAGGATAACCCAAAATGTGTTTTAATGTTCTTTTGATCGTACGTCATAGTTGAGTGCGGATGGGTATTGAAATTTTCTTAGGTAGTCCTATAAAAGGAGACTAGGACGCATAAAAGAAGAAAACTTCTTTTCTTCATTTCTTCTGTCTTTATATCTGTAGACGGCTTCATTACCTAGGTAACCTCTATTTGAAAGCATCTCGCAACTGTGTTTGAATGGATTGCAGAGGATAACCTAGAATGTGTTTTAACCTTCTCTTGACCGTACGTCAAAGTTGAGTGCGGTTAGGTTTTGAAATTTCTAAGGGAGACTTGGACGTATAAAAGAACAAAACTATGGAACACCTTCTTTTTTTTAGACAAAAGAAAATCTCATCCCTTAGGCAGTCTCTTTCTGTGCGCCAATTTACTCGCTTCTGTGCATTATTAGTTCTTAATGGTTTGTAGACGAAGCCCAAAATGTGTCTGAACCTTAATGTGATTATGTGTCTGATATATCTTACAGTTTTCAGACGCACAACAGGCCGCTCCTACCAAAACTGACTAAACTAAACAAACAGCAAACAAAATCAAGACCTAAAGTCTTGTTGGCGTTACCCAAAGTCATGTGGGGCCCTTAAAGATATGGCACGTCACATTTTTTATAATTTTTTGTAAGTCTTTGACATAAAAAAAAGATTTTCACTACATTATAATGATAATGAGGTATAAAAATACGTCATTCGATTTGCGTCTTTAACTAAATTTAGCTTAGAAATCCCCCACAACGCAACTTCATAGCTGTCTATAAAAATAAACGAGCTGCTTGTTTAGTAGATTTTAATAAAACTATATAAAAGTAAAAGTGCACTATAAAATAAACGAGCGTTATAAATTATTAATAACTAAGGCGGAAAATTTCAAGTTTTCTACACCCAACAAGCTGCTTTACATGCAAAAGCATATTAATTAAAAGTAATCAAGCTGGTTATTAAAAATACGCAGCAGATAATGTCGATAATAAAGTTGGACGATAATTTCTTCAAGTGTAGACAACGTGCTCGCCGTAAGGGCATTCGCCTATCAACAACAACTTGATTAAGCGATCATTAGAAGAGTAATTTAAAGAGAGAGAGTCGTTAGCTTAAAGTGCAGTTATGCGCTCTTTGGCTTTTGTCTTTTTGCTGCTTCGTTGACAGCTGATGAAGCATGGCCAGCCGCAGCTGAGAGCATTTAGTATTAGGAGAGAGCTTGTAACGAACACACGCACAGCGGCAAAGACTTTTATTTAAGCTCTATTGATCTAATAATGTCTAATAAAAATGTTTTTACATTTCGACGCGCTGAAATATCCGATATAAAAGTTGTGCATGAATTGATTCAGGAACTGGCGGACTTTGAGCGTCTCAGCGGTGGACCCGAGCTAAGTGAACAAGATCTTATACGAGATGCTGGTCTTACTGGACAGCCGGAATACTGTCACATCTATGTGCTTATTGAAAACTCAGCCAACACTATAATTGGTTATGCAATTTGTTTTAATTCCTACTCCACCTGGCAGGGACGTTCATACTTTCTGGAAGATATTTATGTGCGTCCGGCATATCGCAAGCAGGGAGCAGGGGCGCGCATTTTTCAAGAAGTAGCCGCCAAGGCAGTGGAAATGAATTGTCGTCGTTTGGACTTTCATGTCTTGGCGTGGAATCCAGCGCGTGAGTTCTATAAACGCATGGGAGCAGAGAATTTGACGGAGAGCAAAGATGCCTGGCTATATTATCGTGTGGAGGAACAACAGCTGGCCGTTTTGGCTGCGGAGCTTGCCAAATAGTTGGACTGTGTTTATTTGCGATCTTGAGTACCAAAGTTTTTACCAGCAGAAGCTGAAGAGCATGTTATCACATGTTTTCTTATCATTAGCTAATTTATTGATTGCTCATGTATTGCCTGCTGCTGATAAAAGTGGCGCTTGATAAGTTACAGAGAATGGCTTTTATTTGAAAAAGTTTTAGATTTATAAAAGTTTTATGTTATTTTTTTTAAACAAGATTTTATAGTACCAGATGTGCTACAAAGTTTTAAAGTTAAAGTGAACTACGAAGCGGTTAACAACAATACGAAATAAATTAAAACTTTTTCAACAAATGTGATGCTAAAATTAAAATAGAGTCAAAAAATTACGAATTTGTTAAGTAGCTAAGAAGCTATGAATTATTAGGCTTTTATCTTTAAAAATATTTTTAATTGAAAAAATAAAAGAATTTGTAAATTAATGAAATTATTAGGAATGTGTTGTTACTGTCTTTAATTTTAGGAATTTGTTTATAAAATTTTGACTCCGAAAAGTTCACATTTATTATTAAAATATCGAGCGAATGCAGAACTAGTTCTGTTTTGTAATTATCTAAAATCATTTATTTGATTGCCATCTTTGAAGTGTAACTAAAAACAGATCTATTTATATATTCCTTTATTCATATACTATTAAACTATTATGCTATATAAAAGCTCAAAATGGGCATAGGTCTAACCATCTAATATTTTGGGTCTATTGACAATTTTTTGAATAAAACTAATTTCCGCAGATAACAGTCAAGAAGCTGAATGCATATTCATATCGAAAAACCATATATAAGTTACTTTGGTTAATATATAACGTTTAGGTATAAAAACATAAATATAAAACATTTATGTAAAAATAATTAATATAAAGGGTGATGCATTAAGACCTTTTTTTTTGTAGGGACTTTTGTGTGGATCACGCGTTATCCATGACAGCTGACAAAGGCAAAGTTGTTCAGTATTCATTGGCAAATCATCATGCAAAGAATTACATCCGAACAACGTTTACAAATTGTACAATTGTACTACGTTCTGCAAAAAATATTTTTCGTGCGCTGAGATTGACTTATGGTCAACATAATCGACCTACCGAACCCACAATTCGTAAAACCATCACCAAATTTGAAACCCAGTATTCATTGTTTGATGATACACGACCAAATCGACCACATCCAGCACGTAGTGAAGAGAATATAGCGGCGGTAGCTGACAGTGTTCACGATGACCGCGAGGAATCGATTCGGTGCCGATCGCAACAACTTGGCCTGTCGTATTCAACCACCTGGCTCATTTTAAATTTGGATCTCGGCTTGAAAGCATACAAAATTCAACTCAGGCAAGAATTGAAGCCGAATGACCTTCCTGCACGTCGCCGTTTTAGTGAATGGGCTCTTGGTAAGATCG
Organism: Chymomyza amoena; assembly: GCA_037043745.1. Classification (NCBI taxonomy): domain Eukaryota; kingdom Metazoa; phylum Arthropoda; class Insecta; order Diptera; family Drosophilidae; genus Chymomyza; species Chymomyza amoena. The sequence goes on along the minus strand of JBAMAX010004328.1, from coordinate 50,873 downwards.
ATGAAAATCCGTTGTTTTCCACCAAAATTTTGTTCAGTGATGAGGCCCACTTTTGGCTTCACGGCTTCGTGAATAAGCAAAATTGCCGTAATTGGGCTTAAGATCAACCCGAAGAGGTTCACCAGCTGCCATTACATCCATGAAAAGCAAGGTTTGGTGCGGTCTGTGGGCTGGTGGAATCATTGGTCCGTATTTTTTTTAAAAAAAAGGTGCGAACGTTACTATCAATGGCACACGCTATCGGACCATGTTAACGGACTTTTTGCTGCCTGAAATTATTGCCCGTGAGCTCGACGACATTTGGTTCCAACAGGATGGCGCTCCGGTTCACATTGCCAATAAAACAATGGCTCTATTGCGAGGTCAATTTCATGAGCGATTAATTTCACGTCGGGACCCGTACCTTGGCCGTCAAGATCGTGCGATATCACACCGCTCGACTTTTTCTTTGGGGTTACGTAAAGTCAAAAGTTTACGTGGACAAACCAGCAACGATTGAGGCCTTGGAAGCCAACATTCCTCGTGTTTTTGGCCAAATACCAGTGGAAATGCTTGAACGAGTCATGGAAAATTGGACCTTCAGGATGGACATTTAAACTCAGTTGCGGCCAACATTTGAAGGATATTTTTTTTTTTTAAGTATATGTCATAAAATTCCCTTTCGAAATAATAAATAAAGATCCCATTATTCCTTTGAAATTTGTATTTGCCAAATCATTAAAAAAAAAGGTCTTAATGAATCACCCATTACATAGCTATTACGTTAATTGTAGAAATCAAAAATACTCTGACCATATGGATACAAGCAGACTCATCGAGAGAAAGGAAAGAACGTGGGGTGGTTGGGGGTTCCTCCGAGCCCGGAATTCTCAGTGTAATTAAATTCATCCTATCGTGATTCAAGCTGAAGGTGTAATATATAACAATATCACCCAATTTTTCTTTCTGCGAACTTTGGGTACAGGATTTACCAAATTAGATTACTTAGTTCTAACATAAATTTTTCTCAAAACATTTGATTTCTTTCCCAAAAATCAACATTTCGTTGTTTGTTATGCTCACATAAGTTTTTGGCTTGTTATGAAAGAAAAAAAAAATCCTGATGCAATATATTTTTAAAGGTGACGCAAAGAATTGCACAAGTCTGGGTGTGGAGGTTCAATTTGAATATGGTAGCTATATAAAATAGCGAATCAATTTTGATCAAACTGCACAAAAATGTTTATTTTCAAACAAAATAGAAAAACATAAATTTGATGGTGAGATTTGTAAATTAAATAAATACTCAAGAATATGTTTATTTATTTGCCTGAGTTTTATACATATAAGTTTGCGTGAAGTTTAATCAAAAAGCCTGCCCTATCTTTTTCAGAGAAGCACGATTTACGGGCCTGCACATTGCGTTACCTACTAATTTTTTTATCATCAAAGAAAGTAAAATATTGTGACAGTTGTGAAAATAATTCAAAGTAGACAATTATTCGATTTTTGTAACACAAACCGGTTTAAATCTATTTTATTACATCGTTCTTAACTAGGTTTTGAGGGGCAGATCAAATTATTTGCTCTTCAGCTATATCTGCTTTGCTTTGCAAGTTTTAATGACGCCTAATATCTATTATCTAAATAGATTAGATGTGTATATAAGATATAGAGCTCCTCCAAACACCTTGAATATACTCAAGTGCTCTGAGAGCTCGAAAAACTTTACCCTTATGGGTTCAAGGTATTAACGGCAGCTCTTTTTGAGATACTACTGGCACGGTCATACTAGAGAATCTTAGTAAGCAATTTGACATTAATTCTTCGGCGACTCTCTTTGAGTTTTTACTGCCGATTGGTAAAAAAGCACGGTCACACTGGAGAATCTTAGTAAGCAATCTGAAGATAATTTTCCAGCGACTCTCTACGAGTTGTCACTGCCAATTGGTAACAAAAAAGCAAGGTCACACTGAAGAATCTTAGTAAGCAATCTAAAATTATTTTTTCAGCGACTCTTCAAGTTTTCACTGGCTACTGATAAAAAATGCACGGTCACACTGGATAACCTTCTCAAGCAATCTGAAGATAATTTTCCAGCGACTCTCTATGAGTTGTTACTGCCAATTGGTAACAAAAAAGCAAGGTCACACTGGAGAATCGTAGTGAGCAATCTGAAATTAATTTTTCAGCGACTCTCTTCATATGTTCACTGGCTATTACGCAAAAATGCACGTCCATACTGAAGAATCTTAGTAAGCAATCTGAAATTTATTTTTCAGCTACTCTTTAAGTTTTCACTGGCTACTCATAAAAAATGCACGGTCACACTAGAGAATCTTAGTAAGCAATTTGATATTAATTCTTCGGCGACTCTCTTTAAGTTTTTACTTCCGATTGGTAAAAAAGCACGGTCACACTTGAAAATCGCAGTAAGAAATCTGACATTGATCCTATAGCGAAGTTTTTCTGGCGACTGGCGAATCTTAGTAGGCAATCTGAAATTAATTTTTCAGCGACTCTCTACAAGTTGTCACTGCCAATTGGTAACAAAAAAGCAAGGTCACACTGGAGAATCGTAGTAAGCAATCTGAAATTAATTTTTCAGTACATCAACGTTAAAACTCTCTATTATATTATTTGTAATTGCTTCTATAATTTTTCGTTGGAATGTTGCTCTTATTTTTGAAAATTTGCTTTAAATATAATTTTCAACCATTTAAAAAATTGTCTGTCAAATGGTTTTATGAAAGTTTTCCAAAGCTTTCAATAAAGTTGTGGCTTCTCGATTAAAGCTTTAAATATGGCGTGAAATTTTTGGGTTGAAACTTTAAATATTTAGCTTTTTCGGCAAACCATCGGTATACGTCTTAAAGAAAGAAGCAAGAGCGAAAAAAACACCCTATAAGCGTTTTACGATTTAGTGTTATGTCTTATTTTTGTTTGTAAATAAATAATTATACAAATAAGCTTAACAAAAATGCAACATTATTTTTTTACTTCAAAGCACATCTGAATAATTGATCTCTCTTAACCTCTCATAATACTATTAAAATGATTTTTTGTCATTGTTTCCCCAATCATCGTATTATTTTTTTGTTTAGAGTGCCTGTATATAAATAATAACTTAATTATTTGCGGGTAGATGAAACTTAAAATTATGTGGTAAATGAGTGTGACCGTGCTTTACAGAAATAAATACAATAAAAGATTCTAAGATCTGGACACATTTTTGGCGGTTTTGCTTTTTTTACCTAAAAATATTACTATATACTATATGTCCCAAAAAAATTAAAATTTACTGTTTTACATTTTTTAAATTTACAAAAATGTTAAATTTTCATTCAACAAAAATAAGAATTATTTTAATGCCTTATTTAGTGGGCCACTTTATGTAGGTCTCTTTAGAATAACTTTACTTGATAAAAATAATTTTTTAGTATTGTTATCAAAGCATTCAGCACTGCACTATAAAAATTAAATGGATTGTTGTGCTACTTTTATATTCCTTTTAAATAATACAAATAAAAAACCTCTATAAAAATTCTTGTATGTAAATACACTTTACTTAATGAATGCTTTGATTAATTATATTATATTGTATATAGAGCGATAAGCCTCTTTGTTTTTATTTACACTGCCAGAAGCGGTTCCCCAGACCGACTGATAATATGAGTACGTTTAATTGTATTTCACTCCATGTATAATTCATTCTAAACAATTTTTAGTTTTTTATAAACAATTCGTCTATTTGTATACATTATTTATAAGTGAAATCAAACAGAGCAGAGCAGAGCAGAGACAAGAGGCATGCAATATTTAAAAGTAGGAAGTGATTGCTTTACGAAAGGAATTTTTATTATGAAATTTAAGTTTATCATTAAGTTTGTTTGTTTATTAGTTGTCTGGTATTTCGAAATAACTTTGAGTAGCTTGGGATAGTATTGTATATACGAGAAATGATTAGATTTTCATATAACTTTTGCGGAATTTAACTTGAGACTACTGTAGGCATGGCAAATTGGCTTAAGTGTAACTAATAAGCTAAACATTTTTTGTTAAGGCTTATTTTGTGATGAGAATACGTTAATAGAAATTGAGTTAGTGGCACGTGTTAGGGAAAAAGAATTCGAATAAACTATGCGAAATTAAATATTCGAAATTTCGCATGTTTTATTCGGATTAGTTTTGAAACCAAATACTTGGTACACCCAGTTGTACCAAATCGAATTTTTTAAGTGATTTAAAACCGAATGATTTGTTGCAATTGAAATTAAATCGTATAGACAAAATAGATGCCAATGACAAGTTATTTCAAATGAAATAATTTTTAAAATATTCTTAGAATTTTTTAAATATATTTTTTTGTGTGCTAATTTCAATAACTCGAGTTTTGTCGTTAGGGTATTTTTTAATCAAAAAATCTCTGTATTCGAGAAATTTTTTTAAAACATTTTTTGGGTACTTTGCTGAGGTTCACTCGATGACACTTAAATTTGTGTAATTATTTCAAATTACTTTTATAAATCAAAATGAATTTTTGGTATAAATATTTTATATATTATTTTAAATTATTATTTTTGAATTTTTGGTATTAAAAATATTTATGTCTTGCATAAATGGTTTGTGTCTTGCATAATATAAAGGTGAAGAGCTGTGCTAACAAAGAGTTAGAGAAATGCGAGAAGATAGCAAAAAATGTAGAGCTGGAAAAATTTGACAGAAATATAAAACCAACAAAAAATTTCCGAAACACGGCCTAGTATTAATTTGTAATAACCTTTTTAGGTTAGCTATGGAAAAGATGCGTCCTTATGCTCTGTGTTCTCACTTTTTCGGTGTAATTTTTGCTTAGAATTTTTCTTGGTATTTTTTAAAAATTAAAATCTAATAAAAATTTTATCAAAATAGCTGAAAGCTTCAGATATCTTCGCTTTAAGCTGCTTACAAAAATTTCAAACAATAAAGTAGGGAGCGGGTTTTGACCCAATGCCATCACACTGAGACTCTTTGATCCACTGGGTGACGAGGATGACAGAGGAAGAAAAATACCATCAGAATTTATTCGTTTTCGAAAAACTGCCTTGTAATCATTTTTAGTAATCTCTTTAGGTTTGGTAACGATAAAATGCGTCCCTTTGCTCTGTGTTTCCACTTTTTTAGCGTAATTTTTACTTAGTATTTTTTTTATTGTATTTTTTTTAAAATTATATCTATTTTATTAAAAAAGCTGGAAACTTAAGGTAGCTCCTCTTAAAACTGTTTACAAAAATTTCGAACATTAAAGTTGAGGGCTGTTTTGACCCAATAACATCACATTGAGGCCTTATGCTCCACTGAGCATCGAGGATGACAGAAGAAGAAAAATACCATCAGAATTTATTCGTATTCGACTTGCGTTTTTTGAAAAACTGCTGAGTATTCATTTTTAGCAGTCTCTTTGGGTTAACTAAGGAAAATATGAGTCCTTATGCTCCCTCACTTTTTCGCTGCAATTATAACCTACACACTATTTTTTTAGTATTTTTTTTTTAAATTAAATTTATTTTATTAAAATAGCATTTCAACTTCAGATAGTTCCATTTAAAACTGTTTGGAAAAGTTTCGAACTTTAAAGTCGGGCGAGGTTTTGACCCAATACCATCACATTGAGGTTCTATGCTCCACTGGGAGACAAGGATGAAAGAAGAAGAAAAATACTAACAAAATATTACCAGAATTTATTCGTTTTCGATTGGAATTTTCCGATAAACTGATGAGTAACCGTTTTTAGTAATCTCTTAAGGTTTGCTAAAGATAAAATGAGTCCTTATGCTTTGTGTTCTCACTTTATAAATTAAATTTTTACTTAGTATTTTTTTTAAATTTAAATCTTTTTTATAAAATAAAGAAAAACTTCAGGTAGCTCCGCATCAAAATGTTTAAAAAATAGGTCGAACGTTAAAGTCGGAGAAACCCTAAACCATTGAGGCACTAGGAGGCGGGTCTGAATAAAGAAGAAGAATATCATCGCATTATAAGTCAATTTTGTTAAATAACAAATAAATACCACACATGATTGCCGCTTGTCTCTAGGAGAGATGGCTGAGCAGCTTTCAATTCACCTGATATGGGTCCCAGGACACAGGGACTTTGAGGGAAATTGCATTGCGGATGAACTGGCTAGAAAAGGAACTACCAGCATCTTCCTTCAAGACAAGGAGGGCCTGGGTATACCCATGGCCAGCTGTAAACTGAGAATACGAAACTTTTTCTCTCTCTGTGCAAATAAAACGTGGAATCGGACATCCAACACGTGTAGAATCTCGCGGCAGACCTGGCCGACATGCTGCAGTAAAAGAACCAAAAAACTTTGCTGTCTGAATAGAGCCCAGTGCTCATCTGTCAACCGTGCCATTACGGGACACTGGCTGGTAGGAAACCACGCATCCCGTTTGAATGCTCCACACCACGACTTCTGTAGAAGCTGTGGCGATGAAGAGGAGCTGGAGACGGTGGAACACTTTTTCTGTCACTGCCAAGGACTGGGCAGAAAAAGATTTAGGTTCCTGCATTTTCTAAATGATCTATCTCAGCTCTCTGAACAGAGTCCAAAATGCCTTTTAAGGTTCATTCAGGCAGCCGGATGGCTTCCTCAACTTTCGTAGGGGACCTATCAAGTTCGGAAATGTGGTGAATTGGCTCACTCAAGCGGTATCACAAAGGGCCTATCCTTGGCCTATGTGAGTTGGGACGTCGGTCCCAACTGCCGCCCTAACCTAACCTAACCTACAGAAAATATTAGATAAAAAACTGCATTGACTAGGAATCGAACATTTAAATTTTGTGCCGAAGATAGGTTTTTGGTACCTCCAGCCAGAAGGAATGCCCCAACTATAACTGCTTATATTACTTTAATTTTATTTAAAAAGCAACGATATTTGGATACTTTTTTAAATACTATATTTAACTTGATGTGTCAAAAGACAACTTAAAATTATTCTCTTACTTTAATCATTTGTCCAAAAATAATTTTTTTTTGATTTTTCATACAACTAGATATTGCAATAATACCAAAAGACAAAAATAAAATCTTTTTTTATAAATGCTTGAACGAAGATAATGTCAAATCAAAATTGGACAGGTGTCTTTAAATACCTTTTGGTAGAAATAAATTATTGACGAAAAATGATCGTATGTTATCGTATATTATAGGAGACTGCTTTTTGTCACCATTTTTCATAGACATAATGCCACTATATTTGATATTTTACCAAAAATTATTAGTTTCTACAGGGCATAGCAAAATATAACAAAATCTGTCAACGTCATTATGATAATTAGGTTTACAATATATATATTGCAATAATATATATAATATAGTATGTTCCCAGTAGTTGAGTTATGGCCTTGAAGACAGTTCTATTTAAGATAATTTTTGTAAAAATTAGAACATGCAATAATATTTACATTCATTTGTTGTTTTGAAGCTAATAACTTTTTAAAAATATTTGTTTTGATTTAAAGTTGTAGATTTAACGGCTACATAGAATATTTTAAAGCTAAAGGTCTTAAAGATTTTCTTTTTAAGATTACTTTTGAAAAAATTATAACACACGATCATTATTCATTTGTTGCTTAACTTTTTAAAAATGTTTAAATGTTTGTTTCAATTTAGTATTGTTTTGTTTTTGGTATTTTAATTGCCACATACAAACAAAAAACAGCAGCTCTACGCGATTTATGTAAATTAATTTTAATAAAAACTTTTATTTATGTTCACTTCATAATGATTTAAAATTCTATAAACACTTCACGAGCCAACAGCAAATTGCTTTTAATTTTAATATTTTGTTAATTGAACTCTATTTCATATTCAAATTCAAATTTTTATCAATGATTTCAATTTACCATCGAGAACGTCGTTCAACACACATTGAGTAAAATTTTTATCAACTTATCACTATTTGCACAAATGTAAACAAAATAATTTTTGATCAACAAAATAGCTTTTTCAATCAATTCTTTTATTCATTAATAGCCTTTTTTTTTGTTTATATTTTATTTTTATTCATTTATTTCGTTTTTTGTTTCAAATGCAACATTTTTTTTTTTTAACTTTTAACGTGCTTTTATCAGACCGAACACGCCGGCATGTTTACGACAATTAAAACTGTTGTGAGTTTCAATTATAGCCAAGTTAACTAAAAAACGTTGCCGCCGTTTAAAACAATAACAACAACAGTCTGGGACAGCCACTGCTGTTGCCCCCTATGATGATGATAGGTTCACTTTGCGACGCACACTCCAACGACTTAAGAATGACGACTGCCAGCTGGCTGGGGCTATCTTGACAACAGCGCAAACAAGACGCGTCTCTCTCTCTCGGCACTCTCTCTCTCTATCGGAGCTACACAACCAGCTGACTGACTGAGAAACTCACCAACTGACTCATTGACTGACTGACAGAATGACTGACTGATGTTGTAGAGCGCTTGAAGTGGCGGTGAAAAAAAAAAGTTATATTAAATCAACTGAAACAAATGAAGGCTTCATTTCATTCAGCGCCCTGGCAGAGAAGCTCTAAAATATTTTCATTATCGTTGCTAAATTAGAATACAAAATATTACGCACACCAGCTATGTGTACTTATTCGAATGACCTTTGCTGTAGTTTTTGGTTTTATTCACGTATTGGACGAGGAAGTCAATCGATTCCAAAGTATACTGATTTAAGGTAGAGTAATGCTGCCGGCGTCGTCACCAATTTTAGTGAGAGTGAAAAAAAGTGAGAGTGAGAGCACGGATACAAATTCAAACAATATTAAGAAAGCCGAACTCATTCAGCTGCTTCGGTCGGATGCTGTCTGAAGTAAGTACGAATGAGAGCCGAGTGCTACCCGAAGTCGTGCTTATATGCTTGGTTTTAGAAAAATATGAGATTAAAAAGATTTCAATGAATCAGGCTGGAATACTCTTAAAATTGCAATAAGGGAATTTTAATCGATTTGCTTAGTTTATTTATCGGTTAATTCAACATCCCATGAATGAGCTTAACTTTAAGCTCATGAGTTAGGCTAGAAAACTTTACAAAAAAAATGATATTCGTTTTTCCAAATTTTTAGTAACGTGGTCAAATTAAATTTGGATCAGGGTGATTAGAGAAGTCCCGTCCGTCCGTCCGCATGAACGTCTAGATCTCAGAGATGGTAAGAACTAGAGTAACCAAAATTTTACATTAAATCCCTTTAATAAGGGATAAGCGTAAGGGAATAGTTTCCATATAAGACAACTTTATTTTATTTTTTTGATATTGGCGTTAAATTATATAGCTTCAATAGGGGTGCTTCAGAGGACTTCGAAAAAAACAAAACGTTTAAGATGGATAATTCGTTTGTTTTTAAAAATATCGTAACCAAATAAGGCACTCGGAAGTTTTTTAGAGTACTGTGCTAAATTTGATTAAAATCGGTTGACTTTATAATATAGCTCTCATTGGACCGATCGCTTAGAAAATAGAATTTTTCTACAAATAGCGATATATTTTGTTTGTTTAGGAAGATGTCGTAACCAAGTATGGATCTCAGAAGTTTTTTAAAGTTCTTAAGCACTGTATTAATAGTCAAAATCGATTGATTATATCATATAGCTTCCATAGGACGGATCTGCCAAAATATCGATTTTTCTACAAAACTTGACATGATTCGTTAAAAGAAATCGTAGCCGAATTTGGCACTCGGGAGTTTCTATCGGTCTCAAGCACTGTACCAAATTTTGTTAAAATCGGTTGACTATATTATATAGTTCCCATAGGACAGATCGGTTAAAAAAAACGTTTTTTATACAAAATTCGTCATGTTTCTTTTGTTTGCATAGATATTAAAACCAAATTTTGGTATTAAGAACTTTGTTACACTAAGCAAGCACTGTGCCAAAATCGGTTGACTATATCATATAGCTCCCATAAGATCGACCGGTCGACCAGAAATTGTTGTTCACAAATTCGTCTGTTTTTGGTTGTTTATGAAGATATCGTAACCTAATTTAACAATCTAATGTCTTTGCGTTTTTAAGCGATAAAACGGATTTTATTGCAAGCTAGTGGCACAAGATATCCAAAAATCGAAACGCCATCTTTTTAAATGTTTTTTTAATATTTTTTGTTATCGATAATTTCTTGGTTTTCGCTAACTGTTCTCTATAAATTCTCACATTTGTCACATTTAGTTATTACTTTACTATTTTGACTTTTAAATAAATGTTCGCAATAATATTAGCCCTATTTACAATATTTATTTGAATTAACAGCGATATAGCTGTTTTTATTAGAAGACAAATATTTTTTTTTTTAAATTATCAACCCAGTCCAATCAGGTTTCGATAAGTCGATAAGTGGCAATATGTATACAATAAATTAGTTTTAAACGCTATTTCTTTACTTGAAAAAAAAAAAAATTATTAATAAATATCTCATTCAAAAAATATATTGGTATAAATATAATCTTAGGTTATCAAATAATATTAAAAAAAATTTCAGTTTAAAATTAATAATTTATATTTTGTAAATTCATATTGTTTTTTATTTCGGATTTAAGCCGCATAAAAAATTGGGTTTGGTGAAATGTTAAGTTAAGTGACATTAAAACAAATCCGACTATTTTTTAATCGTTTCCTTTTCCGACTTTAGCTTATTTGATAATATATAGAAATATGTTATATATTAATATATTAAAAAAAAGGGCTTATTCGTAATAAGCCGATAACAAAAAAAAAAATCCATAATTTAAATTTATTTTTTTCTATTTTTATAATGTTTTAGTCGTTTAAGCTTCAGCACATACAAATAAAATACTTTTTTCTATGAAAAACTTTTAATCAAGTTATAGGTTTTTTTTTTTTTTAAACTGCAAAAAATACTAAAAATGATATACATATAATAAAAAAATATTGAGCGTTATCGAAATGTTTCAAAGCCCGTACCATAAATTTTTTTAAGCTACACTCTTATCTTTGGCGGAACAATTTCTCAGGAAATAAACCAAAAATTTAAAGGGTTTTTTTCACTAAAATCTAATGTAATTTTAACTGGTACTCTAGTTCTTAAGTAATTATAATATATTGCATAATATGTTCAAATTAATATATTAATAAAACTTCCCGGTTGCTGGATTACGTTACGATTTCTTAAATAATATTCCACACTTCTAAATACTTAAATCTATTTTAAGCCCATGTCTGATTAGCTTTTGTTGTAAAAAAAAGTATTAACCTTATTAGATAAGCAACAACTACTATAAAACATACAATTGCAATTAATTTAAAAAATAATTTAAGCATAAAGGGTGGAATAATTTATAGCTAATTGCTAATTTATTGCAGTTTAAAGCTCAGATTATCTACAAATAATTTGCAAGATAACAATATTGTACTTTAGGGATTATTTATTGCAGCCCAACTCTATATTTAACTATGAATAATTTAAAGTCTATAAATAAGTACAATTTACTTAAATTATATGCCTTAAGCAATGCATTATAGTTATTTTTTAAACTAGTGGGTAAAATATTTAATTAAATTTAATTATAAGCAATAAGTAACTAAAGCCTTTTTCTTAGGCATATTAAAACTAAATACTATATTTAAACGAAAGTCATAAAAAATGCATAAGAAATTTATTTTTAATTTAACTCAGCACAGTAAGCGAAATTTCAAAATTTTTGGGAAAAAATACAAAATTTATAAGTATATACCAGATTGCAAATAAAATTACATTTAAAAAAATATGTATATATTACAACAATTCCAAACAAAAAACTAATGTAATGGCAACCCTGAAATTTTTATAAGTATGCAAACTTTGCTCATTTAACAGCTGATTGTTTCTGTAAAAATTCACAAAACTTAACCTCAATTTTACAATAGAAAATCATGATTTCGGAAAAGAAGATGACAGTATAAATAAAAAAATATACTATAATTTAATTATGTCAAATTATTTAACTACTATCCCTGAATTGTGGTAAAAAAAAACGAACACATTTATTGTACATTTTTTTTCGTGTCTTTAGAAATAGAAACTTTGCAGAAATACGATTGTTCTGTGGGGAACAAAACTAATTTCCACCCAATATGAAATATTTAAAAAATTTTATATGTAAAAAAATTTAATTTCTTTTCGAAATAATTTGTTTAATTTCCCATACCACGAAACTTCTGTCATTGCATTCAAGTACAAGATTTTCGAATAATTTTTTTGGAAAAAAATTGGGTTAAACAATTTTTAAGAAATCCCTTTGGAGTTTTAGAACTTAGTGTTAGATCTTACAAGGTGATCTACTCATATAAAAAAAATTTCTGGAAATATTTGTTCGTTGAAACGGTATCAAGAAGTGTCGGACAATTGTATAATAAAAGGTGTCTAAAATATTAAGATCCAACTTTGATACTGATCCTAACGTCACTGTGACAAATTTCACACTTTTTTTTCTCCACTTTAACTAACTTTTTAGGTGTCAAAGACTTTTCCTGAAAAAAATAGTGATATTTGTAGAAAAAGTCACCAAAATGATGTGTTTTTTGGCCTTTCGGGCACACATTTTCGGCTGTAGTTTTTTCTTTAGGCTACCGATTTTTATAGTTAGGGACATTATGGAAAGGTACTCTATCCTGGATAATAAAAAATACGGATTTTGAATGCTGAAACATTGCCCTAACATAAAATATAAGTCTCATCTCTGGAGAAAAAAATAATGTGAAATTTGTCGACTAGTGTAATTGTTAGGATCAGTTTTATTTTTTTATACAATATTATACAATTTTTTTTAAATACCATAACAAAAAATAAAATCTGAATTTTTAAGCGGAGGTTCTTTTAAATTTGGCCGAATACAAGACGAAGTTTGGGAAATATTTGTGGCATGATGAAAAGAGATGTTTCATGTTTTGATTGTTAAATGCGATTTTTATTGTTCAATAAATGGAAATTTTTATCTCGACGAAATGAAAAAATTGAGGCTGAAGAATGGCGGTCCTTGTCTGCATCTGCACGCAGAACATCGTCATCGAATTTCAGTTCTTCAGCCCCTTGTAGTAAAATGAAATGAAAAAGGTTTTTGTTTATTGAAATAAATGGGCTATACTAAATCAGAATGAGTTTTTACAAAATATTTATTGAATAGTGGACGTTCCAAAAAAAAGTTTTTTTTCAACTTTTTTATGATACGACTTGTCTTGAAAAAAACAGTTTATCATGTTTATAAGCCATATAGAAAAAATTATGCTTTTAAAAATGTTTTAAATGAAGTGAATCGGAACAAAAAATCAAGACCAAGTTTGATAAAAAATATAGCTCCGAGAAACATGCGAGCGTCTCAAGACGCTCTATTTCTATAAATATCGATCGCATCGAAAAATCCCAACACATATTTAACAAATATGTAGCTTTTCTTTATTGTCAAAAAAAAGAAGATTTTTTCAACCAAATTTGAAGGAACCTCCCCATAAAAACTACAAAAGGTGTTCCTAAAAAAATAAGTAAATAAAAACAAAGTTCAAAAATTTCATTACCGACTTATTTTTGATTTAAGTCCTTAAGAGGCGTCTTCAGATTTTCCCAGATTACACTTACCTGTAAAAAAAAAAATCTTATTAGTTTTAGAAGTAATTTTTAAACTAAGAAGCCGAAGTGTAGCTTAGAAAAAGTTATTCATCCATGGTTAAACGAATATTTTCAAAATAGGCATTAGAGGGTTAAAAATTTTAGGAAGCACATATTGAAAAAAATATTTTGGATTTTTGTTGAATAAAAAAATAGCTTTTTATTTTATTGGTCATAAATTAATCAAGCTAAGGCCGAAATAAAAATAATTGTCAATATGTAACTGAAAGTTGGAATTAATATAATTTAAGAATGAAAGATTATTAAAAAATTATTTCGTTATAAATATATAAAAAAAAAATAAAAAAAAAATTCCTCTTGCCATAAAACATTCGGGTTCAAACCACATACAAAAAGCATTTCGGTGAAATTGGCGGCACCAAAGATTTGAATACGAATAAAATTATTCGTTTTAGATTTTTGCGTTTTTGGGAACACGGCAGTTAATAAATATTAAATAAAATTATTGATATACCACAAATGATTTTCATTTTGACGTGACAACGTCTTAAATTAGGTTTGTATGGGAGGCACCATTGAAAAAGTATAACGATAACCGTAACGATAAGTCTAGCGATAAATAATCGTAACGATAAGTGGCATTTTTATTTTTGGTTTGCGCTCTGCTCTTATCTATAAACGAACCAGCGACTTTTTGTGAATCGCAGCAACAAGCAACGCACAGCGTCAGCCGCACCGCTTAGCGCTCAGCACCAAACCGGCACTGCTCACAGCGGTGGCTATTTTTAGGTTTGAGTGAGCGCAACTGATTAACCCCAGCGGCGCATAGCCTCTGCGGTCTGCCGAAATACTGCATTACCTCCGCAGAAAACGTAATTGATTACAAGCGCTGCGTTTCGTTTGAGGGATTGTAAGCGGAGGCAAATAGAAAAGCAGTGATCTGCCAAAAATCTGCATTACAACTGCGGAAAAAGTAATGCACAAATAGAAACTCGCACTGCGCTACCTTAGCAACACAAAATTTTGTTATTTTGTTTGCATGCTAACAAGCATAGTTCGGCCTTTCTTCTGTCAAACCATTCGTTTATACCTTTTTATTTATTATCTACTGCCGAGAAACTTTTATTTTATTAAGAGATACGAAAACGTAAAGTCTGACAACTCGTTTCATAATTTCATGAAATATACGTATAATCTTGATTGCGTATCAAACGTTTCTAAGTCAACTACGTTAAAAGAAACAACCATCGACTTGACTTTCGCAAGACACATTACAGCAGAAACACTTCCTTTCATTTCCTATTTCTCCTATCATCGTCCTATCCTCAACAAAATCACTCAAATAGGAATTATTATTGTGCAATTTAATAATATTCATATCAATAAATATTCTACCGAGAAAAAGACGTTGTCACGTAAACTCTTCGCCCGTAAAACCGACTTTACAGGCAACAGTTTTTTTTTTTTATTATTATTATTAGGAAATGCTAAATCTGATTCAAATTAAACGGAAAATTATTTATCATCATAAATTATTTGTTCTATCGATATGTTTTTTTTTATTTATATTTTATTTTTATTTTAATACCATAGTTAAGTTTCGAGATAATACATATTTGGATAGCGTGCTTCCAGACTTGTTCTGTTTGCATGCTAATATGGCAATGAGAACTTTATAATCTTTCCGATTGATTTAACTTGGGAATTCGATTGAAAACCGACACCTACAAAATATGGTTATATGAAAACAGTTCATATCAGAGTTATTCAATGAAGTGAATATAATATAAATATGTTCAATGAGTTTCAAATAAACAATGGCAAAAAGCCGTAGAAACGAATGTGTTACTATTGTTTATTATTATAATTTAGAAACAAAAAAATATGAATGGACACAAGAAAAATTTTGAGATATAAAATGTCATAAAATATCAGATACAGATAGAAAAAATTATAAATAATCTAGATTATTGAATTAAATTATAAATAAAAAAGATATTATAAAAAAATTAGAAATAGGAAATGTCGTGCAGATGGGCTACAGAAATCGGTGTACCAAAAATATTATAATTTATTTATAGCATTTATTAGTACTTACTCAAAATGCTTTAAATTTGCAACATTTTCGTAATAAATTTTTAAATATTGTTTATATAATAATTTTAGTAAATATCGTAAAGAGTTTAAGGCCGCTCAAATAGGAAAAAAGAGCAGTGTGATTAACTGCATATATATTTAAACATAAAAAATTAACAAAATGTTTACAAAAATACTTATAAAAACAAAACTACAAATTCAAATCATTCATTACAAAATTAGCGTAATTTATTATGCAAATATTTAATTCAAACAATTATGCAGCATTGCATCAAAATATAAACATTAAATGCATTACATAATAAATACAAAATATAAATTTAATTCATCGATACTGAATATTGGGCAAGCTGTTTGTCTTTTCCACTTAAACAACTATTATTAATATTATTGATCTTATGTTATACTAAACCCATTTCGTAATTTGCATTTATTTAATATTCAAATAACTAATACAGGAATAAATAATGCAAATAATCATAGAAATTGGTAATAAATAAATTGCTTAAATATACAAATGCAACAACTGCAACAACTGCAATGTATGTGAATCAAATATCTAAATGCAAATTTTAATTAACATTAAGAGAAAATTACTTTATAACCTGCAGAGCAGCTCTAACAAACAATTTACATAAAAACATGCATGAAATATTTATTTATCTGAATATTGAGTATGCATTGACCTAATTCGATTAAAAGTATTTAAATAAAAAATATACTATATATGGTAATTTGTTTGAACTCTTAGTGATAACAAGACTTCGAATCATTTTTAAAAAACTATTATTATAATTGACATACTTCTATTTTTAATTAAAACACAAATTTTGTTAAAATACGTGACTGACATATTACATTTTATTGGCCGCTTATTGGGAAAATTATGAATTATTTGCTTTGACTATTGTTAAATTTATTTTCAGTTTTATGAATATCTTTAAAAAACTTTAACTTTTAAATTGATCCGGAAATTAGAAACAAATGGCTTATTATAATTTATTTTTATAAGTTGAAAACAAAAAAAAAAATGCTTGAAAAAACAAAACGAATTTCAAAAAGTCGGGGGCGGACGACTTTAGGATATCCTGTACCACTCGCTTGTAATAAAATCCGGTTCCTTCACAAAAAACCAAAAACAGAAGAATTTTTAAGCAAAAATATTTTTTTTGACCAATCGTTCCTATGGGAGCTATATGATATAGTCAACCGATTTCAATAAAATTTGACACAGTTCTTAAATACCTTAAAAAAGATCGGAATGCCGAATCAGGTTCAAATATCTTTACAAACAAAAGAAACACATCGAATTTTGTATAAAAAACGTGTTTTTGGACCGATTGGTCCTATGGGAGCTATATGATCTAGTCAAACGATTTGGATTAAATTTAGTACAGTGCTTAGGAACTATAAAAAACTCACTAATGTCAAATTTGGTCCCAATATCTTAACAAACAAACGAAACACAACAAATTTTGTTAAAAAATCGATTTTTTGGAAGATCGGACCTATGGGAGCTATATGATATAGTCAACCGATTTTGTTCAAATTTGGCACATTGCTTAAGTGCTCTAAAAAATTTCCAAACGCCAAATCTGGTTACGATATCTTTGTTATAAAGCGAAATATAACGAATTTTTCTTTAAAAAAGTTATTTTGGCCGATCGGTCCTATGGGAGCTATATGATATAGTCAACCGATTTCGATCAAATTCGGTACAGTGATTGGGAACTATAAAAAACTCTCGAATACGAGGTCGTCTCAAACACCCCCATGGGAGCTATATAATTTATCCCCGATATCAAAAAAATAAAATAAACTTGTCTCCTATGGAATAATATGAGATCTAATGTGAAAGTTTGGTAACTCTAGCTCTTACCATCTCTGAGATCTAGGACGGACGGACAGACGGACATGGGTATATCGACTTCTCTATTCACCCTGATCATATTTTAGGTAATTTTGGGGTGTCTCCGACGACTCCTTTTATATGTTACATACATTTTCGGCTTGCACAAACTTAATATACCCTTGGTACCATTCGGTACAGGGTATAATAATGAAATTGCGATTAATTAAGCACAGGAAATTGCACAAAATGTCGATTGCAGTCACTACCGAGAAGTACCATCCATTCTAAAAACTCTTTAAAAAAAACTCTTTTAAAATTAGCAAACATTGATTTTTTCACAACATTGCAACAAAACTACAAATGATGGTTTGTTGGTGGAACTCCTAATCCCTCGAAGAACTCATTGGACGAAGTCTTGGGATGCTTATTATTGTAGTTCGCCACAATTAATTTTATATTAAAAAAGAGACTAAGCGATGTTTAAAAAAAAACGGTACATAAAAAATTTAAAAAATACATTTTTTAAAGAATTTTTTTTTGAATCCATGTTGATAACTTATATTTAAAAAAATAATCGTTCAAAATCATGATTTTGATGAGTCGCAAATAAACAAAAAATTCACAATATTTGTAAGAATCGTATAATTTTTTTTATCATTTTTTATAATGTTTTTTCCAGCGTTTTAGTTTCGTTAAGGAAAGACCCAAGCCCTGCGCTCAATTTAAATGGAAAGTTAATTCCAATTAAAACATCGCACCCGTATCTCGAAATTCAGCTCGACAAAAAATTGAAATAATAACAGCAAAGTTTAAACCCAAACTTGGCAAAATGGAGTGGCTACTTGGTAAAAATAGCAAGCTATCCTTAGAAAATAAAAGTATTCTCTATAAGAGTTTAATAATGCCAGCTTGGTATTATGGCATTCAAGTCTGGGGAACAGCTGCCAAGTCAAATATTAAAAAAATTCAAATTCTACAAAACAAAACCTTGCGCAAAATTGCCGATGCCCCGTGGTAAATCCGAATTCCAAACCTTTCCAAGGATCTAGGAATTCCGTATGTGGGTGATGTGTTAAATAAGCTTAGCGACCGTTACGCTGAACGCTTAAGAAACCATCCAAATTTGCGTGTATGTGTCCTGACCGGTCATAGACGACTTCACCCACATGACTTCAGAAGGCGTGTCCTATCATAGAAACTACTTGATTTTTTAAAATATTGTATAGGTATATAGAGCAATCTAAGCCATACCACACAAAAGTTATATTGAGTGTATAGTGATTTAAATTTTTTAGTAAATGTTGGATCATAACCCTAAGAATTATGGGTTGATTGCCAATAAAATGAATATTCGAGAAACTATAAAAAAAAATATTTAAGCTATAAAATAAAAAACAAAAAATCATTTTCTTTAAAAAAAATATATATTTGTTTTTTTTATTTTTAAACGTCGCACAGTGACACGGAAGCTGAAAGCCGTTGCAAAAATCATAGGAAAAGGGTTTTCCCAAAAAATGCAACTCTTACCCTTTCTTTTATTGTGGCTTAATGCAAGAAATTCTCATTTTAAATAGAAAAAATATATTTCAAAAATAAGACCAATTTCAAGTGTAAAATCTTTGAAAAGCGCAAAAACAACTTATTTTATAATAATTTGTTTGGTTAAATTTAAGAATGTTTTTAAAATATCTTTTTTTTATTTTCTTGAGTTTACAGAGTTATATCCATGTATAAATAAGAATAAATAAATCTGTGTTGTTGGTCCTGGCATACGGCGTTTTTTTTTATAAGGCCCTCTAAAATTTGAAGTTTTTGGACTAGGAGACAAATTGCGCATTTTAGTTTTTAGAATCAAAAAAATGCTTCAAAAATAAAACAACAACTTCGTAATAGATATAAAAAAAACGTTGAATAAGATTTTTTTTGTAAGTTAAAATTTAAAAAAAAAAATTTGTGTATAACTTACGCCTAAACAACTGTTTTGCACACTTTACTCTTTATATTGAAGTTTGCTATGGGAAATTTTGATAAATATAATTTATTCCAGTGGGAATCCATATAGTTTTATCTTGCCAAAAGGGCATCTCCGAAAAAAGGAAATACTTCGTTTTTATGTAATTTAGGAATAAGAATGTATTTTTTTTTTAAGTATTGAAATTGAAGAAAAATATTTCCAAAAAATTATAATAAAAACTAAGTACGTCTTAAAAATCAATAAAATGAGTGAAAATCACTTTTTTAAAAAGAAATTTTTTAAAATAAAAATATTTTTTTTGAGTAAGTAAATTTATTGAAACTTATTAAATTTTTTTAATTAATAAATTATTTTAAATTAATTGATATTTTGATATTAATAAATTTTTTTTAAATGAAATAAATTTTTGGGTTTGATCATTTTTTTTTAAATAAATAAATTTTTAAAAAATAATAATTTTTCTAAAATTCAACTTTTTTTTTAAATTAATGTTTATTTTATATAAATCACGTAAATAATATAATATAAATGACAAATTTTTTTTTTTATTTAGTAAGAACTCATTTTTATGCGGCTTTTCTCTAATATAATTTTTATTGTGTTAAATATAAAAAACGAAAAAAATGTGTCCAAAATAAAAAAATCAACCGCGTCACAAAAATCTAGCGTAAAAAACTTATTTTTTAAGACGATTTTTGTATTTTGATTATTTTTTTTATATAAATAACGTCAAAAGCTTGCAAATTTTGACCTTTGGTTTCGAACATTTGTTTAATATAATTTTTTTTTAATTAATATTTTTTTAAGACTAATATTTTTTTTCAGACATAAATGATTTTAATAATTTTGTTTTCAATAGTAACTCATTTTTATGCAGCTTGGTCTAATATAGTTTTTATTGTTTTTAATATTTAAAACGAACAAATTTATAAAAAGCGTAAAAAACTACTTACTACACTTTAAGTGAACGATTTTTTAAAAAAATTTTTTTATAAATAGCTTCAAAAACTAGTAGATTTTGTACTTTTGCTGTGGGACATTTGCCTAATATATATATTTTTCAGTCGGAAACTCGATTTGGTCTGTATCTATACGCATATTATAACAATTATTACTTTAAATATTAGAAACAGAATCAACATGTTTCCAAAATAAAATAACTTTGTCTTGAAAGTCTATGAAAATTCGGGCAGTAACCACTTTTTGAATACGAATTATTTTTAATCATAAGATTTTTTAAAATTAATTTTTATATATAACTTACATCAAAAGCTCTGTCAAGATATTGAACTTTGGTATTGGACATATTAATGAAAATTAAATTTGTATTTCAGTGGAAACTCTTTCATAACTGTTATATTTAGTTTTAATTTCCGTAAGCACAAATATTTATACGCCAAGTTAGTGACTTTCAATAATTTGATAAAATTTAAGTATTATTTAAGTGTTGTCGTAGTTTTCCAGTAACATAGAACAACCCACTTCAACGTTTATCTACTTATCTCAAGTGTTTTGTGCTGCTTTGTTAATGCATTATATATTATTTATATATACATATACCTATATATATAAACGTATGTATTTCAAATTGATTTATGACTTTATACTGTTTACGATACGTATCTAAACTGCCGCTAATCATCTTGACAAGTTAAATGCCAGATTGCTATTTAGGTTTATCAAATATAAAGTACATTATATATATGAACTGCAGCTGCTTTTATTTATGTACATATACTTACATTCCATAAACATTTATATTAACTAACACTCACTTTATGGCGTTATTTATTTACTTTGACTTTGAACATAGAACTAAAACCTTGCTTGAAATATCAGTAAGTTTTGGTAGGAACTAGTTCCGACGTGAATCTGACGGAAACAAAATTAACAGTCAGCATTTTAAATTAGATTATCATCAAAAATTATATGTATATAGTACTTACTGCTTATTTCTCACTTTCTTGATCGATTATGAAACAAAATTTTGAAAAGACATAAATTTCTATACACAATCTTTGTGGATTTTTAGGGAAAAGTACAGATTCTTTTGATTTTTAAAATGAACACAAACTTAGGCGCCTACAAATTAAGTTAAACAGTCAATTTTATAAGTAGAAAAGAAATTGTGTAGAAGTGCACCTAAGAATTTTGCAAGTTATAGGCAAATATGCCCAAATAAACTTTGCCTACGTTAAACAAGCAATAAATGCGCCTTCCAGGTTCTCCCAATGGTTTTTATATATTTTTTTGCATAAAATTCACCCATGAGTCGAAACATGACGCAAAAAATTAAATGAAGAGAGAGGGTATAAAATAGTTGGTATTTACCGAATGTAACTACTTGCTATATAAAATAAAAAATACAAATTTTTTAAATATCGCACCTAGCCGAACCCAATTATGTTATGTACTAGTTGGGTTTTCCTTTTCATAAATGCATGGCAAAACAAATAAAAATTTATTTATAAACAAATTAAGGTTAAAGTGCCAAAATCAATTGTAATACATTTGGGGACTATAATAATAAAATATTTTATTATTAAAGCATTGCGTATGCAAATTTTACAATATTAAAGCGAATTTAATTTAATTCCATTTTACGTTGTTCATGTAAGGTTGGTAAGAAGAGATGAGAAAAATTTATCAAAAAACATTTTTAATGTACATTTTCCTACGTAGCTTTAGACAAAAACAAAAAATGAAAAACTGCGCAGAAAAAAAAAAAACAAATGTTAATTCAATAATATGTTAATTTGTATGGCAGCTACGTGATATTATTGACTGATTTTGATCTAACATAATATGTAAACTTGTATAAAACTTACTAATAATACATAATTTCAATTGCGACGTTAAGAAAAAAAAAAAGATTTCCAAAAATAAATTTAGTATTACAGATCGATCGGACAAACGCAACCTTCTACAGCTGGATTATATATTGTGAGATTTTTTTTATTATAATTATAAGCAGAAGAATTTAAGCAAGCAACTTCAAGGGATCGTAAAAGTTAGTAAGTAAGTGTTGAAAAATGTTTGCCCACCTCAGCGCTCTGAAGTTGTTAGTACAAGTAATGGAAATAATGAGTGTATTTGGAAATAAATTTGATAATTATTTTCAGGATTATGTTCAAATGAAATTATTTTTATTTAACAAATAACTTAAGCTCAAAAAAATGTCAAGCTTATGACGGATAAGCGCAAAAATAGACAAAAGTTGTAAAAGCCAAGGCGCCTCCTCTTCAGCATATTTCAAGCAGTGCGCCTGATGGCAACTGGTGCTTTTGTACTAGTGCAGCACTAGTACATAAACGGAGTAGCTTCATAGTCAGTTCAAAGTGAGTTTACTATCAAAACAAATTATTTTGGTTTGTTCAGCCTAAGGCGACCAATTTACGAACAACAAAACGAAAGATCGTTCGAAAATATTTTTGTAGAATATCTAACAAATATAATGTATAAAAGAGTTAAAATAAAGAAACATTTTTAGAGGTTTCCAGCACTGCTTTACCTGTGAACCCATTTAACAGCTGATAGTTGCTTTTTGTTGATATTTCATTATGGATAGACTTACACCAAAGCAACGCTTGAAAATTGTTCGAACTAATTCAAAATTTTGTACTCCGATGTTGCCGAGTTTGGGTTGAATGAGTACGCAAAAAGGCAGAATGGTCGCATTTGCAGTGAGGATAATCCCGAAGCTTTTATCGAAACACCACAACATCGATAGAAAACTAGTGTCACTTGTCTACGACAATAAACCAGAGGAAATTGAGCATTATTATTATTGGCCAAATAAGCAAATGCTGCGGAAAGTTTGTAAAAATTGGTCCTCCAGATTGCGGCTTTAAATCATATTTAAACATTGTCATTCAATTTTCTATCCATTAATGTCCATTTCATTAATATTAAAAATATAATTCTTTGTTTTATGTATTATGATTTAAACTTGCGTAACTCTAAAAAATCACCCTTTATTTTCAAAAACACAAAACTGCATATTTAACTCATATATAATGCATACATTAGTTTCACTCAACTATCGAATCCTGTTTTAAAAAATATTCAATTGCCAAGGCATACAAGATTGATCGAATACATTAGAAGTTCACTTATTAGAACGCTCACAAATTCGAGATTCAAGAAATTAGAAAAAAATTTAGATCTGCTATTTCTAATTTTTGAGCAAAATTACATTTTTAAAAATTTTGTCTGTACAAGTTTTCTGTTTGTAATTCATTTTCTTATTTAATCATATTTTATTTTGTCAACTAATCGTTATTAGCACGTTCGGCACGTTTCTCTGTTCACGAAATGACTTTTTTTGTGAAAGAAGTTGGGGAGAATGAATCAGTGTAGTTCGCAGATCCTGGTCGAAACTTTTGAACTGGGACACTATAGAATGTGATGAGAAAGACGATGTAGCTTATACATGGTGGCTATAACAAAATCTTCTTATGAAATAAAAAGGTACTATTGGAAAAAGCAACTAATCAAAGCGATTTTATTCCAAGCCATTCCATAGAACAATAGAACAAATCCTTTAGTTGAAATAAAAACGTTTTAAGTTAATAAACCGATTTTTGCTTACTTTTTTCGCTAAAATCATTTTCATAAATTAGAATATTTCGGGAAATAGTACTACGTTTGGAACCATTTGGCACTAATTTGTAAGCTTTCCATTCATTTTTACTGAAATTTTATTAAAACTTTTATTGAACGATATTTTATTTTATCTAAAAATATTTGAGAAACATTACGTACTGCTCTAAAATAGGCGCGTGTTCTAAAAAAACTGTACACCAAAGATTTTAATTTTTAATTGAATTTATATGATTTTGATTCTTTGATGTATTAAAAACAGATGCCAATGGATTCCTCGTCCCCAAATACGACAAATAATTGACTTATAAAAAAAAACAAATTGAGCAACTCAAATTTCTTGTGCAAAATGGCTTAGAATTACCCAAAGAAAGCATTATAACGAAAAAAAATTGATTCACCTTTCTAACCATATATCCCCAGCTATTCAATTAACATATGCACTCCATAAGACATATCAACAATGGTTAACGCATTTCTGATGTATTCCTCTGGTACCAATGCTCCCTACCAGTAGACAAGCCAACTCACTAGTTCCGTACTAGTCCACTGTACTGCATTGTTTAGCTAGAAAAGGAAATTATGTTGCCTGATACAAGAAAGAACATAAAACTGCAGGAAATTTAAAATCTCACCAACACATAAGCGTCTCTTCAAAGAGGGAAATATTATTTATTCACCTTAAGTGGTGAAATCAACAACGTATAACAACATCACCTTGATATTTAGCAAGCTATGCAACCCGCTGAAACCTTTGGTTGCTGTCTAAGCTAAGCAGCTTCCAATTAGAATCAAGTAAACAAAAACTACGTCAATTCCACTCAAGTCATGGCCAAAACAATAAACCAACTGGCGAATATTACAATTAAATATATTTTTGTTGTTAATCGTATTGTTTTTATTGTTGTTGTTTACAACGATTTTTTAACGCTTATTGGCAAAATGCGCAAACAACGGAAGCAAACTGGTTACGCATGCGCAGCATTTTGGTCCGTCTCAATTTGACTGTCTCAGAAACCGGCACAAAGACCTACTCAAAATAAACTTTTTAGGTGGTTTACATATTTATATTATTTGTTTGGCCGTCTGTCCGTCATGGGTTCAAATTCCACGTGATGCATATCAAATGATTTCAAGTTTTAAAATTATTGCAAAAAGACACAAACTCTGGTCAAAATAGTCATTAAGAGAAGCTTTAGACACATTTATAATACACTTTATGAAGTGATTAAGCCAATTTAATAAGCTGATAAACTGGCAATAGCGCACAGATCAGTGAACTTCTAAATGTAGCTCCTCAGAAGTGGTGTGGTGAGTATCAAATTATTATAAATTTTTTCACGTAGCTCTAATAAAGCTCACGTGAGCTGTCGAATATATTATAAGTCTCATTCTCTTTATACGCTGCACTGTAAGATATATTTTGCCAATATAGCGTAGAAGACCCCACAATATGATCAGTTTAACTCATTAATTTACAAGAAGTGCGTTCACGCTTAAGTTGAGCTTACGTGCAACTTTACAACTCTCCTACTTATTGAGTATTGCAACTGTTTATAATTGTAAGTCTATATTCTAAGTCTATTAAGCTTCTTAAGCATATATTATAAGATTTAAAGATCATTAACTCCCTATAAATAACTATGATATGGAATGTAAGACAATCTACTGCACATGTCTGGTAAATACGATCAGTTAAACTCATAAATTTACAAAGAGTGCGTTCACGCTTTAGTTGAGTTTATGTGCAACTTTTCAATTTCTCTACTTATTGAGTATTGCAACCGTTTATAATTGTGAACATATATTCTAAATCTATCTTTTTAAGCATAAAAATCTTTTAAAGATTATTAACTCCCTATAAATAACTATGATATAGAATGTGAGACAATCTACTGCACATGTCTGGTAAATATTTTTCTTAAAAATGTGCAATGTCAAGCTGATAAAGAAACTTCAATGAATATTTTAAGTCTATTGTAATCAGAGTTCAGTGACTGTGCCTATATATTTTTCTATCTAGGAATTTTACAGATAAAATATGACAAAACTCCTTAGTCATAGTCATGTTGCTTAAAATTGACCAAGATGTATATGACTGGGCAGCTATTTATAATGTTAGTACTGTCTTTAAAAAATGTCTTATGTCAATGTAGAATAGAGATAAGAGAAATGAGATGTAAGCGTTTCACAAAATTTATTGCCAATGTGAATATATGTAGATATAATAAATTTCAATAGTAATATTGACCAAATTTAATTTCGAAAAACAGTTAAATTATTCGGGGTCGTTTTTCAAATTTTCAACGGTTGTAAGAGAACTCAAAAAAAATTGGCAAAATAGTTTTATGAAATCATTTTTAAATTTTCTCAGCTATTCTAAGATTATTATAAGATTAAAATAATTTTTTTAATATTCTTTGATACTCTAAGAATCTGTTGAATTTGAATTATTTTTTCTAGTATACAAAAAAAAATATTCGGATTTGTTATTCGAAGCAATCATATTACCCTATAATAAATATGTACAGCAAAATTTTGAAAAATTTCACTTTTCCTTTCTATTGTTTATTTTCGCTTCGGAAGCAAAATAAATTGCAGTTTGGATGCGTTTTTCAAGTCGTAAGAAAATATAAATCGGACACGAATTTATTAAAATTTACTTTAAAGTACCTATAACTTTAGGTATAAGTCAAGCAAGAGAACGAAACTTGGTCCAAACCCAACCCAGCATGTACCTATTTACAAAAAAATATCAGACCTTGGTGGCGATAATTTTTCGTGGGATTTACCGAATAAATATTTCTTAGTATTCTGGCAGTTTTAAGCCATCATAACCCTCACCAATTGATGCAAAATAAATGTTTTTTATAAATAAAGTTAAAAATAAGTTTAATTGAACTATGGCTATTTACTAAATAGATTTTTGTAAAATGTGCCTAAGATTCACAATTCGTTAAAGCACTTTATTAATATGTCACCAACAATTCATCAATATAGTTTAGTTTACTTTTTTCTTGAACTCACATTTTCCTTGATCTTCAAATAAATTATTATACTGACTTTTGAAAACTATTTCTTGTTCTCTAGAAATCAAATATAGATTTTATCAATTTTTGTTATTGGTTTGCTTTCTTGGAACTCCGGAGCACTGCTGAATATTAATAAATTAATACATCCTTTGACTTTTAGAAAGCTATTTCTTCATTCTCTGAAATCGAAACGCAAGGATTTTATCTAGTTGCCCCATTGTTTAAGTTGCTGCATAACCGAACAGCTATTTATGCTGCTGGCGCCATCTACTGCAAAATGCTGGCGACATCTTGAATAAACAACAAATTTTTCTCTAAAAAAAAGGGCAATACTGTTGCTTATTATATTATTATTGGCATTGGGATAAGTGTACTGCGACCCAGGTGGATCTATTGTACCCTTTATAATATTATATACGATTCTTTTTTTAAAATAGGTTTCTTGTCTGCCTAGGCCCCCTTAGACAAAAGAAACAAATCTCTAGCTAAACTTTCTGCTACAAAAAGCAGAGCTGCGCCCACCACTATCAATAATATTATATAGTATATCAAATGCCTTTCCATAGCTACCCATTTGTTCCTAATCAAGTCAATTTCTATGCAGCTGAATAAAAAACCAAATTTATTCAATTAGAAACGGAAATGAACTGACGCATCATTAGTTCCAGGGTTCGTTCCCTATGTGCTCTATTTTGTGAAAATAAAATATAAAATAGATTTCAGGGCCTCCCAACTAGAACAACGCTCGCCCTGGACATTGTTGACAAACAGCTCATAAATTTGCCGCTCATTTGAAAGACACTTTATGTGTCCAGGTCGCTTGTGTGGACACCTTTTGTGGCAGTTGTCGGCGGGTTGCTACCGTATTAAGCCTATTCGATAAGGTCGAGCAACTGCAACGGAAGTGACCGAGTGCAGTGAGCTCAAGCAAGGATTGATATACTTACAGTGACTGCTAAAGATAAAAGATAATTGAGTGAATCGACGATGACGACGTTTGCCATAAGTCCATAAAGACATATTGATGGGCACTTTGGAGGAGGTTTTCCATAAGGCTTTTGAGCTGCATCTTGGTTCCTTCGATTCCTTTTCGATTTCCGTTCCCAGCGGCTTCAAGGAAGAAAAACATGGTAACAACAAAGTGTAGCCCAAAGGCAAACAAATCAATAATAGCTGAAGAGATGAAGTGAAAAAAAACGCCAAACGTTTGCGTTTAGTCTGCATCCTTATCAAAGGCAAACGAATGGCATATGTCCTTAGCAGTTGTAGCTACACTATATACATACATATGTACGTACATACCATATGTACATAGATTACTATGTACCTGTGCACTAACCAAGGTGCGAAGCCAGCCGCCGCAGGAAAACACTACAAAAAACCAAAAGGAAACACAAACGCAACAATGTTACAAGGTATGCGGTAAAAAAAGGATACAAAAAGTGTCTGTGTGTGAGTGTGTGTTGTTGTTGCTGTAAGGGGTGCCTTAGCATTTCCGTTTAGCAAAGAAAACAATAACAACGAGAGAGATTTTCCTTTTGTAGATGGTTTTGTCGGCGCGTTTAGATGGATATACAGATAGGATAGGATATAGGATAGATACGCGTGCACCGGAAAAGCGCATTTAACGCGATTTGATGGTTTACAAATTGGCTTAAAGAGCCTGTTAAGGTTACCGTGTCTGGCATATAAAGTGAAGCATAGAAATCAAACAACAACTGGCGGCATTTGGCATATCCTTTTGCTTTCTTTTGAAAGGATAATATTGAAAAGGCGGCAAATATATTAGGAGGGGAGAGAATGAAGTTTTGAATATATACAGGGTGCGCCATTTGAATGTGGTCGATGGAAATATTGAAGCAGACACCGGCCCAAACAGTCACTTTCTGATCATGCAGTGGAGTTTGATGGATAGTATGAGGATTTTCTTTCCCCCAAATGCGACAGTTTTGTTTATTTACAGTGCCAGATAGCCTGAAATGGGCCTCATCAGTCATTAAAATTTGCTCCCAAAAATCGGGCAATTGCATTTAATGAACATTGTCACTATTTCCGCGCGTTCTTTGGGCGTGAATCGATTCATGGTTAAAATTGTAATGCAATAACCTTTCCAAAATGTGTTCGACGACGTCAATCGGTTGAAATCTGTCAAAGTTATTCAATATTTCCATCGACCACATTCAAATGGCGCACCCTGTATAAAACTTTGATAACTTTGAAATGCTAGTGAAAAGTTTGATTTATGAAATTTAAATACCCTAAAGCTTCTAAATGAGTTAGTATAAATTTTTTGAATTAGAACAACAAACTATATCTGCCAACAAACTATACATATATTGGCATCAAATTATATAATTAATTAAACCCACTAGTAGCCACCGCAGCGCTTTGTTTATTTATAAATAATTAGTTTAAAAACAAATATTTGGCATAATGAGTAATTTAATGAAATAAAAAAAAAAAAGTTAGAAATTCAACAAAACTATTGGAATCGATGATTAAAATTGTTATTTAAACAAATTTAAGTATACGAGGTGTGTTCAAAAAGTAAGGTGACTTAAGCAATTTCGCGGGCAATGTTTTTCCGATTATCGATTTTTTTTTGTTTTGTTGTGTTGGTACACTCTTCCCGAACATCTGTACCAAATTTCAAGTGAATGGCATTTTTTATTTGGTTGTGAGAGGCGTAAAGGTTATAAGTGTTTTGCGTGCTCGGCGATTTTTTGCTATTGAAAAATATGGATCAACAGATAAAATAAATATAATAATAAAATTAAGTGCTCCGTAACACTTGAAATGTTGACTGTAGCAGACGGTGAAACTGTTCTGAGTAAAAAAAATGTTAACAAGTGGTACAAACTCTTCCAAGTTGGCGGGGAAGATGCCAATGACGAGCTTCGCTCTGGACGCCCAATCACGTCAACAACTGATGAAAACGTTCAAGCAGTGAAGAAAATTGTTTTGGAAAATCGTCGAATCACTATCAGAAAAGTTGCTGAGGATGTCGGTATATCGCTTGGCTCGTGCCATGAAATTTTTTCTAACGTTTTGGGCATGAGACGTGTGTCAGCGAAGTTTGTTCTTAAATTGCTACATTTTGACCAAAAGAACCGTCGCATGAGCATCGCTTAAGAGCTGTTGAATGACGTCAACGTCGACCCAGATTTACTTAAAAGGGTCATAACTGGTGACGAATCATGGGTATATGGTTATGATATCGAAACCAAAGCCCAATCGTTCCAATGGAAGCGGCCAGAAGAGCTAAGACAAGATCGATAATGGAAAATACGTTGCCCGCGAAATTGCTTAAGTTGCCTTACTTTTTGAACACACCTCGTAAGCTTTCATTCATGTGCCTGGATTATAAAAATCGAAAAACATGAGAAAAAACAAATTTCGCCTAATACAAAAACTAAAAAAGTCGATAATTTTGCATAATTTAAAAATAATATACAATAATAAATAAAGTATTTTAAAATCATTCTTATAATGAAATAAATAAAATGCATAATATGATAGAAGTGAATGTAAATCAATTCAAATAGTTCCATTAAGATCACAAATAATAAATTAAAAAGGGTGGGTCATCTGTTGGTTTGCTTTTTAAGTGCATTTTATTCGTATAACGTAAAAAAAATGGGGTAAACGTACAGGACCGTATGCGAATAAATAAATAAGTTTAAATAGTTCCATTATGATCACCAGCAACCAATTATACTGGGTGGGCCAGCTGTTGGTTTGATTGTTAAATGCATTTTATTATAATTGTATAATTTTCAACAAAATGAAGAAAATGTACACTAGGGTGGTCGCCGTTAGTATGGCACTTTTTTAAACCAACGATATCGATAACGTGGCCGCCCTTAAAGTCGCCATTTTACCTGCATATATTATTTCTTTAAAATAATCTTAGTTTAAACTTCAAATCTATTGAAGCAACAAAGCAAAAAATACAAGATTCTATTCGTGGATCCAACCGCTGGCAACTGGAGATCAACTGACTAGTTCCTTCTTGTCAAACCAGAGAGCAATTTCTTTGTATGCGGACTCTACAGCATCAGATCCGTGAATAATGTTACGGCCAACCTGAAATCTCCACGAATGGTGCTTGGCAACGAGTCGGCTGGGTCAGTGGCGCCCAACATTTGATGGCCGGTCTTGACAACATTCAAACTCTCCCACACCATGGGACCTACTGGACCAGAGTTCATGTAGTTGACCAAACCGGGGAAGAAGGGACGGCTAGACAGATCAGCATAGTGTTTCTCCAACAATTCCGTGGATGAACTTCATGGCGATCAATTTAAAGCCCTTCTGCTGGAAACACTCAATTATTTTGCCGGTGGGTCCACGCTGGACATCGTCAGGCTTAACCTTGATAAAAGTGTGTTCCTTGGAGGCGGCCATTGCGAATGCATATAGCGTCTGTAAAATCTAAAAGCGATCCGAAAGTATTTGATGGCCTCGAAAATAGGACAAAGGTCATACAAAATTTTCATAAATAGCGACCAAGCCATAAGTGTGACAAAAACATATTCCAAATATAATCGATATGCAAGCATGGCATGTTTTGATAATTTTTTCCCGACGAAAACACATCGGTTTGTACTCCCATCCACTGAACCAATAAATTCCGCTGATAATGGCCCTTCAATTGTTGAGTCATTTAACCTTCTAAGCGTGTAAATGCAGATCCGTATTTAAAATTCGACGCAAAATGGTCCTAACAAGGCGTCGATGTCGCCAAGTACCACTTTGTTCGGCTGTAAAACGTTGTGTGGCTAAAAATAAGTACTTTCGAACCAGCCTTTAAAAACCTTAAATGGGTATGTTCTGAATTAAGAAACTTTACCAATCAAAGCAACTGTTGGCCCACCCTGTATAATTAATGTTATATGTACTTATATTTAATGGATGAACAAAATATTACCTATATACTCAATGTACATTAACTTGTTGATTGATATGCTAAACTTCTGAAAAAATATCATCATACATTTCTTTCGACTTTATTAAGATAAGCTTTAAGTTCGATCCTATGCTTTGTTTCTCTTTTCTAGCAAAAGCCTTAACTGAGGTGGGAATTGGATAAATCAAAGCTTACAAGGATTTATGGCCTATTTATTACCAAGAAACTCAAAAGAATGTTGTCAGGTATGGTAAATAAATTTTAATCGTCTCTTTTATGCAATATAGGAAAGGTCCATTTGTGGTAACTATTTTGGACCTATGGTGTGGACTGAACAACAGGATTATGATCCCATACATAAAGTGAAAGTTTTACAACTTATGAAGAGTGTCAATTTTGATTTAAACATCTTATAAAATATTTATGGATCACATCAAGAATGTGAATCAGAACAAATACAAAAAGTATAGAACTGAATTTCTGAAATAAACAATATTTTTTCCAGTCGCCTACGAGCAAGCGGAAGTCAACTTCAAAGATTGCTGAAGAGAAGAACTCTGATCAGCTTCTGGGTTCTGACCAACGCATACGTTAGATTGTTGAAGAATTAGAGATCTACGTATTGTCACACCAAAAGCAGCTGTCTCCGACTGTGTTACCGTCCAGGCCTCTGCGATAAAAAGAGGACTTCAAGGATGAGTGTCTTAAAAACTGTAAGTTTTGTGTGACGTAGAGAGGCGCGAACGGGCAGAGTATTCTTTGCTTGATCTCCAGGCTAACATTACCGCGGAGCCAAGATAAACCAATTCCTTGATAGGCTCAAGACGTAGCCATTCTCTACTGGAGCTTAATAAGTGGAAATAATTCAACCTCCTATAGTCTCCCCGATAATCCAGTTCTTCTTCTGTGCTGGACTCAAGCAGAATCTTAAAGAAACCCGATACAGATGTTCAAGAGGCCGTACAGGTTATTTTGTAGAGAATCCGGCAAAGCGAGTTCCACAAAGTGTACAATCAATGGAAATCGCGTTATACACTCATTTTAAAGATTTCTAAGGAGTTATATCGATTTATTTTAAATTATTTAGTCCGATTACTTTTTGATCTCAGCTCGCTACACATTTTTTTTTAAACCCGAATGCTCCCCTTCCCTTTAATTAGGTTAAAGTTTTATATTGCAAACAAACAGACAATGTTTTTTTTTGATAAAATTTTCAATTACAAAGTGCAACGTATAATATCGGATATTTTTTACTAACTGTAACCTAATAGAAAAATTAAAAATATATAATGTAAAAAGCAACTATGTAAGTCTTTAGATAGCATACTTTGGTAGCAATGAGCAATAAAAGGGAAGGGTTAAGGGAAGTCCACAAGGAGTGTATATCATTTATATTATATTTACAATTTTAAATTTATATTTAGGCCTATAAAAATGAAAGCAACTGTCTGAGCATAATATTTCTTACCGGATATAAGTAACACAAGATTATATAAAAAGTAGTTAAACATTTAAAATACAAAATGTTTAACACAAAAACAGTACAAAAGCTGTTGGATAGACTGCCTTTCAAAAATATGCTCTCTTATCTCACATCCATCCCTAAATTGAGTTAAGCTCCAAACAAAGCATTGTCTTTGAGTAACCGACTAACTAACAAAGAATGCTACACGGAGTTGCATATCCGAAGGATGTTTAGCTTCTGTTGCATGTCTTTGTCGCCAACTTAAGTTGGTAAGCAGACTAAGTACTCCTCTCTCCTTTGTAGCTCTGCCGGTAAAAACTTGCCAACTAACAATCAATCATAATTGTTTTTCAGTTTGTCAACAAACTTACAACCCGCCAAGCTTCATTTGTTAGAATTTCCACGCAATTTTATCGCAATGCAAGCAGCTTCAACTTCTACTTCAACTTCCTAACGATACCTTCAGCTGGGAAAAAGCAGGAGCTCCAGCTACAGCTCCAGCTCCAGAGCTCACCACATTCCAAGTTTAACAAAAGGCTCGTTGCCGCATAAAGTGGAAGTTGGCGTTGCTCGTTTGGCGTTGCATAAAGTTGCACAAAGAGCGTCGAGGGAGTTGCAACGCGGGTTGGCCAGAGGGGTGGAGTGGTGTTGAAGGGTTTGGCAAATGCCAGCAAACAAATGCCAGACGACAAGCGGCTGATAAGCGTTGAAACGGAAGTTGAACACACACACACAGACAACGAACAACAACAAGATGGCGGCATTGTAGTAGTTGTAGTTGTTTTAGTTGTTGTTGTTAGGTGTATTGACAGCACAGCGTAGCGCTGTCAACGTCAAAATGTGTGACAAATAAAATGGCGCAACAGTTTGCAGCCATATTGAATGCAGCACGGAATGGGAAACTGACTGAATGACGGACGGACTAACGCCTGCTGCTCCTGATATCATTGCCAACGAATTCCCTAAGCAAAGTCAATCTAGCGCCAGCGTCAATACGGCATACAAACCTATTACGGATAGCAAGCGACTAACGGCTGAGCTGTTAGGTAAGAGAATCGCTTTATATACAGTAGGCACTCGATATAGCGACTTTGAACAATCGCTTACAAAAGCCATGGGGGTGCTATACAAAAATGCTAATGTGGCATGGATAAGTCGTGCAGGGAAGTTCTTTATGAGGTGACTGTAAGTAATGCGGGCGGTTTTATAAGTTCCTTATCAGCCACATTAGAAACACTATTACAGATTGTACACTTATTATTCCTATTTTTCGTGACAAAGCCATTAATACAGTAGAAATAGGGTTTGACCAGGAAAAAATTGCACATGGACTTTCTCTTCCTTAATCTTCAAAGAACCATCGGTTTGATTCCATTTATCTCGAATACTATAAGTCGTATTAATTTCAACTGGATTTTTAATTTAGTTTGAAATGGAAGGTAGAATCAGAAGTTCGTATTATAGACGGTAGAGGGCCGAAAATACTAAAACGCATATTTTTCTATTTTTAGCCATGTGATGAAAATTGAATTTGTAGATCTCAAAAAATACATAAAATTGTATTTTGAATCATTCAAATATCTCTAGCAATTCCCGAGTTAGATTGCTTTAAAGTCTTCCCGGGCCTTGAAAAACACGCAAGCGAGATCCTAAAACCCTACAAGGGAAAAAAAAGTTTTTGGGATAGGCGCATCTGAATTCGAGCTGGAAAAATCTCTAGCACCCTAAAGTGACTTACGATTCGGCGGTTTCTAAAAATATTAACACACATCGATTTAGTTACAAAAAATCCATAAGAAATTGCCTTTAATAAAGACCTTTACTTCCATTTATAGTATGTAACGTTGTTGTTGAGGGTGCTGTATCGGAATTGGAAAATCTCTCACATCGATTTTGTTCCAGAAAATCCACAAAGAATAACCTTCAAAAACACAAAAAAAAATGTTTTCTTCCCTTTGGGGTACCTGCATCTGAATTCAAGTTGTTAAAGTCTTTTTCTCACCCTGAAGTGATCCTATGTTATAACCTTAAAACTTAAAAAAATTATTTTTGGTCGGTTGTCGGATGACATTTTGTACATATATTGTACCTTAGGATGGATACAATTTTTTTAAGTATAGAGGCTCTCAAAGATTTTAATTATTTGGGTCATTCTAAGCAAATTTATTTCGAGTCGCCCAATTTTTCAATTGTTAGGAACTTCCATTTACTGTACAAGGCCAAAATCGTTTTTTTACTCTAGCCAAATTTGAGAGTTTTCGGGGATCCCTAAACTATTTTTGATATCTATTTTTAATTTTAAGCGCCAGTAATTTTATTTTAAATTGAAAAAATGTTGAGAAAACGTGAAAATTTGAGAATATTTAAGTTTTCCATAATTCTAAGTCTAAGTCGATATATTTTAATAAAAAAACGATTTTAAAAATTTTCAAAGTTGTCAAAATTTATTTTAGACTTTTTTGGGGTAATTTCCTTCAAATGACCCGAAGAATCAAAAATCTCAAGAGCCTAACAAAGTTTTTTTTGGCCACCCTAATGTACTCTATACTATATGTTTTGGAGATGAATGAATCGGATTTCGATGTCAAAAAAAATTAAAAAATTGAGCTCGTCGGTTTTCTGAGATAGCCTCCAAACCACCTCGTCTTGCTTCGTTTTTTCTACTTTCGGTGCTGGAGTTTTTTGTACTCCGGACTCGACTTCAACTATATGGATTGCCCTGCCACATGAAAAGTGCAGATTACTTTTTTTTGGGGCCTGGGAAATAGTTTTTCTTAAGATCTTCTCATAACTCCATTTACGCCGGAAAACTTCTTTACGTCTAGAAACGATATATAGCCACAAGGTTTAATTTTTGCCAGAGTGAACAAATCTTCGCTGGTGAGAAAACCTCTGTAGAAATCTCCTCTAGAACGATTTTTAGGGAATTTTTAGTTATGAATACCCAAAATGTTTTCAAAGCACAGCAAAAATTGTATTAACAAAGCAATTGATTATTACATTCTTCGACGTTAAGCTGGGCATGATGCTCGATTTAATTTCTTAAAGCTTCTGGCAAAATGTTAAAAAAAATCTTTTAGAGTAATTTATCGTTTTTTAAACTGTTATTCGCTAGCTCAAAGACGCTATTTGCCCAAGATAATCTCTATTATTTCAAGAAACCGCCGTTCGGATTCGGATATAAAATGTAGTTCTCCGTTCTCTTCAGACAATTATTAATAAAGATGCCCATGACCCTCCCTGGGGCGACTGACAAAATAGTCAGCCAGGCAACTATAAGTATTATTTATTCCGAAACATGACATTTTTATAAGGCACTACTCCTTCTTCTTCTTCTTTTAAACTACCATTTTAAGTAAGTTCACTCCTTCGAGTGCTCACTGTACCAATATGTACATATGCAAGTGTAAGTGTATCTGAGCAAACACAATAAGTATGCGTGGAAGGCGTCTGACGCCATAACATATGATTGTCCTGTATGCGTGTGTGTGTGAGTGTGTGTGAGTGCTACGCCCACAAATGAGAAAAGAAATCAAGCGTAAAGCAAAGAAAAGGGATAAAGGATAACGAAGCGCAAATTTCAAATAATCATGAATATTACATGAGCTGCAAAGTAGACAAACGTTAGCACATAGGGAAGACACAGTAGCAAGTAATCCTTTGGCTGACTCTGATCGCAGCGACAGACAAATGTGACATGTATATGAGTGTATGTGTGTGTGTGTATATAGTATATAATGTATATAATATTATGTATGTTTTATATGCCTAGGGTATGATTCATAAGAAAATCATTTACACATGGCAAATTATTTATTAATGCTTATGCAAAATGTATTGGTTGGAATAAAGGGCAGCACAACGATGAATTGAAGGACTCACAATTTAAATACGAAATGTTGACAGTTTTGAGTGACATCCTGGAAGAGGGTCGCAAGTACTTAGAGCTGCTTAAACTATAAAAAGAGGTCGTAAAGTTGCTGTGGAATGGATCTCAAAAATATTGATCAGAGTAAGTATTTAAAACTGAATTTATGGTTTTAAGAAGTAAAACGATTTATTATAGTTCGAGGATTTGTTTGACTAAGAATTTATTTCATACGTTACGTGTTGGGAGCATCGGTTGCCTCTGCCTTAGCTCCAATAACCAGTTGTGAAAATCCCCTAAGATATGGAATATGGAAGGAGTTATCAGAGACCGCTTAAAGTTACCTGCAATATGGTGAGGAAGACAAAAGATACTTATCTAAACATATTCAGCCCGTCTGTCTGAATGCCTAGATCTTGAAGAAGGTAAGCGATAAACCTAGCAAATCGAATTAGATCCACTATTATACCAGGACACAATATTGAATTATTTTTTTAAATTACTCCCATAGGCAGGGCCGCCGGGAAAAATTCCGGGCACGGGTGATATAGGCCCCTCTATTACACTTTTAGCTTGAATCACGGCAGCAATTACATCGAGTCCCTAAGAAAACTCCGGGCCCGGAGGGAATCGCCGCGTTTCCCCCTCTCGTCGAATAGTCCAAAAGGGTATTACATATTAGCTCTATAAAAACTCGAAAGTTGTAGAGGCATAATTCTTTTGGTCATAAAGATATCGTAACCAAATTATTCGTTCGGATGTTTTTTTTTTTTAGTTTTATGAAATTTTTTAAAATATTCTCTTTAAAGATCAATGCACTTGGTTGTGTCTTCAAACTAATTTGAAAAAGTATGCTCTTATCAGTAAGAGTAACCTCATGGTCCGAGTAAAAAAAGCGGATATTCCACAACCGACCGAAATTCTAGAAGTAAATCGGTCCATTTCTCCAGGTATGTGAGTGCATGATCATAAACTTTGAAAGCTTAATTTTCAAAATGATTAAATTCAGCATCTTGGTCTTCACTTCGGTTTTTCTAGAGAGTAATTTTAATATGGAAAGCCAAATATTTGTGTTTGGATCTGTTGCTCAAAGACTTGAAACCAGAAACGATCACCTCCAAAGTCTCTAAAAGCCTGATAGATTCTTCTTCTAACGCTTTATCATGGAGTATTGACTCATAACAGAGAACGAAATTCAATAATTTGTTACGATTTTAGGGGCGTTCTTTTGATAGAAAAATATAATTTTAGATATTTAAAAGATTTCCAATATTTCTCTCTATTGTTTTCCTATTCAGATCCAGTTTTATGGAAAATATACTTAAATCTTTTGTAGAAGAAATGAAAATATGTTTTGACAAAAGCTTATGGCTCCAATCGAGCAAAAAAGCAAACATTTCTGAAAAAACGCAAACAAGCTTTGTATGCAGTATCTAGGTAGGTAGGTTAGGGCGGCAGTTGTGACTTAGTGCCCCAATACCAAGAAAAATTCTTTTGGCAGCCAAATTTTGATGAAGTATAAAAAGTAACTTAATGGAATCAACCTCACAAAAAGTTGCATGACGATTTTGCTTTATTATTTTGTTTAAACAAATGCGTCGAGAGGGATAAGGAAAGGTGGAGCCTATTCCCCCTGTCCATGATTTTTTCAGAGGTCCGGTTTAATTATTGTACTACTTTCCTGATTCAAGCTAAGATGTAATAGATAACCTGGGTAACTATACCTTCCGTGCCCCGATTTTCCTCTACGGCCCTGCATCTAAGACATCAATGTTATTTTTTCGATTTTCGATGACCTTTGAGATTCAGATTCCTATCGTCTTCGACGGAATACTGCAAACCAATGTTGTTTTGATGTAATAAGAGATTTTCTTTGCACCATTAGTATAGTCAAGACACAAAATATTAATAGAAACCCTCGTATATTCAAAAACGTCTAGAAATCTCAGAATTAAAAATGACCAAATTAAAAAATGTTTGGCCTAGAAGCACCTTTATAAACCACTTAAAGTTAAAGCTACGGGCGCAAAAATCTATTAAACTCGCAATAGTCATTCCACATAAATATCTCTGCCATAAATGAAAGAAATTACAGAGTATATTACGGTCAGGATGGCCCCCTTTTTTTTTATTCTTTAACGATAAATGTTTTTTTTACACAAACAGCTCGTTATATATAAAATACAATATTCCTTTACAACGATTTACGTTTGTGGTGCGACACAAATACAAGCATTGATTTCCTACGGCAAAGTTCAAGAACCCGAGAATACCTTTAGAAATGTCTTAAGCGTTTCCCCCCTATGTCACTTATGTACACATTTATTATTGGCAATAAAAAAAAAACATTGCAACAGGAATATCTCTACAGTTTTCCTTGGAAAAGCAGCTCAATAGAGAGTTGACTGATAGCTGGCAACGTCTGTCACAGCGCAGGAGAGAAAGAGGAGTGAGAGAAGAGAAAGAGCCAGCAATGAGCTTGCAATAATGTGATAAGTGCAACGGAAATGAAAACAAGTATGAATGAGAGCACAAAGAGGCAATGCTGACTTGGCGTTGACGTTTGCTGTGGCATTGCCATAACAACAACAGCAAGCAGCAACAACAATAACAATATGGCAGCGTCAACAAAGAGCAACACTTAAAGGCTGCGGCTATGACGACGCGGTAGCGTCAACGTCAACGTCAGCGTCAAAGGCAGCGCCAGTGCAAACAGCAGCAGGCAGCAGGCAATAAAAGCAAAATTGCCATTGGAGCCGTCACGGAGACGACAGCGACGCCTCTTAGTGGCACTATTGTAGTTGTTGTTGTTGCTGCTGTTGCACTCGTCTCATGTGGCAGAACGCTTTTGCCTCAATTATTTTTATTGGTTCGAGGCAAAAAAAAATGAAAGAAATGGCGTTGCATACTTTGCTGCGCTGCCATAGCGTTAATTTCATTATGGAAAATGCAGCAACTTGCCGCATATGCACACACACACACACACACACACACACACGACATGTCTGAATGAGAACAATGCTGAGTTTACACTGGCGCAGCGCTTGTTATATGTAAGTTAAAAGTGACGTCACAAAATTTTGCTTAAACCTTTCAAGCACTTGTTTTTGCTGTACAATATTCCGCTTTAAATGCGAATATCTTTTTAATCACGACGAATTTTTTGGTGATTTAAATTTAATAATAAACTTTAAGTCCCTTGACTTTAATGTTGCATTATATAGCTTGATTTTTGAGCGTTTGAGTATCATTTTTAAGCAGGTGTTTTTGAGTATAACTTTTGGGAAAAACGAATATTTGCAACTTTTGTCTTATAAGCTAACTTAAGATTAAAATAATAGAAATATTGACCAATTATGTATTTGTTATGAAGAGTTATAATACAAAATTTCGTTTTGATTTGAATATAAAAAATGGTAAAATTTTCTTTGCTACAGGTTTTTAGACTAGTGACGCACTTTGTTGTGTTTTTAAAGCATATCACTTAAAACTAGAAGAAGTGACTAAATATTTAAAAATTTAATTTCATTTGGTTTTTTGATCCCTATACTGTACGTAAAAAACAATTGTCAATAAAAATCGTACATGTCTTGTAGCAAAAAGGTTGCATGAAAGGGTTAAATGATGTGCGACAATGATGCGAGTATGAAGATTTGTATATTTAGTTTGAAAATTATTCCAGATTATGGCAACATGTCGTTGAGGCCAGATTAAAGCGGAAAGTATGGAATCCAAAAAGTAGAAATTTTACTTCTTAAAGCTAGTACTCAGCGGCCTGAAACGCGTCGTGAACAAAAACTGCTAAATTGATTGCATCAGAAATGAGTAGTCATTGATATGATATTTTTTAAGTTTTTTTTTGGTGTTTGAGAATGCAGAAGCAGAAATTTAACGTTTTCAGCCTGATACGCAGCAGCCCAAAAGGCTTCCGAATAAAAACTGCAAATAAATTCGCATCAAAAATTAATAATAATTATATGAATTTTTGAGGTTTTGTTGTTGTGTTGGAGAATGCAGAAGCAGATATGTAACGTTTTAAGACTAGTACACAGCAGCTCGACATGCTTCCGAACAAAAACTTATATGAATTCTTACGTCGTTTTTTTTGTGTTTGAAAATGCAGAAGTAGAAATTTAACGTTTTAAGCCTAATATGGAGCAGTCCAAAATGCTTCGAAATAAAAAGGGCAAATCCATCAAAAATGAGTAGTTTTTATGTGAATTTCTTAGGTCATTTTTTTGAGTTTGAGATATGCAGAAGTAGCAAAGTTTGCGTTTTAGTACGTTCTAGTACGCAGCATGCCTAAATTCTTTGAAACAAAAACTGCAAATTGATTGCATTAAAATTGAGTAGTATTGATATGCATTTTTAAACGTTTTAAGCCAGTACACAGCACCCCGAAATGCTTTCCGAACAAAAACTACAAATTAATTGCAATAAGAATTAGTAGTATTTATATAATTTCTTTAGTTCTTATTATTTTGGTGTTTTAGCATGCAGAGGTAGAAATTTCTCATTTTGAGCTCAGTACGCAGCTGTATAGTATAGTATTCATATGCATTTTGTATGTCTTTTTTGTTTTTTGGTATTTCAGGTATTCTGCTAAATTTTATTGAGATATTCCGGTATTTAATCTATCGTAATATAGTTTTTTTTAGCGTTTCAAATGCTTAAAAGTGCTAAATAAACGTATGTAATGACGTCAAACCGCTTTTTTTTTTATCAAATTGAGGCGTTCACTTTGATTTGGGGCATAAATGCATAGCAATAAAAAGTTTTGATTTTTTGCTCTTTACCCCAGAGTGTTGTAAAAAGAGCCAATCATTATGGGGCCAAAATTTTGTTTTTTTTTGATGTATTTTAGTATAGTTCTTCTACGGTGTTAGAAACCTTAAGAGCTGCCTGTAAAAGTATACTGTATTGTATAATTATAAATGCTCTGCAGTTGAAGATTGAAAAATATATATTATACTAAGCCTGGTATTTGTCATGATAGCTTTAAATAAGCTTTCATCTCATTTTTAAGCTGTTTATAAGTAAATACATTCTACTAAAAACTATCTAAAAACCGCGATAACTTTAGCAGATATTTATTATAATAATAATCTTTTTTTCAATTTAATAGCTAGAATAGAAATTGAAACTTTTCTC
This sequence comes from Chymomyza amoena, assembly GCA_037043745.1. Lineage (NCBI taxonomy): Eukaryota > Metazoa > Arthropoda > Insecta > Diptera > Drosophilidae > Chymomyza > Chymomyza amoena. The sequence continues at coordinate 8,347 of JBAMAX010004328.1, read as the reverse complement.
AGAAATGCACATACAGTCATGGTTGGTATTTGGTGAACACCCGGTAATGAACACCCAAATTTTTACATGGAATACACTTATTAGTGAACAATCGAAAACTTCTAAATAGTTTTTTTTGAAATTGTGAAAGCATTTTAAACCAGAAACGATTGAAAAAATACAAAAAGGAATCAAAAAAGAAAGCGGGTATTCCCCTTAATAGTACTTTTGATATTGATTGCTGCAAAATCTGCTGTTTCTTGACGTTTTGTTTACCTTTTTATTTTCCTACAAATTTATTCTGATATTTTGAAAAAATGTCAATTTTAAGCAAATAAAATAAGTTTTTAACAAAAAAATGTCAACCTTGATATAGTGAACAGCCTTGATACTGTGAACAGGCAATGCAATAATTAGTTCACTATGTCCAGACAGGACTGTATTTTTATTTGAAATAATTTCAAAGTAGAATAACATTTTGCGTCATATTTTTTATTCGAGGCCGTGATAGACAATCCGTTTGTATTTTTGAAGTGCGACACCGCCCCAAAACTGGTCCAAAAATAAAAAAATAATAAAGGTATTAGTTATGAGTGTTTCACAGCGTTTTTTTTCAGTTCAAGTTTTATTTCGCTTTTAAGGGGTCCCGGTGGTGTAGAATTTTCGAAAAATCGAATTTTTTTTCCATATATTTCGAAAGTATAGGCTTTTAAGAATATACTGTCAAATTTTTGGAAGGATATTCCCAGTATTTTCGATTCTACAGCCGTTTTAGCAAGTAGAGTCAGATTATATCAGTCAGAAAATATCCACTCTTACAACTTCAAACAGAATTATCTCAAAACTACTTTTTTTGGTCTGGTGTTGTCGAAAAAAAAAACTATCCAACCGAATCGTCTGAAATTTTGATATGTTGTTCACAACATCCATGGCTATCGCCCGAACCAGAATCATATTATTATTTCAATTATTTCGTATTTTTTAATTAAAAAACTGAAAAAGAATAACCCGATTTTTAGAGTGTCAAATTCGAAATAGCTCCATTTTGTCAAATTATTTTTATTTTTTATTTTGGTTCAGGACATAGCTACAGTCATACTGATTAATAATTTTTTTGGTTTTTGTGTTTCTGATAAATAGAAGAGCCAAAATGGACAACACCGTCCAGGTCCAATTTTTTGGGAGGGTCAACTTCAACGCCATTTTTAAAATTATTAAATTAAAAAAAAAAATTTTTTTTTTATTTTTGTATATAAAAGTAGTTAAATAAAAAGCCTCAAAAATTTAAATATCGTTTTTCATTTTTTTATTGTCAAAAAAATTCTTGAAAATACCCTAAATTTTCGAGCTCTAGACCACCGGGACCCCTTAAGTTAAATTGGTGCGAACTAATTTTGATGGTAGTGGAAAAACTAAACAGCTGTTTATAATTTTCCACAACATCATGGGGTAACATTGTTTTGCTCATTTTCATTGGATTTTTTCTCACTCATCTACCTAACTGATTGGAGCAACAATTTCGGGACTAAGCCTCAAGCAGTCTTTCATACGCGTATCCTTATTGAAATGAATGCAAGAAAAAGGCCCATTTTCTTGGAATTTCTTGTCTTTCTTCTGACTAACTGATAGGAGATAAAATTTCGGAACTAAGCAGTCCTCCATAAGCGTATCCTTATTTTATCCTTATATTTTATTTTCTAAAAATAAATGGGGCCAAAAACTGTGCCAGCTAAAGCCAAAATATATATCGGAGCCCCAAAAAATAATAATTTAATACATTGACTCTGTCACTTTGGTGAAAAATTCTGTCACTCGTAACGCAGTGTGAACGCAGCATTTGCATACACATATGTATATTTTGTGTGCGTGTGTGTGTTTGTAAGCGTCAGTGTGGCGCCCCAGCAGTGTATACAATGAAGCTTAATACTGAAAAGTTTCGAGTATCTTAATTAAAGGTTAAGTGTTCGCCTTTTGAAAAGCGAATTATGGTAATTTACATTGAAAGCCAACTCAACGTGTTGCCTGCCTGCCTAAGAGCCGTGTGCCAGTGTTGGAAAGTGTGCGAGAAAAGTGTTGATTTGTGGCTGGGCATAGTTCTATGCGGCATATTGAGTGCTAGAGTGCAAAAATAACCAACTGAAGTGACTCTCAACTAAATGGAGCTATGAGAGAGTTAATTGAATTACAACGGAAGTCTGTAAGTTAATCAATATCAATTTTAATGCTATTCATAACATGGTAGAGTATGGTAACTCTTTTTCAAAGAAAACAACAACTATAATGGAAGCTGTAACGTTTAATTGAAGTGCTAATAAAGGGGTTTTGGAAAAAAAAATGGATGTAAAAGTTTTGACGTTTATAATTATGATGTATGAGACTTGTGAATAGATCGATAAAAAGATAGTTAGAGGTGGCAACAAATGATGGAAAGTAATGGAAAGCAACTAAGTTTTGGAGACATTAAAGCTAGCCTGCTTGAGCAGTATTTAAAATTAATTTTTAATTGAAAAAGAAAAACTAATAATTTTAAGACGTGGTCTCATTGCAGATAAAATTTAACTTTATATAATTTACTGATTGTTTACAGATTATAAATAAAATCGGAAAAAAAATTACTTACAATTAAAAAATACAAAAATGGCGTACGTAAAGTCGGGCGCGGACGACTTTAGGATACTCAGTACCACTAGCTTGTAATAAAGTCCGATTTCTTCACAAAAAACCAAAAACAGAAGAATTTTTAAGCAAAAAATTTTTTTTTGACCGATCGTTTCTATGGGAGCTATGTGATATAGTCAACCGATTTCAATAAAATTTGACACAGTGCTTAAATACCTTAAAAAAGATATGAATGCCGAATTTATTTCAAATATCTTTACAAACAAACGAAACACATCGAATTTTGTATAAAAAACGTGTTTTTGGACCGATTGGTGCTATGGGTGTTATATGATCTAGTCAAACGATTTGTATTACATTTAGTACAGTGCTTAGGAACTATAAAATACTCACGAATGTCAAATTTGGTCCCAATATCTTAACAAACAAACGAAACACAACAAATTTTGTTAAAAAATCGATTTTTTGGAAGATCGGACCTATGGGAGCTATATGATACCGATAATGATAACCGATTTTGTTCAAATTTGGCACATTGCTTAAGTGCTCTAAAAATTTCCAAACGCCAAATCTGGTTACGATATCTTTATTAAAAAACGAAATATAGCGAATTTTTCTTTAAAAAAGTTATTTTGGCCGATCGGTCCTATGGGAGCTATATGATATAGTCAACCGATTTTGATCAAATTTGGTACAGTAATTGGGAACTATAAAAAACTTTCGACCATATTTGGTTACGATATCTTTATAAACAAACGAATTATTCATCTAAAACTTTTTTTTCTTGTCGAGGTCGTCTCAAACACCCCTATGGGAGCTATATAATTTAACCCCGATATCAAAAAAATAAAATAAATTTGTCTCCTATGGAATAATATGGGATCTAATGTGAAAGTTTGGTAACTCTAGCTCTTACCATCTCTGAGATCTAGGCGTTCACACGGACGGACAGACGGACATGGGTATATCGACTTCTCTATTCACCCTGATCATATTTTAGGTAACTTTGGTGTCTCCGACGTCTCCTTCTATATGTTACAAACATCTTCGGCTTGCACAAACTTAATATACCCTTGGTACCATTTTAAAAATAATCATAAATTAATAATTGTGTTAAAAATTATAGGGTTTAAAATAAAATACAAAAAGAAAAGTCAGGAAAGCAATTGGATATGGATATGGAAAAAATTTCTACTTTTTTCCGTCGTTAGAAATAATCAAAAATTTGTATAAATAAAATATTTAAGAGTAAAAAATAATTCCGAAATATCTTTTTGTTTTTTTACCCATTTTTATGTCTGCTTGTTGGACAAATAAAAACAACAATAATTTTTTTTAAGAAACAATATCAATATGATTCGAAAAATTTAATTATCGGCTCAAAGTTGAGCTCCTTGATATGGTCTTACTCGAAAAATATTTGGTTCTATAACAAACACTATAAAATCCTTTTTTAGAACTCCAGCTTATATACAAAATTAATTTTTAATAACTTAATGAAAATTAAATATTTTTTTTTAAAGAAAAAATTAAACATTTAAAATTAAATTGAGCCTGCAAATTGCTGCAATATCTAAGTTTTATTTAAATAAAATTAACTTACTTTATGCAAATTATGCAAGCATCCATTAATGGCTGTCAATTAATTGACTTACCTGCAATAATTAAAATAAATAATTATTTAAAATTTCACAATTATTTATTTACAATTGTGCCAATATATTTATTGAATTTCAATTAAAAAAAAGGGAAAAAAATAGTCGTGTCCATTAACGTGTTTAATTAACATAAACGATGTTGCAAAAACCAATCCAACAATTTGAATTATAATTGACCGGCAGGAATATGTTATTATATAATAACAATAGCAATTAAATTTAACTTAATCAAACTTTAATGCGATTTCAAATGCAGCAAGCATTTCCAGCGTTTAAATGCTGGCCAAAAGCATTTCACCTCAATTCAACTGCCAAGGCTTAAACCATATACATATATATATATACAAACACACTCACCCACACACCTACAATAGCATATACTATGTATTTATCTATGTATTTACGTATTTAAGCCCGCAATCAATAAAAATTACCAACATCAAGAGGCAAACGTGTGGAAAGTTTGCTTACGGCTTGATGTCCTGCCCAGGAAGTAACCAAGGATCAGGAAAAAAACCAAAAACCAAAAAAAAAAAAATTGCAAAAGTGACCGACATTAATAAAAAATGTAAATTTTATGCACAATTTGACAAAAAACGTTGTACAATAAATCAAATTAGATGAGATGTCAAAGCGGCAGAGGCTAAGAAACATTTCTATATATAGAGTATATAATAGATACTGTATATACTTGGGGAATATAAATTAGAGTGGACCCAAATGGACGCACAACTTAATTTTAAGCTCAAAATGGGACAAAACAATAATGGAACAAAATGAGGAGACATTTTGAAAGACTTCCAGCAAGTATCAGAAAGCGTTTTTAAGGATCTGCTCGCGAAGTTTTTACTATGAGAAAATCGTTTTGAGGCCAATTTTGAACCTTTACCTCAAAATTTTCATTCTCTTTTAGCGTAAATTACTTAATCTCGAATTAGACACTTTACAAATTTTTTTTAAATATGTTAGAATTATGATATAAATTTTTACCTTAATTTTTTCTAAATTCCGCTCTTAGAATAGATAAAAAAAAAGTTGGCTGCATCTTTTGATATATGCATATTATGAATCCAGAAATTTTTTTTGTAATAACTTTTAAATTATAATAAGAAATCAGTTTTGAGCCTTAAAAAAAAAAATCGGAATTATCTAAAAATCTAATAACAAAATATTGAGTGATATATATTCTATTAAATAAATAAGAGACCTTTTTTTTTGAATAACTTTTAAATAATAATAAAAAAATCAATTTTGAACCTTAAAAAAAAACAATTTCAGGCGCCACGACTACGGGATACCCTGTACCACTAGCTTGTAATTAAGTCCGATTTCTTCACAAAAAACCAAAAACAGAAGAATTTTTAAGCAAAAAATTTTTTTTTGACCGATCGTTCCTAGGGGAGCTATATGATATAGTCAATCAATTTCAATAAAATTTGGCACAGTGCTTAAATACCTTAAAAAAGATCTGAATGCCAAATTTATTTCAAATATCTTTACAAACAAACAAAACACATCGAATTTTGTATAAAAAACGTGTTTTTGGACAGATGGGCCCTATGGGAGCTATATGATATAGGCAACCGATTTGGATTAAATTTAGTACAGTGCTTAGGAACTATAAAATAATCACGAATGTCAAATTTGGTCCCAATATCTTAACAAACAAACGAAACACAACAAATGTTGTTAAAAATCGATTTTTTGGAAGATCGGCCCTATGGGAGCCATATGATATATTTAACCGATTTTAATCAAATTTGGTACAGTGATTGGGAACTATATAAAACGAATACCAAATTTGGTTATGATATCTTCATAAACAAACGAGTTATTCATCTAAAACTTTTTTTTTGTCGAGGTCGTCTCAGACACCCACATGGGAGCTATATAATTTATCCCCAAAAAAAACAAAACATTTTTTTCCTTAAAAGAAGAAATCGCATCTACATATCATAACCAATAACTTAAAATAGGCAACTTTGTGGGTGTCAAAGACTTTTTTTTTAAAAAAATAGTGATATTTGTAGATAAAGTACCAAAATGTTGTGTTTTTGGCCTTTCGGGCACACATTTTCGACTGTAGCTTTTTCTTTAGGCTACCGATTTTTATGATTGGGGACATTATGGAAATGTATTTTATTCTGCTTTTAAGGAAAAAAAATTTTGAAAAAATTCGAATTCGTACAGATTTTATGATATAATGCTGAAACATTGCCCTAACATAAAATATAAGTCTCATCTCTGGAGAAAACAAATGTGTGGAATTTGTCGACTAGTGTATTCTATGAAATAAATTTGGGACCATTTTTATTCAATTTAGAATAAATGAAAGTCTTATAAATGGTGCCACAATCTCGAAATAAGTGTAAGCTTATTTTCGACATAAATAAAATTGGATTTTCCAAAAAAAAAACAAAAAATTACGATTTTTCAAATCATTTCTTTTAAGTTCTTTTGAAATTGAATATTCTTATACAAAATTTTATAAAAAAAAATTCTATTTAGATTTGAAGGTCATGAGATGTTTGAAAAAAAAAATTTTTAATGAGCCCAAAATCGGATAACAAAATATTTTTTTGTTTAGTCGCAAGTAATTAATTAGTGAAAACATTTTTTTTAACTGCGTTAGGTTTAAAAACAAAAATTTTAGCAAAATAAAATTTTCTGTTTTATTTATTCTATTGAATTTTTAAGAAAATTAAGCTATCAGGCTAAAATTTTTTGTTTAATGAACCTCAAATAGGTTCACAAAATATTTATTTTTTAAATCACAAATAATTAAATAGTGAAACCTTTTTTTGTGTTAAAGCTGTTTTAAGTTTAAAAACAAAAATTTAAGAAAATTACAATTTTAATTAAAATTTTTTTAAATTATTTCATTTAAGTGCACAATCCTTTTTAAAATTTAATACTGAAAATAGTGAAAAAAGTAATTTAAAAATTTGTATTAATTTTTCAAGAAAATTTGTGATGGTTAAAAAAAAAACAATTAATAATTAAATAAGCTGTTTAAAAATAATTATGTGTTTAAACATACATAAATAAATAGTCGACATTTTTTTAAGCTTCGTTAATTTTAAAGATAAAACTTTTACAAAAAACATTTTCATTATAAATTCTATTAAATTTTTAAGAAAATGGGAGAGTTTAAAAAAAAAATTTAGTGAGCTTCAAATTGGTTCAAAAAATATTCTTTAATCACAAATAATGAAATAGTGAACACTTTTTTTTTATTAATTCAGCTGTGTTTAATTAAAAATTAATATTTTATGAACATTAATTTTTTTTTAAAGACTTCTGTTGACTTTTTAAGACAATGTAATAGTTGGAAAAAAAATTTAAGGAGCCACAAATTGGTTTAAAAAATATTTATATTATATAATAAATATTTTAATTTAAAATATAAATATCTTAGCTATAAAGCTATTAAGGCTAAACTCTATATATATTTTGCAATTAATCAGTAAATGAATATTTAAAATATTAGGGTAAATAAATAAATAAAAATATTTAATTGTTAATAATAGAAAGTGAAACCATTTTGTTTTTTTTTAAGAAAATGTGTTGATTAAAAAATTTTATATATTTAAGAAAACTCCTGTTTTTGGAGCTGTGTTAAGTTTAAAAAGAGAAATTTTAGGAAACCAAATATTTTTAATGAATTTTATTGATTTAAAAAAAAAAGTGTTTATTTTTTTTTAATTTTTAAGGAGCATCAAATTGTGAATACATATTAGGGTTAATAAAAAAAAATGAGTAGCTTAACAAAAATAAATCGAAATTTTTTGTAAAAACAAAAATTTTAGGAAAATAATTTTTTTTAATGGATTTTATTGCAGTTTTAAGAAAATGTGATGGTCTGAAGAAAATAATTTTTAAAGAGCCTCAAATTGTGTCAGAAAATATTTATTTTAATATTTTTTGTTATATAATCAGGAATTATGCATTCCAATAAATATTGTAAAATTGTATTTTAATTTTTGGCATCTTTGATGCAAATTTTTTTTTATTTAAAAAAATTTAAAAATTTTTTTTTTTTTTTTTAATTTGTCCACCAAATCAATTTGATTTAAATGCATACCAAATAA